>VZTA01005464.1:19291-38560 GCA_013398855.1 Mohoua ochrocephala | reverse complement strand
CACTGAGTGTCCCCAGGGATTTCCGTGGGATTCTCATGGGATTCCCATGGTCACTGAGTGTCCTCAGGGATTCCCGTGGTCACTGAGTGTCCCCAAGGGATTCCCATGGGATTCCAAATCACTGAATGCCCCCAGGGATTCCCATGAGATTCCCGTGGGATTCCCGATCACTGAGTGCCCCCAGGAATTCCCGTGGTGCTCGGTCACTGAGTGCCCCTCCCTTCCCTTCCTTAACCAACAACAAGAAAAGAGTTTATACAGACTTTTATATTAATATATATATATATATATATATTTAATAACTTTATTTTGCAGCAGTGAAATTGCAAACTGCTCTTTTTTCTGGGAAATAAGATGGAAAATGGAGTTTACGCCTCACCGAAGGTTTAGGTTGTCCAACCTAAACTGGTTTGGTTGGGTTTGTTTTTTGGTTTTTTTTTTGTTTTTTTTTTTTTTTTTTTTTTTTTTTTTTTTAAAAAAAAAAAAAACCCAAAATGTCCTGGCACAGAAGTGAATTTTTATATAAATATAAAATAGCTGGATAATGTTTATCCTTTATTTTTCTACGTAGGCTTTCGGGTGGGTTTTGAAATGCTTTGACAGCTGCGTGCGAAGCTGTTTAAAAAAAGGGCTCCGTTCTTCCCTCCTGTCTAAGGAAAACCCCAAAATCATGGATTTTATGGCCAGATTGGCTTTAATTACCCAGAATTTACCCCCCCAGGTGCTGGCCTGGGTGCTCCTCTGGGTGTCGAGGTACTGGGGAGTCCCTTGAGGGGACAAGGAATGGGGCTGTCACTTTGGGATGGCATCCCAAAATCCCTCTGTGGGGGAGAGGTGTGGGGGGAAAAAACCTCAATTCCATTTTTTCCAACTCTTGGAAGATGTAGATTTGTAACCAAATCGTTTCTGTGAACTTGCTAAAGGTACATTTTTATGGGGGGTGGTGCTGGCCAGCCTTCATCCTCCCGGAGTTTATTCCCACTTTTTTCCCTCCCTAAAGCCCTGATCCCGTTCCAGGAGCTCTCCTGGGGTTGCACTGGGGGTGATCCCTGGAGCTGCTCTGCTCCCAGGAAAGGGAGGTCCTGGAGCTGCTGTTCACAGAGCCCCAGGGGTCGGGTCCTGGCAGCTCCAAAGCAGCACAAAATCCTTGGGAAGATCCCGGTGTGGATCCAAAGGCGCCTCCCAGCCCGTGCTCGGCAAGATCTGCTGCTCATCCCCGGTGAGGAGGGACAAAAATCCCACCTGGAGGGGGAAAACTCAACCTGGAGCAGCTCCTCATTCCCAGAGTTTGGTTTTCCTGCTGAGTGGGAAGGGTGGCAGCCTCCCTGCGTTCCCTGCTCCAGCTGGGAATGGCTCTTCCCGGCCAAATTCCATCCTTCAGCTGCTCCCTTGGGAGATCAGGAGGGATTTTTGGGATCCTGGTGTTCAAATTCAAGTCAGAGGATCCACGTCCCATTTGGGAATGGCTCTTCCAAAGCAAATTCCATCCTTTAGCCACTCCTTTGGGAGATCAGGAGGGATTTTTGGGATCCTGGATGTGCAAATTCAAGTCAGAGGATCCATTCCCATTTGGGAATGGCTCTTCCCAAACCAAAATCCCTTTTACTTGGGAGATCAGGAGGGATTTTTGGGATCCTGGATGTGGAAATTCAAGTTCCAGGGTCCGCATTCCCCCTGGAAATGGCTCTTCCCAAACCAAATTCCATCCTTTAGCTGCTCCTTTGGGAGATCAGGAGGGATTTTTGGGAGCCTGGATGTGCAAATTCATGTCAGAGGATCCATTCCCATTTGGGAATGGCTCTTCCCAAAACAAAATCCCTTTTATTTGGGATATCAGGAGGGAATTTTGGGATCCTGGATGTGCAAATCCAAGTTCCAGGATCCACGTCCCATTTGGGAATGGCTCTTCCCAAACCAAATTCCATCCTTCAACCCTCCCTTGGATGATCAGGAGGGATTTTTGGGATCCTGGATGTGCAAATTCCAGGGTCCATGTCCTCCCTTGAATGTCCCAAACCAAAATCCCTTTTACTTGGGATGATCAGGAGGGAATTTTGGGATCCTGGATGTGCAAATCCAAGTTCCAGGATCCACGTCCCATTTGGGAATGGCTCTTCCCAAACCAAATTCCATCCTTCAACTCTCCCTTGGATGATCAGGAGGGATTTTTGGGATCCTGGATGTGCAAATTCCAGGGTCCATGTCCTCCCTGGGAATGTCCCAAACCGAATTCCATCCTTTAGCCGCTCCCTTGGGGGATCACCATCCAAGGAAGGATTTTTGGGATGCTGGATGTGCAAATCCAAGTTCCAGGCTCCATGTCCCTCCTCCCTGGGATGTTCCTGTGGTCACCTCCCTGCTGGCCATCCCGGGATGTGGCTCGGGAGCTCTGGGGCCACATTCCAGCCCCAGAGCTGTCTCACCATCCAGGTGTGGTTTTTTTTTAGGATGACACTGAGCAGATCTCATCCTTTTCCCACATTTTTTTGGAGCAGGAAATTCCAAGATCCCCCCAAGATTTGGGGGTGCCACGTGTGCCTTGTGGGAACGATCCCGGTGCCTCTGGAATGAAAGGAGCTTTTCCTTGTGTTGTGTTTGAACCTGAATGAATCCCTGTGCCAAAGGCTCCCTGTGCCTTAAAGTGGGAAAATCCAGCTGGAGGCTCCTTCAAGTGTGGAAAATCCACCTGGAGGCTCCTTAAAGCGGGAAAATCCACCTGGAGGCTCCTTAAATTGGGAAAATCCAGCTGGAAGCTTCTTAAAGTGGGGAAAATTGACCTGGAGGCGCCTTAAAGCGGGAAAATCCAGCTGGAGGCTCCTTAAAGTGGGAAAAATCCACCTGGAGGCTCCTTAAAGTGGAGAAAATCCAACTGGAGGCTCCTTAAAGTGGAGAAAATCCACCTGGAGGCTCCTTAAAGTGGGGAAAATCCAGCTGGAGGCTCCTTAAAGTGGGAAAATCCAGCTGGAGGCTCCTTAAAGCAGGAAAATCCAGCTGGAGGCTCCTTAAAGTGGGGAAAATCCAGCTGGAGGCTCCTTAAAGTGGGAAAATCCAGCTGGAGGCTCCTTAAAGCAGGAAAATCCAGCTGGAGGCTCCTTAAAGTGGGAAAAATCCACCTGGAGGCTCCTTAAAGTGGGAAAATCCAGCTGGAGGCTCCTTAAAGCAGGAAAATCCAGCTGGAGGCACCTTAAATTGGGAAAATCCAGCTGGATGCTCCTGGTTTTTGGGGGTTTGGAGGTCTCAGAGCTGGGGGCAGCCTCGGAGTTTTTCCTTGAGAAGCCGGAGAGTCGCTCCCCCGGCCGGAACCGCGCTGGAAATTCCCGTGGAGATGGAATTTTTGGGGTCACTTTAATGTAGGATGATGTGGGTGGCTTTTGTGGAGCCAAAACTGGAGCAATTCCCGCTTTTCCTCGGGAAAAAAAAGAAATATCCTTTTTCCTCCATGGATATTTCTGCCCTGGGAGCACCTCAGCTCCTCCTCGGAGTAACCTGGGAACGAGGAGACACAAAATTCCCGGGTAGGGGCAGCTGGGAGATGCCTGGGAAAGCTCCTGAGGGATGGGAAGGGAGATGATCAGCCAGGTTTTGTTGGGAATTCGCTCTTCCTCGGGCTGGGAATGGGCGAGGAGCACTTGGATCACCCTTGGATCACCCTGGATACCCAACAAAACCAGCCCGGTTCTGATCATTCCAGAGGTCTCTCACCTGCAGCAGGAACTGTTCCGGTTTTCCACCTGGTGGTGCTGGATCCGCAGGGAAAATCCCTTCCCAAACCCCCTTCCCCATCCCAAAAATCCCTTCCAGGTTTGCCTTTGGAAGTTGTGCTGCAATTCTGAGCTCAAATTCCTGATTTCAGCCCGGTCTGGGACCCAAAATTCCTGATTTTCTCCCAGTCTGTGACCCAAAATTCCTGATTCCAGCCCGGTCTGGGACCCAAAATTCCTGATTTTATCCTGGTCTGGGACCCAAAATTCCTGATTCCAGCCCGGTCTGGGACCCAAAATTCCTGATTTTATCCTGGTCTGGGACCCAAAATTCCTGATTTCAGCTCAATCTCCAACCCAAAATTCCTGATTCCAGACCAGTCTGGGACCCGAAATTCCTGATTTCAGCCCAGTCTGGGACCCAAAATTCCTGATTCCAGCCTGGTCTCTGACCCAAAATTCCTGATTTCAGCCCACTCTGGGACCCAAAATTCCTGATTTCAGCCTGGTCTCTGACCCAAAATTCCTGATTTCCGCCCAGTCTGGGACCCAAAATTCCTGATTTTCTCTCAGTCTGTGACCCAAAATTCCTGATTCCAGCCCAGTCTCCGACCCAAAATTCCCGATTTTCTCCCGGTCTGTTCCCCAGTTCCACTGCCCGGTCCTGCCACAAGCACACGGAGGGATTTAGGGGAGGATGAGGGAATTTTGCAGTTCTTAATCCGCTTTTTGTTCGGGTTTTTTTTGCCCCGGCAAAAATAAGATAAAAATTTAAAGCGTTTAAAAAATTAAAATAAAATTGAAAAACCAAAATAAATAAAATAAATAAAATAAAATAAATAAAATAAATAAAGTGGTTTTTTTTACCGTTTCCCAGTGCAGGATCCAGGTGGGAAATGCTGCTCCAGTTGTGTCCCTGGAGCTCGAGGAAATAAAAATATCCTGATTTTTTATTGTTTTTGGTCCTTTTTTGTGTTTTTCCTTGGGAATGAGGGAGGTGCTGGCTCATCCCTGAGGGAATGCTGCCTTCTAGCGGTGCCTGAGCCTTCAGCCTCGTCCCGTGGGAGGAGCAAAATCCATCCTGGGAGGAGGAAAGAGCTCCTGGGAGGAGGAAAAAGCTCCTGGGAGGGGGAAAATCCATCCTGGGAGGAGGAAAATCCTTTCTGGGAGAAGGAAAAAGCTCCTGGGAGGAGGAAAATCCATCCTGGGAGGAGGAAAAAGCTCCTGGGAGGAGGAAAATCCATCCTGGGAGGAGGAAAAAGTTGCTGGGAGGAGGAAAATCCATCCTGGGAGGAGGAAAAAGTTGCTGGGAGGAGGAAAATCCATTCTGGGAGGTGGAAAATCCATCCTGGGAGGAGGAAAATCCATCCTGCATGGAACAGAATTCCCAACTCCTGCTTTTCCCACGGGTCTGGAGGGAAACGGGACATGGGGGAGAGGTGGGGAATGAAATAATCGCTGGAAGAGCTCCGAGCCTGAGGGGTGGGAGGAGAAATCCTGGAATCTGGGAATGGAAGATCCCTGATTTTATCCCTTCAGCACCTCGGGCTCTGCAGGACAGGATCCCATTCCCAGGAAAGGATCCCATTCCCAGTTCAGGATCCCTTTCCCAGGACTGGATCCCATTCCCAGTACAGTGTCCCCTTTTCCCAGTTCAGGATCCCATTCCCAGTTCAGGATCCCATTCCCAGTTCAGGATCCCATTCCCAGGACTGGATCTCATTCCAGGACAGGATCCCATTCCCAGGACAGTGTCCCCTTTTCCCAGGACAGGATCCCATTCCCAGGACAGGATCCCATTCCCAAGACTTAGTCCCATTCCCAAGAATGAATCCCTTTCCCAGGAAAGACTCCCGTTCCCAGTACAGTGTCCCCTTTTCCCAGTTCAGGATCCCATTTCCAGTTCAGGATCCCATTTCCAGGACTGGATCCCATTCCAGTTCAGGATCTCATTCCCAGTGCAGTGTCCTCTTTTCCCAGTTCAGGATCCCATTCCCAGGACTGGATCCCATTCCGAGGCCAGGATCCCATTCCCAGTGCAGTGTCCTCTTTTCCCAGGGCAGGATCCCATTCCCAGGAGGGGATCCCATTCCCAGGACTGGATCCCATTCCCAGGACTGGATCCCATTCCCAGGACAGGATCCCTTTCCCAGTTCAGGATCCCATTCCCAGTTCAGGATCCCATTCCCAGGACAGTGTCCCCTTTTCCCAGGACAGGATCCCATTCTAGTTCAGGATCCCATTCCCAGGACAGTGTCCCCTTTTCCCAGTTCAGGATCCCACTCCCAGTTCAGGATCCCACTCCCAGTTCAGGATCCCATTCCCAGGCCAGGATCCCATTCCCAGTTCAGGATCCCACTCCCAGTTCAGGATCCCATTCCCAGTTCAGGATCCCACTCCCAGACCAGGGTCCCATTCCCAAGGAGGGACCAAACTTCCAAGGGACACTTTCAGGGCCACCTTCCCCTATCCCTGGGAACGGGTTTTTAATGGGATTTCTCCATCCCAACCTCCCCAACAGCTCCCACCCTGCTCCCCCCCGGCCTCTCACACTTCCAGGGATGGAGCAGCCGCGAATTCCCGGGGGCAAATCCCAACCCTCGGGCGCTGCCGTGGGATTAATCCAGGATCCGGCCTGTGTTTGTTCACCGCATCCGAGGCTCGTCCGCGTCTCTCCTCAAACACCGCTCTCCTTTCAGGGGTAATGAGCACGAACACAAACATCCCACCTTTCCCTTCTCCCTCTCCCCGCTCCTTTCAGCTCCATGTTTATCTTGGACAACTCGGGGAGGGAAAAATGTTCCGGCCGCGCCTTCCCGGCCGATCCCGCCACGCTCGGCCGCAAAGGGAATGAAAACGTTTGTAAATAAAAGGGATTTCGTTCCTTTAAAGGGCTCCGGGAGCAGGGAAAGGGTTTTCCTGCCGGGCTCCGAGGGTGGAAGGATGCAGCAGGAACGGTCCCGGTTTTCCAGCTGGGCCCAGATCCTGGATTTTGGTAAAAAAGCACCTCGGGCTCTGCAGGACTGGGCCCCTTTCCAAGGAATGAATCCCTTTCCCAGGGCAGGATCCCATTCCCAGGACAGGGCCCCTTTCCCAGGACTGGATTCCTTTCCCAGGACTTGGTCCCTTTTCCCAGACAGGATCCCCTTCCCAAGACTTGGTCCCATTCCCAGGAAAGAATCTCTTTCCCAGGGCAGGATTCCATTCCCAGGACAGGATCTCCATTCCCAGGAATGAATCCCTTTCCCAGGACAGGATCCCATTCCCACTTCAGGATCCCCATTCCCAGGCCAGGATCCCCATTCCCAGGCCAGGATCCCATTCCCAGGACAGGATCCCCATTCCCAGGAATGAATCCCTTCCCCAGGCCAGGATCCCCATTCCCAGGAATGAATCCCTTCCCCAGGCCAGGATCCCCATTCCCAGGAATGAATCCCATTCCCAGGAATGAATCCCTTTCCCAGGCCAGGATCCCTTTCCCTTTCTCCTCCTTTGAGATCCTGCTCCACCCTCCCGAGTTCTGTTCCATGGAAAACCAAACCGTGCTGGAAAAGCTGGGAATATCCCTCTGGAGGCTCCGGGTGGGGAGGCAGGGCTGGAGGGGATGTGTGGAGGGTTTTTTGGAATCTGGCTGTCCCAAAAAACCTCTGGATGCGAAGAATTCCCAGGGAGACCGTGCACGGCTGGAAATCCTGGAATCAGCGCTGGAAAAAGCCCTCGGTGGGAACAGCACCGGGAAAAAACCGGGAGGATCCTCCCGCGCTGGCTCCGCTGGTCCTCCCCCCGCTCCGGAGGCATCCAGCGAGAATATCCCGATGTCCCGGGAGTCTCCCTCGTGTCCTTGCTGTCCCTGGCAGCTCCCGGAGCCCAACTCCCCCGCCTCGGGATAATCCCAGGGGTTCAGCTCTCCCTGGAGCAAAGGGGATTCCCAGGGTGGGCTCCAAAGAGGGGGGGGAAAGGGGATTTCAAGGGGAATGTTTCCGTTTTTGGGATAATTCCTCACTCAAACCTCGCTCCAGGGAGTTGTGTCCCGGTTTTTGGTGCTGCTGGGACACTCGGGGTCACTCAGAGCTGGAAAAGGGATGGGAAGAACCCCCAAAGCTGGGATAAAAACCCCAAACCCAGGATAAAACCACCAAACTCAGGATAAAAACTCCAAAGCTGGGATAAAACCCCCAAAGCCAGGATAATACCCCCAAATCTGGGATAAAAACCCCCAAATCCAGGATAAAAGCCCCAAAACCTGGGATAAAACCCCCAAACCTGGGATAAAACCCCCAAAACCCGGGATAAAAACCCCAAACCTGGGATAAAACCCCCAAACCTGGGATAAAACCCCCAAAACCCGGGATAAAAACCCCCAAACCTGGGATAAAACCCCCAAACCTGGGATAAAACCCCCAAAACCTGGGATAAAACCCTCAAAACCTGGGATAAAACCCCCCAAAGCCGGGATAAAAACCCACGGAAGCCGCTCGTTCTCAGCCAAGATCCTGCAGCCTTTATTCCAAAGGATCCCAGACCAGCGTCAGAGGAAACAGGACCAAAACCAGGCCTAAAACCAGAACTATCTGAGCCGGCCCCACAGAGGTTGGGGGGAGCCGGTGGGATCTGCAGCACGAGGAGGAGATTTGGGGTTGGAGAGGCCCAGCAGGAAAAGGAATCACCCAGGACAGGACAGAGACGTTTTCCCAAAGCAGCGCCCAAGAAATTCAGCTTCGGTTTAATTTCCAGTTTAAATCTCATTTCCAGCCTAAATCTCATTTCCAGTTTAAACCTCATTTCCAGTTTAAATTTCATTTCCAGCTTAAATCCCATTTCCAGTTTAGATCTCATTTCCAGTTTAGGTCTTTTTTTTAATTTAGATCTCATTTTTAATTTAGATCTCATTTTTAGTTTAGATCTCATTTTCAGTTTAGATCTCATTTCCAGCTTAAATCCCATTTCCCATTTAGATTTAATTTCCAGTTTAGATCCAATTTCTAGCTTAGATTTTATTTTCAGTTTAGATCTCATTTCCAGTTCAGATTGAATTTTCACTTTAGGTCCCATTTTTAGTTTAGATCTCATTTTTAGTTTAGATTTAATCTCCAGTTTAGGTCTCATTTCCAGTTTAGATCTCGCTTCTAGTTTAGATCTAATTTCTAGTTCAGATCTCCTTTTCAGTTTAGATTGAATTTCCAGTTTAGATCTAATTTCTAGTTTAGATGTCATTTTCAGTTTAGGTCTAATTTTCAGTTTAGATCTAATTTTTAGTTTAGATTTAATTTCAAGTTTAGCTCTCATTTCCAGTTTAGATTTAATCTCCAGATCTCATTTCCAGTTTAAATCCAATCTCCAGTTCAGATCTCATTTCCAGTTTAGATTTAATCTCCAGTTCAGGTCTCATTTCCAGTTTAGGTTTAATCTCCAGATCTCGTTTCCAGTTTAGATTTAATCTCCAGTTTCAATCTCATTTTTAGTTCAGATCTCATTTCCAGTTTAGATTTAATCTCCAGTTTCAATCTCATTTTTAGTTCCGATCTCATTTCCAGTTTAGATTTAATCTCCAGTTTAGATTTAATCTCCAGTTCCAGATCTCATTTCCAGTTTAAATCCAATCTCCAGTTCAGATCTCGTTTTCCCAGCCCTTCCCAGTGCACCATTCCCACCCTGTCCCATCCCACCCGGGATGCTCCGAGCTGTTTTCCAGCGGTTTTAGTGGGAATTTGCCCTCTCTCCCGGGCATCCCAAGGCTCCGGGAGCCAAATCCGTGGGATTCGGGGGGGAGGCGCCCTCGGGGGGGGCTCATTCCCAGCCGGGACTCGGCTTTGAGGCCAATAAAGGGATTTTTGTTGTTCCCGAGTGGATAAGAGCCGGGAGGCCGCGGAAACACTTTGCAACAGCGGAGAGGAGATGTCCTTCCACGCTGGAATCCGGGCTGGAATTCCCGGCGCTGGGAGGGAAATGGAGCTGGAGATAGCAAAAGTTACTTTGAGACAATTCCCAAAGCCTCGGCTCGGCCTCCAAACTCAGGGAGAGCCTTTGATAGCGAGGGAAGAATTCACAGCTCCCCCAATTCCGCCTCCTCCTCTCCCCGTCCTCCCTTCCCTGGAATTTTGCCCCTGGAATTTTTCGCCTCTCTGCCTGGGAGCTCGCAGGAGCCGAAGAGCAGATCCCGAATAATCCCATGGAAAAGAGGTGAATCCAGGCGGTTCCCTCCCTCCCAGGGAAGCACTGGGATTTTAATGGGAAGAGTGGGAACCAGAGGAACATTCCTGGAGGGAAGATTTAAATTCCAGAAGGTGAAATCTGCTCCAGCAGAGCTTTGCTGGGTTACTCCAGCTGAGAAAATGCACTTCCTCCCTTGGAAATCTCCTTTATTCCCGCACTTTTCCCGTGGAATCGATGATGGAATCTCAAGTTTTAAGTGTAAATTTTTTAAAAATTTCAATTTTTTTGCTCTTCTGGAAGTGCAAATGGGAATTTTTTCCCTAAACCCCACTCGTTGGGATCATCCTCTTGCTGCTCTAGTGCCCCAGTGCCGGGAATTGGGCTGATTCACGGAATTCTGGGATGATTCAGGTTGGAAAAAGACGGCTCCGACCCCCCAAAATTCCACCCTCCAACGGGATTCGCTGCTCTGGAGCCGCCGCTCCTTTAAAAGCCCGGAATGCTCCGGGAATGCTGCAGCGGGGCCAACACCCGGATATGCAAAACCCATCTGTCAGTGCCCCATTGTCCCTCCCGGGGCGGCTTCCCACGGCTCCCGGGGCGGTGGGGACCTGGATCTGGGCATTTCCAGGGATGGGGCAGCCACAGAATCCCTGGGAATTCCCGGAGCTTTGGAATCGAACGGGGTGAATGAAATGTTATTAACATTTGGGGCTGGTTTGGGTTATTTCAGTGAGGAGAGAATGTAATGCTGCCACTGCTGCCAATTCCTCCTCCTCGGAATTTAAGGAAATATCCAGGAAACATTTCGGGAAATATTCCTTAATATCCAATATTAAGGATCTTTTCCACCTAAATGTTATTAACATTTGGGGCTGGTTTGGGTTATTTCAGTGAGGAGAGAATGTAATGCTGCCACTGCTGCCAATTCCTCCTCCTCGGAATTTAAGGAAATATCCAGGAAACATTTCGGGAAATATTCCTTAATATCCAATATTAAGGACCTAAAAAAAGCCGTTTCTACCAGGAAGGGCTCCAGGAATTCAAGCAGTAGAGGCAGGGCAGGAACAGCCAGGTGCCCTCAGCTCCAAATCCCATCCAGCCTGGATTTGGGCATTTCCAGGGATGGGGCAGCCACAGATTCCCTGAGGATTCCCAGACCACTGCAATTAAAATTTAGAGCTTTTTTGGGTTATTTCAGTGTCAATGAGGAAAGAACTTCGAGCTGCCACTACTGCCAATCCCTCCCCCTGGGAATTTAAGGAAATATCCAGGAAACATTTCGGGAAATATTCCTTAATATCCAATATTAAGGACCTAAAAAAAGCCGTTTCTACCAGGAGGGGCTCCAGGAATTCCCGTAGTAGAGGCAGGGCAGGAACAAGACCCATCCAGCCTGGATCTGGGCACTTCCAGGGATGGAGCAGCCACAGATTCCCTGGGAATTCCCAGACCACTGCAATTAAAATTTAGAGCTTTTTTGGGTTATTTCAGTGTCAATGAGGAAAGAACTTCGAGCTGCCACTACTGCCAATCCCTCCCCCTGGGAATTTAAGGAAATATCCAGGAAACATTTCGGGAAATATTCCTTAATATCCAATATTAAGGACCTAAAAAAAGCCGTTTCTACCAGGAGGGGCTCCAGGAATTCCCGTAGTAGAGGCAGGGCAGGAACAAGAACCATCCAGCCTGGATCTGGGCACTTCCAGGGATGGAGCAGCCACAGATTCCCTGGGAATTCCCAGAGCTTTGCAATTAAAATTTGGGGCTGTTTGGGGTTATTTCAGCATCAGTGAGGAGAGAATTTTATGCTGCCACTACAAAACGCTGCCACTACAAAACGCTGCCACTGAAATCCCTCCCCCTCGGAATTGAAGGAAATATCCAGGAAACATTTCGGGAAATATTCCTTAATATCCAATATTAAGGATCTTTTCCACCTAAAAAAGCCGTTTCTACCAGGAGGGGCTCCAGGAATTCACGTAGTAGAGGCAGGGCAGGTAGGGCCAGGCTCCCCTGAGCGCCAGCAGCGACATTCCCGGGAATTCGGCCGCTCCCTGGCGCGAGTCCAAGCGGCTCATCCCGGCCACCAGCTGTTTCCTCTTGGTCTTGTACCTCCTGTTCTGGAACCAGATCTTCACCTGGGTCTCGGTGAGCTGCAGGTGCCGGGCCAGGGTGGCTCTCTCCGGGGCGGACAGGTATTTCTGGTGGCTGAATTTCCGCTCCAGTTCGATCACCTGGCTGTGGGAAAAGGCGGCTCGGGAACGTTTTCCCTGCCTGGGAGGCCGAGGAGCCATGGGGTGCACGGCGGGGCTGTGCTCGCACAGGAAAGTCTCCACCGGCGCCTCTGGGAAGGGAAGAATTGGGAATGAATCGCTTGGAAAAGCCCCCGCTGGGAGAAAAGTTCCCGTCGGGACAAAAATCCCCACTGGGACAAAAATTCCTGCTTGGAAATCGCCAAAATCCCTTGGTTTTCCTTCTTAGAGAGAGGGAAAACTCAGATTTCTTTGGGAATGTTTTAATTTATTGATGTGGGAATCTTATAAGGGAGTTCTGTGTTCCTAAACCTCAGGTTTTGATTCATATCCCCCGGAATTCCATGGGAATGGGGATCCAAGGGATAGGGATGGGATGGGATGGGATTTTTGGGATTTATGGGATGGGATGGGATGGGATGGGATGGGATTTATGGGATTTATGGGATTTATGGGATTTATGGGATTTATGGGATTTATGGGATGGGGTGGGATGGAATGGGATGAGATGGGATAGGATAGGAATAATATCCCTAAATAAAATGGGAGAGAACAGAGTGGAATAACATCCCCAAATAAAACAGGATAGGAAAGGCTGGAATAACACCCCTGGACAGGACAGAAGAAGGTGGGACGGAATAATACCCTCAGGTAGGATAGGATGGAATAACATTCCCAAAAAAGGAGATTTTCCAGTGCTGGTGGAGGTCTCCCTAAATCCCGGAGTTCTGTTGTTATGCCCAAAGTGGACATAAAAGGAATCAATCCATAAATGGATAGAACAGGAATCATAGGGCGAATATTCCCTAAGGAATTTTATTTTTGCAGGATTCCCATCAGGGAATATTTGGAATATCCTCCCGTGCCTGTGGGAAAATCAGAATTCCCAAAGGAAACAAATCCTCCAGCTCCAAGGACTGGGAAATCGGAGCAGCTCGGGGCAGGCTGAGGATGGAGAGCACCGGGAATAAATTCCTGCCTTTTCCATCCAGTAACTCCAAGGCCACGCCAGGAGATTTTAGGGCGGTTTTAACCCTTTACACCCCAAACTTGGCCTTGGATCTCCAACTAATTCCCCGTGGCACCGCTGGATCTCCGGAGTGGGGACCCGGGAAGGTGCTGAGCTCCCGGGAAGTGTCACCCACAGCAGCGAAAACCCCTCAGGTAAATCCCTGCTCGGAGTTAATCCCTCCCTGTGCGTGATCCGGGTGGAAATCAGCCAAGCTCTTGGGCTTCTGCTCATTTCTCAGCTTATTTTCCTAAGGTGGGAACGGAAGCCCGAGAGAAAAGCACCGGATTTAATTCCCAGCCGTGTGAATCCTGGATTGTCCCCGAAATCCCAGAGCTTCTGTGGAGAAGTTGCTTTGCACAGAATTGGGCTGGAAAGCCAAAATTCCCCTGGTGGGGCTGTGGGAGAGAGCGAGAGCCGGCGCTGGAGAATTCCAAACTCAGCCTGGGATGTTTGGGCAGGGAAAGGCCGAGTCCAGCCCCAGCACTGATCCCAAAATCTCCTGTCCCAGGGGGATTTTGGGATGCTCCCACTCTGGGCAGCCCCTTGCCCGAGGTGCCTTTGCTGGGATCTGCATTAAAAGGGAATTTATTGCCCCAGATTTTGTAGAAATGCATCAAATGGGGTTTTTTAAGCAACATTTGGGGCAGATTCCGAGCTCAGAGTCGTTTGGGGCACCGGGGAAAGGTTTGAATGCAGCCCTGGAATTCCGTATTCTCCCCCTGCTCCAGCTCAGATGCTCCTGGAGTTTGATCCGAGAGTGTCTGGCCCCAGCAGCCGGGTCTGGGTCCTGCCCCTCGTGTGGCCCAAGCTCAGGCATTCCCTGATCCATTCCCTGATCCATCCCTGATCCATTCCCTGATCCATTCCCTGATCCATTCCTGATCCATTCCCTGATCCATTCCTGATCCATTCCCTGATCCATTCCCTGATCCATTCCTGATCCATTCCTGATCCAAGCTCAGACATTCCCTGATCCATTCCTGATCCATTCTTGACCCAAGCACAGACATTCCCCACCCATTCCCAACCCATTCCCAACCCAGGCACAGACCATCCTGCTCCATTCCCAATCCATCCCCTCTCCCTCCCCAGCCATTCCCGCTCCCCCTTTACCTGTGTCCGGTTCCTGGGGTGCCCCCGAGGCTCGGGCCGCTCCAGGGGGATGGAGACCCCCGGGGGAGCATCCCGGGGCCGGGCCTTCCCCTCTCCCCTCCTCGCTGGGCGCTTCCAGCTCCGCGTTCCCTCTGCTCCTGCCGCGCTCGGCCCCATCCCAGAGGATGTCCTGGATGAGGAAGGACGCTCGGGGCCGGGAGGGGACGGCCCGGGGCTGCGGGGCTGCCCCGGGGGTGCCGCTCATCGCTGCCGGGGGGCTGCGGGCCGAGCTCTGCCTCCGTCCCGGCCGCGTCCCGGAGCTCATCCCCTTCTCCCGGGGCTCGCCGCGTTCCCACCCAGCCCGGCCCCGCATTTATCCGGCCCGAGCCAAACCTCCCGGGGCTGATTGGAGAGCCCGGCACGAGTCTACGCCCTTCGGCCGGCTCCCTGCTCCCGCCGCGCTTCGGGCCGCTGCCTTCCCCCTCCCGCTCGGAGCCTCCTTCCCCTCGCGTTTGTGGGGTCGCAGCCGCCCCTCAGAGCCTCCTTTGCTCACAATTCCCCCCGGGTTTGAAGATAAAGATGTGGATTTTGGGATCAAAATGCGTCCCGAGTGGGTTTTTTGGGAGAGCAGAGGGAGCAGCACTCTCGGAGTTGGGGATTTGTGGGGTCGCAGCCGCCCCTCAGCGCCTCCCTGGCTTTCTTTGCTCACAATTCCCCCCCGGGTTTGAAGACAAGGATGTGGATTTTGGGATCAAAATGCCTCCAGAGTGGGGTTTTTTGGGAGAGCAGAGGGAGCAGCATCCTTGGGGGATGTTCTGCCTCCATCGCCCCAACCCCAGCTCCGCTTCCTCCCTCCTTTGGGAATGATTTCTACCCCTGAGTTCTTTGGGAAAACGCTGCTTTCAGGGGGGAAAAGCGAAGGAATAAAAGGATTGGGTGGGTTTGAAGTGGATTTTGAGGGTTTTCCTCAAACGCCTCCACTTCGGTGCGCTCCGAGCGTGTCGGAAAACGGGGAAAATGTCAAAGATGTTTTTGTCAGCTTTGCAAAGCCGCTCCAGCGAGGGCTCGGGGCTGCTGTAAGAGACGGGGAGAGCAGCTCCAGAGGCAAATCCTGGCATGGAAAAGGCTGGAAGTTCAAGCCCGAACCTCAGATTAAATCCTTAATTCATGAACACCTTTACCAACAAAGTCTTGGGCACCCAAAAGGAGCAGAACCTTCCCAATCCCAGGAAAAGCCACGAGCGGAGCTGTCTCTTGTAACGGATCCTTTCCCCGAGGATCTGCGTCCTTTGGGGTTGTTCTTCCAGAGGTTCTGTTTGGAAGACGACCCCAAACAGCCTCGGAACCCCCCCAGACGAGGGCAAGACGTGATTAAAAATTCACCTTGTCCCATCCTAAGGCAAATCCACCCGGTGGGGAAGATCCCAGGGGAGCTCTGGTGATGGGAATGAGCAGAATTCCCGGGAATTGCGGGCAGTTTCTCTTTAAACACACCCATAAATCTCTACCTAGGAATTTATCAGCGGCCTCCTCCAGCTCTGTTGTCTCCAAACTCCTTTCCCTGCTGGAATATCAGCACCGATCCCTTCTTTTATTCCCAAACCCAGCCCCTTCAGCCGCCAAAGGCCGGGCGTGGGGTTGGTTTTTAATTTTTTTTCCCCTTAAAAAGGGAAACAAAAGATTCCCCTCAAATCCCCCGGGGACTTTGTTGATTTTGTGGGCGGTGTTTGGTTTCAGCCGTGCGGAGCCGCGGGCAGGTTGAGCAAACGTGCCCCGAACTCGGCTTTATCCAACCCCTTTTTTTCCCTTCTTTAACCTCAGGCTTGGGAATCATCCCCCTGTGCTCCCGGAGCGCTTGGAAAAGCTCCGGAGCTCCAAACCCAGCCTTGTTTATGTTGGAGAAAGGGAATTTGGGGAGAGTTGTGAAGGAATTGGGGAATATCCTGACCTGAATTTGGGAATTGGGGAATATCCTGACCTGGAAGGGACTCACGGGGATCATCGAGTGCAGCTCCCGGCCCTGCCCGGGACAATCCCGACAATCCCACCCAGTTCCTGGGGGTTTTGTCCAGAGCTCCTCCAGCTCTCACCATTCCCATTTCCAGCCTTTTTTTTTTTTCCTGACGGAAGCAATTTCCTTCCTTGATTTCTGCGTTTCTTCGGGGGAGTTTCCTATTGCTGCACCTCCAGGGAAATCTCCCCGCGTGGTTTCGGGATTCCAGGTGAGCCCGGGGCTTTTCCCAGCGCAGGGAGGGGGACCCTGAGGACCCCGCGGCTGCTCCAGAGCGGGGACAGCCCCGAGCCCCGAGCGAGGGCCGAGGGATGGAGGGGATGGAAGGGGCAGCCCCCGGCCTTCCCAAAGCCTCGGAGCCGCAGGGTGAGGAGCGATCCCTGTCCCGGGATTTCCCGGTTCGCTCGGGATGTCGGGGATGTGGGAAGTGAGGGAGCGCTGGAGCGATGTGGGGTGAGGGATAAAAGGTTCATTGCCTCCCGCAAGGCTTTTTCCAAGCGCTGGAGCTGTCGGGAATGGAGCGGGGAGCAAAACCTCGGAGGGGTTAAACCTCGGGAATTCCCGAACTTGGACCACGAGGGGATTTTTGCCTGGATCATTCGGATTTTATTCGATTTTCATTTTTTCTTTGGCTCGGGTTTGGGATGCTCGGGGGCGAACTGCGGGTGGGAAAATTCAAAATACAAAGTGGGAAACGCCAAGAGAGCGAAAACACGACTTCAACCATTCGTTTTTCTTTTCAAATAATAATAATAATAATAATAATGATAACAATAGTAATAATAATATTAATGATAAAGGCAGAAATGGATACCTGTGCTGGGACTTATTAAGAAACACGAATCAGAAATAAATCTCGAAACTTATAGGAAGCATTAAACAGTGTCCCTACAAAGCACGGGGATGTGCACGGCCCCTGTTTTCCTGTTATCCCGAGGAACAAAAGCGGTGTTCCCATCCTGGAGGAGCAAATCCCTTGGGAGCGGGAAGGGCCGGACTCCAAATTATTGTTTATTAATAAATAATTTATCGGTGTCGGGAGCGTCTCCCTCTCCCTTTCCAGGGACGTGACCAGGGATGGATGCGCTGGAATTGTCCCTCTCTCCGGGCTGGCAGAAATCCTTCGGATTTGGCTCCCGTCCCCATCGGGGCTTGGCTCTGGAGCTCTCCAGGCTCCTCTCCCCTCCTCACCTCCATCTCCCCGCGCCGATTCCCGCTGGCAGAGCCGGCGGCTGGCGCTGGGCACGGCCGGGGGTGGCACCGGGGGGCACCGCGGGGTACCCAGCCCCGTACCCCGCCCCGAAAGCGCTGCCACCGTGGGCACCGCAGCAAGAACCGCAGGAAAAGGGGCTGGGGGTGACCCCACTGGGCTGTGGGCAGGGCCGGGAGCCCCCCAGGCAGGGCCGGGAGCCCCCCAGGCAGGGTTTGCCATCCCTCACCAGCACCGGCACCGCCACCGTGCGCGGGGGCAGCGAGGGCACCGCCAGCTCCGGGCAGCGCTCCTGCCGCTGCCTCTTGCTCTTGTAGCGCCTGTTCTGGAACCAGATCTTCACCTGCGTGGGGCTGAGCTGCAGCAGCCGCGCCAGCTGCTCCCTCTCGGGTCCGGACAGGTATTTCTGCCGCTGGAAGCGCCGCTCCAGCTCCAGCACCTGAAGCTGCGAGAACAGAACCCGCGGCTTCCGCCGCTGCCGCTGCCCGGGCGGCGTTTGGGGCTCCCTCGGCTTCTCCTCCGCCTCAAAGCTCGGAGCGAGCAGAGATTTTCCTGCAGCGGGGGGAGAAACAGAGCAAAGTCAGCCCCGAATCCGGCTCCGTTCCCAGCGAGAGGGTGTTCCCAGAGCGGGGATCCGATTGGGAATGGGGCCCTTTGAGAATAGGATGGAGAAGGGCTGAGAGTTGATAAAGTTAAGGCTGAGAGTTGATAAATTTAATATGAATTTTCCTGGGATATTTAATGGGAATTCAAGAAAATTCCCTATTTTTTTTTTTTGGAAAGAATTAGGTCTTTACACGAATTCTGGATAAAACCTCATTTCCCCCCCTCCTGATGACGCCTCTGAAGTTTGGGGCTGCCGCCGCTGCCCGAGGAGCACAAGGAAAGGCGGGCACGAGGCAGGTGCGAGTATTCCAGACCCCAAATCCCCTTTCCCCACCATCCGGATGGAATCCGGACCTCGGGCAGGATCCGCCTCCAGCTCCGGGGAAGGAGAATCCCTCTTTTCTCTGAATCTCGGCAAAACAAAAAACCCGAAGGGGCTGGGAATGGAGGAGGGAAAATCGTTAAATCGGGGAGAAGAGCAGAGGAGTCGATGGTTTGGGGGATTTTGGATTTATTGGAATTTTGTGCCGCAGAGGAGCAGCCGGGATCGGGTCCAGCTCCGGCTGGGATGAGCTTGGATACCGCGGCAGGCAGAGCAGGGAATTCGGGAATTCCAGGGGATGCTGCGGGATGCTGGAAGGCTCCGGATGCAGCTGTGAGGGGAGAGAATCCTCCCCGAGCTCCTCTTTCCCTCTCCACCCCTCTCCCTCCGCATCCCAGTGCTGCCCAGTGCTGCCCAGTGCTCCCACTGGTTTCCCGTTTCCCCGCTCTGCAGCCGCCGGGCGTTGGGGAAACGCGAGCGGAGGAAACTTTTTGGGATTTTAGCTGCGGGGAGAAGCGGGACGGGTCCGATCCGCGCTCCCGGACCCCTCCGGAGCATCCCCGCGGCTCCTCCGCGCTCCCGGGGCCGGACGAGCCTCGGAGTCCCCAGCGGGGACAGGTCACGGAGCGCGGCACGGGGGTGACATCGAAAACGGGGCCGGTGGGTGACTTTGGGCAGGAAAAACCCCTCAACATCCATCCCACACCCACCCCCAGCTCCATCCACCCCCCCGGGCCCTCCCGTTTCCCCGAGCGCAGCCGGAGCTGGGGAAGCGCGGGGGATGCCCGAAAAATGCCCCAAAAACCCGCAAAAACCCCAAATCACAGCGGGAAAAAAAGGGGAGGAAAAGGGAAAAAGGAGGAAACCGAGACCGGCGGGTGCGAGGTTGCAACGCTGCCCTCGGGGT
>VZTA01005463.1:30990-56488 GCA_013398855.1 Mohoua ochrocephala | reverse complement strand
TTTTTTTTTTTTTCAAACTTTACCTACTACTAGCAAATAAACTATCCCTCTTTTTTAATAAAACCACGGCCTTGAGTTTTGGCCCCTTAATAGTAGCCTGCATGGTCGACTACCCTTGGTGTTAAATTTTCTTAAATTGTATTTCTGTCAGTATATCATTTTTTTAAGCAATGGACCCTATAATAGCAAGCTCTGTTCTGTCAGGAGTACATTTTAACAGCGTGACACAAGTATTTTTCACTACAGGAGACAAACAATGATATGTATTACATGCAGTAAACATTGCCTTTGGTACATAGGGTTCTCTTAGCATTCATCTGTCTAAAATTTCATTGTGTCCTGCACAGGGAAAAAAAACCCTGCCTCTCATTATCTATTGCCGAGGGCTGTAGGTTTGTAAAGTGCCAACAATGCATTGTCACATTTCTCACAAAACAAGGGCTTGATTGAATATTACAAGAGCGGTAGAGACCCAGCAAGGTGGATTAAGGGATATTTTAATAGTGAAAACAAAATAACAAACCTTTCACTGAGCTGCTTAACTAACAGTATTGTAATCAATTTTTTTTTTTCCCCTAAAAACAGGCCACTTTTTGCCAAAACAAGTAGGGACAAGAACTTCATAAAATAAAGATGTTTTGCACTTAATAGCATCCTGGCAAGAGTAGAGGAAAAATGGCAATTTTTCTGTGGGAAATGCACCCAACCCTGTGATTTTACAGAACAAGGACTGCGAGAGCAGTAGCTCCAGAATTCGCAGTGAATTTACATAGGGGCTGCAGTTCAATAGTTAATCAGACCATTACACTCCCAGTTACTTGGGAAAACAAGTTTTCCAGGGCTCATGCACTTGAAGTGCCCTTTAGGTGCAAGGGACCACCCCTGAGAACCTCTTCTCTGATGTCCTTGCCACACTTTAGGTGGCTGTGCACGACCTCGTGTGAGCCATCTGCAGCAGGGTCAACCCCTCTTTTTGTGCATTGGGTAGGCTGGGGGTGGATTTATAAACAGCTCAACACCGGCACAATTCTCCTCCCATGCCAAAAACCAGCAGGACTGTGGAGCACTTTGAGAAGCCTCATCAGCTCTGCTGAACTCAAACATGACTTTCCTGCAGCACCTCAAATCACAAGCGCCATAAATGGGCAACGTGCAGGGAATTATTCACGAGAATAAAATCGATCAAAGTATACAAAATTACTTGGATGAAAAACCGACGCATTATTCACTTGTTAATTGATCCTTAAAAGAAATATGACTTTTCCCCTCCCTTNTCGATCAAAGTATACAAAATTACTGGGATGAAAAACTGACGCATTATTCACTTGAATAATGAAAAGAAATATGACTTTTCCCCTCCCTTTGGGGTGGAATCATCATGGTCAGAAAGAGAAAACAAGCCGGATTGACTGAATTTTTTAGAGAGTTTGGGTAAATTCACTAGGCCATGAAACCATTTTCTGTTGTAGGCAAATCACTCACAAGCTCTCAGTTGTGTCTGTTATAAAAACCAGAATGAGACATTTTCTCAGCTCGAAGGGAACAGACACCTCGGACAGAAATCCTGCAGTTCCAGGTTCACATGTATGGCAGAACTTCCTCCTCAAAATCGGGAAAGGCTTTTTAGTGCCAGGGAATTATAGGAAAGGGATTACCACAAACACCGATTTAAAGCAAGCTAAAAACATCTTGGTAAGATCTTCTGGGCCCAAAGCAGAGAGGTCTGCAGCACACAGTAAAGCAGCAGGCTGTATACAGAGGATAAGGTTGAAACAAACATCGTGTGGAGCTGGGGAGGGAGAGAGGGAAAAGGGGAAGCAAATGTCTTTTTAAAAGGTGACAAGACTTCTTAAAAGGCTGTTATGGAAATTACCAGGGATTTCTTCTTCCTGGGAATATTTTAAATTAAAGCGCTGGCATACAAAACGTCCAGTGGATCGATCAAGGAGAGGCAGATACACAACTCTTTATCCCAGGCACATAGTTCATTTTGCATCTGATAACTGTTGGCTGTTGTCAGGGCTGTTTAATGGGTGAGGGGGGGGTTAAAGGAAGAGAAATTTACAGCTGTTTCACAGAGACAGAGAAGAGATCATTTGCTCTACACAGCCTTCAAAAAGAAATATAGAGAGTAGCTGGCATTGGAAAACGCTGAGTTTCCTTGCCAAAGCCTGTAGCCTTATGAGATTCTCTCTGCATCTTCTCAGCCGAGCTGAAGAAGGTTTGGCTGGAACAAAATTGCTTCTCACCAGCAACATCTGCTACAAGATCTGGAGATCTCTGTCATAACAAAGCCTGTTTTCAGATTCCTGCCCTCCTGTAGGTGCTGAGTGCCAGATGAAGGGGCTGGAACAGGATAAATGGACTCTGCAGGCCCTACATCCAACTGAGGGGGAATTGCCATAAGAATGGGGAAACGCAACCATAAACTGCCGTCCAAGGGCCCTTCTGACAAACTCTGCTTTGGCAGAACCAAAGGGCGGTTCACAGCAGATGTTCTGGATAGACTTGTCAACATTATGCTGAGCTCCTTTGGCAGTGCAGGTCTGCAAGTGTACAAAAATAACTTCAAGACTCTTGGGTTGAGATTTCAGCACTGAGTGAGATCACAATTGCTGGCTTTTTGTGGAGGAAACTTCCCTGTCCGAGCATGCAGGAGCCACTCTGGCAGTCACGCTCACCCGAGCTGGAACCAAAGCCCATTTGGGGCAGCTGCAGTGACCTGACAGAGACAGGTTCCTGTGTGGTTCCCCACACACCCCACACTCACACAGCCACACCAGGCTCCCCATAGCAGAGTCTTGGATGTCTGGATCCATGAAGCAATTTATTCATGGCTCAGTAACACAGAAACAGTTTAAGCTGGTGCATCCGAGGAGGGACCCCGAACTAAGGGACCCCCCAAATTAAGAACCCCTGGGCTTTTATCCCCTCACAGTCCAAGCTCAAGATTCTCTGGGGTCTTCCTGCTCCTGCCTTTCTGTGAGAGTCCACAGGTCCCCGAGCCCTTGTTATGCACAGTAGAGCTGCCTGCACTGGCTGTGTTCCTCCACACTTTTGGCTCTTTCCTAACTAGTATGTCTGGGCTCCTGAGGAGGTTCCCACCAGACAGGTTCCCTCACCCTGACAGAAAGGAGCTGTAAAACTGGAAAACCTAGGCTGGGGATGCAGGGAAAGGATGTGGAGAAGAATGGTACTGGGCTACAAAAGGCTATCAGAAAAAAAAGTGCCAGAAAGGCTGAGAGAGAATCTTATGTATTGCCACGTCAGCCAACATTGCTCAGAGAGCAGGAAGGCCCAGAGCCTTCATTGCTTTGCCCATCCAGCCATTATGTGTCAGCTCTGCAGCCTGACCTCTCCAACTTTCTCACAGCATGAGGGGGGGAGGGTTCAGCTGCCCTGCTCTCTGCACCAAAAAAAAAGAAATTATTTGACCCATTTCCATTCCTTTATTTCTAAAGAATGCAATGTTGAGGCGTCAGTGACAACTGTGTCTTTAACGCAGCTGATCTATAAGGACTGCCAGGTAATTAGGTTGCTTGATTTCTTGAGACTACAGAAAAAGCCAGGAAGTCCACTGTGGGCACACGTGCGGTAATTGCTATGTAACAAGATGCTCACCCATCTGCCCAGAGTCTTGTGTATCCATTCACTTCAACTCCACTGACAGACACAGAAGGCCAGTCTGACTTCAGCATTCACAGGTGACATTGCTAGAAGAGGTTTGCCCCCACCTGCTTTTTACTATAGCAATTAAATATTCATGCATTTGCTACAAAGCTTCTAAAGCAGATGAGAAATACTCGTAAAACTGGATTTGAATCACCTCACCTTTGGTATTTCATCCCAGACACTTTGCAACTGCTGGAAAAGGTGTTGACTACTCCTAAATAAATGCGTGTGGGGGTAAAAACAGACAAACTTCACGTGCTGCTCACAGCTCTGCATCAGTGCAACAGCCCAATGTAAAACAAAGTCCTCGGCTAGTGTTACCGTGAAACTTTCACGTGCAGACTAAAGACCAAGGTGGGGACATGCTCACCTCCCTTGTGCATCAAGCTCATAGCCATAGGAGAACAAGGAAGGGGGGGAAGCTAAAAGCAGGCTGGATTTTGCCGTAGTCATTACCGTGTATCCTTCACCATCCTCAGACACAGCTCCTTTTCTTGTACCTCCCCACCACAAATTTTGGGTGAAGCCTTAAAAAAGCTCTAACATCCACTGTTAAAACTCACAAACTAGAAATTCTGTGCTTTGGTGCAAGCAGCGACTCGGCTTGTGGGACTTTTTGGAATCACTGCAGCAAGTCGTGAATGATGTATGAAATGAAAAATCCCTGCTCACTGCACACAATTCAGATAGTAAAATCTCCCTGGAGCATTAAAAAAAGCACTTGAACGTGTCATTTTATTTTTGTCCTGTACCCAGAAGACTCCCTCATCTCTCCCCAAGAACATGCAGATACCTCAGCTTTCACCAGAGAATGAGAAAGCACTCTTGGAGCTAAAGTAGATGGGTTCGGTTTACACAGTGTTTCCAGGAAAAGATACAGGGACCTGGAGCAAACCAGACAGAATTATATTGGAGTCATGTTCAGGCCTTTCTCCAAACACAGGTTTTTTTGGTCATTTTTTAAAGTAATATCTAATCTCATCAGCCTGACTCTATAACTTGATTGACCCTTGGAGATAGCATTAAGGAAGCAACAACAGCATGCTCAATGCAGTTAGGACCATGAGAAGAAACATTTGATACAAATATCATGTGTGGTACTAGACATCATTTATGTTGGGACAAATACAGCAACACGCTTTGAATTCAGGCCTCTATTCTTTGTTACCCCTTTACTGGACCCCTGGGCTTTGCCTGCCCTTCGGTGGTGACCTTTTAAACCTGGCAGAGCCAAATGTCTGCTGCCATAATTTAGCCAGCTTTGGACTTGCTGCATGTGGTGCCAGTACAATGAGATAGGAACTTTTTCTTGTGGCTTTTGAATTGTGTGGGTTTTTTTTTTTTCTTTTGGTGGGAGGGGGAAGCTGTGGCAGCAGCAATGCAGAACACAGAGGAATGTTGGATTGCTCTCAGTAGGGATTTCTTCCTTCCCAAAACTGCTGCATGCAGTGGGCAGCCTCTGTTCACACACACACAGAGCCCCCCCACCCCTTCCTCCACATCCAAAATGACAGAAGATCTCCAGAATTAATCTTGCAGCAAAACCACTCAGTTTGGAGCACACAAACTGTCACTCCTTCCCAATCACTAAAAAGAGGGGAGTTGCCCAGTTTGCTGGTGCTCATTTTGAGCAGAGGGAGGATGGAAAACTGACAGCAAGACTACAAATCTACGGAAGAGTGATCTGTCCAGATGCAGATGTCTTGGTGGCTGCATTTAGTTTTAGGAACGGAAAGCAGGGGTCCCATCTAAAGACAACTGATGTTGTCTTCTCTTGACAAGTTTTCTTAAATTTGCAATTTAATAATTTTTCCTCCCAAATTTCAGTGATGAGGAAGGACAATCACCTACACTGGCATGACGCATCTGTCATCTTTCAGCATTCTGGAATTTCAGGGAAAGAAGGGAAAAGGGTGCAGCAGTTAACCCTTTCACTTCTCTTGCTTTTTCATATAAAAGCCAGAGCTGTACCTACTCCTCCCCCTTGTACACAGCAGAAGGAAGAAGGGACTGGGGGGATCATCAGTCCTGAGGCAGGGGCAGACACAGAACCTCACAGTGTATCCTCCACCCACCCATCAGCAGTTCTGCCTCCAGCAAGCAGCACTGCAGTGAGGATGAATTAACAAATTGGATTGTTTGGGGGTTTTTTGTTGTTGCTGTTGTAGCAGCAAACCAAGAAGCAGACAGCAAAGACACTGGTAATATCTGCTCTATTCCTGCTAACAGGAAGATGCCATCTCTGGGTGCCACCACCCAGTCTGGGAAGCAAAGCACTGCTGGCAGCTCCTGTAGCACAGGGGCTGGGGAAGGGTGCTCTTCGGTGCCTTTCCTCAGCAGACAAACACACCGGGGCTAGGCTAGATTTGGTTTCTCGAGAGGTCAGCTGGAGCTTAAGGAGCCAAAGAACCAGGGCTTGAAAGCATGCATGAAACAGTTCTTCAAAATTTGGGGGTAAGAGGGTTAGTTCTTGAGTGCCCTGCAGGGATAGTGGTTTCCAGGCTTACAGTGACAAAAATCACATCTTTCCACTCAGGCAAGATTTTTTTCTGGGAAACTTAACATGCTTGCAATCATTTTCTAAATCTGTTTCCTTCTCATTCCAATTTTTTTTCTTCCTTTTTTTTTTTTTTTTTGGGAGGGAGGAAGAGGGGAAGTGGATAAGAAATACTCGTCCCCTATATCAGCTCTTTGATACTCTGCTAAAAGCAACAGTATACTTGTTATATAATATTGACAGTATTGCACAAATAAGCCAAACAGGAGGCACGTGGGAGTTGGTGGCAAAAACTAACTTTTTCAAAAAGCACACCTTAAAACCAGAAGGATGAGGAGGAAGATCTGGGTCTCAGAACAAAAGGATCTGTGGTGGCTAAATCAGACAAAATTATAAAGTGGTTGTATGTCTGCTGAAATAACCTTACACATATATTTATACAAGCACATACATAAAACAGATAAAAATTACTTTTTCAGCAGGTCATGAAGAAAAGTGTTTATCTGCCACCACAGTGAGATTACGTGATTAATAACAGGATTACTCAGGATAGTTAGTTCCAGAGTTATTTGTTCGGACACAGTACATACCTATCAAGACTGATAATTTGGCAAATTACAGTAAATTTTGCGAACATATATTGGCTTTTATTCAGAGCAAACCTCCGGGATCTTGCAGCAGAGGAGGTATATTTGTCTAAGGAGGGAAAAGAGGTGGATGAAAACAAGCACCTGCTTACCACAGCAGGGAGAGGTTGTGCTTCTTGTGCTCACCTTCGAATTATCCCACGGCCAAGCTGTTGAATAACTTGCACCGGGTGCTACCACCCACCCTACACATTTCAGGGGGGCTCTTATAAAACGTATTTCACCTGTAATTATCAGATGAGACCCTACGAGGAATAGGGAGAAGAAAGAAAGACGCTGTTATGGCGACTACAGGAAAATGCTGGGGCTGTGCTGCACCTGGAGACAGAGAGTAATTGGGACCCTGCCTGGGACCCATCAGGGGTCATCACGAAAGGTCTCAGAAGAGCACAGAAGACACCCACGCTGGATGTGTGCTCGTGGAGCAGTCCTTGCTCTTTGTTTTGCTCTCTGACTCTCTTCCCGGCAGTTCACTCCGCATTATGACTGAATTAGGTAAGGAGGTGCTGGGGGAAGTGCTCTTGGCTAACTTCAGAGTACAGCCAGGCTCATTAAAACCAGCACATTTGCTGCAGTGCGTGCAGCATTTCCTCTAGGTTTTAAGATTGTTTTAGTAAGCGAAGTTCTGAGCAGAAAGAATACATTTTAATTTACTTTTTAGTGGCCCTGTTATAAGTGTTCAATGTCATGCTGGATTTTAATATTTTTTTTATTACTATATGGAGCATAAAAAAGCATGAATGCAGTATCTTAATAAAAATGAACATATTCTTCTCCAAGCCTAAAGCTGCTAAGTACACAGCACACGTTCATTAGCGCAATTTTGGAGCATGAGGAGAAAGTGCACCAAGAACCCAAGATTCACAAGCGTCAACACAAAACCTCAGGGCTTTTCAGTGAAGTTTTGTCTCACCTCCTACTGCCAGTTGTCTCCCAGGAAAACTGCGGAGAGCAGAGCCCACGAGCTGCCAGTGGTTTGTAGGGACAAGCCCAGACTTGGGCCATTAAATCATCCACCGGCAGTTTGATTTGGGGCGGTGGTACGTGGGATTAGCATACAAATAACCATCCTTCCCATCAGAGACAAACGGGGCAAGGCTGTCACAGGTGTCAAAACTTTGATTGACATCCTAGACACGGCAACGAGGTGCCTGGCCGGGATGAGAGCCGTGGGTTTGAGCTTTTCCCGGACCAGGGGGCCAGGGAGGTTTGTCAATAGCGCACAAAGAACAAGGACGCAGTGATTCAAGGTGAGTTTGCAGGCAAAGCCATTCCAGTTTTAAGTATTTGGCTTTACTAAGGCATGTTTCTAAATTAATAGGCCCTATACCTTTCAATAGGATTATTCAGGGTACACCAAGTCAAGCATGTAGTACACGTTTGTAGGATTAGATTTAATGTTATTTTGGTATAGAGCATTCTTAAATGTATCAGATTACAGATTAAGTAAGGAAGCCAGCAAAAAACCAGTGCAGAGCAGCTTGTTATTGCAACTGCCCTCCTCCTCCTCCTTAACACTTTGTCTAAGGCAGACAGGCACATTAGGCTTATAAAGACTTCTTTGAAAAGGTTATTTTGTAAATCCAAACCTCAAATCCTAGAAACTTCTGAATTCCGAGTAAAATTTGTTTTACACAAATTAGAAAGGGAGAAATGAAGTCCGTTCTTTACAGGAAAATGAGTTTTTAAGTTTTCTATTGTCCTAAAATGTTAATTTTTAAGACAAATTTTGAGAAAGAGTAGTAGCTCTGAACTGAGTTCAGTCCTCATTTCAGGAAAAACCCCCAAGATTTATGTAGAAACAATCGTAGTGACAGAAGATGAGAAAAGAATTCACAATGATTGCAATTTGCATGGCTAATCTGCAGCCTGTAACTCATCTGAACTATCCCTACCTACAAATCCTTCCTTAAAATATATCTAAAAGGCAAAACCAAGTTCAGTGATTCTTACTGGAACTATTGTTGGAATTTGATCAAGAATAATAAATTCTTCTGTTTCTCAGAATGAACATATTTACAGAAGTGGTAAATTATTAAAACTATTTGCATCAACTTTTCTCTAATACATATTTCTCTTTAAAGCATCTGCAAAGAAATAATGTTATAAAATAGAATAAAATAACATTTATTTTATCCCATGGTGGATCAGTAATGCTGTTCAATGCAGGGTTGCAATATAATAAATGCTACCCACTAAGCTAAAACCTGAGAGACTGAGTACACTGATATTTATGGCTTGGACGCTTGTCATGAACAAAAATCAGGTTGGGTTCTCAAGCATTTTGAACATTATATCAAAATATATATAAGAATATCAAGAGAGATGTGATTATTTCTGTACATTAAGTCCAAAGTTTGGGGCTTTGTTAAAAACAAAGGTGTGATAGCAGCAGCACATGAGAAAGGGTGCATTTACTCCCTGGTGTAGAATAGAGTTTTCTTAATTAGTCCAGTACATCAATTACAGTATATTCAAATGTACAATTTGACATTCTCACTAACTCTCACCACCCCACTTCAAAATTCTAAAAAAGATACAATAAATCCATAATGTTCTCTGCTCTTACCTCCCACCCCCAACATATTTTATCTTTGCATGTTGTGCAATTACCACTTTTCATCTGCTATGTGCTAACATGAGATATTATCATTTTTGCAAATGGAAAGATGAAAAGTTTAAATTCCACTGCTACAGAACGCCACTTCACTCAAGACCTGCAGGGGAATATCCCAAGGAACATCATTCCAGAGACAAACACACTCTGCTCTTTATAAAAAGTAGTGATTTTTTTGCTCGTGAAAAGTTTCCCTGTGCTGTATTTTGCTATAAAATAGATCAACAGGGTTCACTCTAATCCCAAAGGAAAATATCTTCCAGTTAATAATTGGGATCATTGTGCTCTTTGAAAAATAGGTGCCAAATACTCTCCAGTTGCTGGTAGCTGCTGTTCTGATGCCGAGTGAGGAGGAGAGGGACTGGATCGTGGATTCCTTACACTGGCACTCCATCACAACATTTTAGTGCATGCCTAAATTAAATCTGCAGCTAACCATGCCAATTGCCACGGGGCTGTCAAAATGCTCCACGGTCAGCATTCATTTAAACTCAGTCCTAACTGGTTCAGAGAAGATGAGACCATGATCATCTTGCAAGTACCTGTAGAACGTGGGATGCAGAACTCCCCCATGATTTCCATGTGTAAATATCACACCAAACAGATAAGCAGAGATTTATGCATGATTTGAAAGATTCACATGAAATTTGATAGATTCATGCATACAGCTAAAAAAAGTGCACTTTTCTAGAGATGACTTGGAAGTCCTTTTTGAAATGAAGGATCTCCACAGCTATTTTTAAACGTCCCAATGAGATGCAATGAGACCCAAGTGTTGAAAGGCCAATTGATTCAGGATAGGCAAGAAGCAGCTTAAGGGAGATGGAAAGTAACAGCACCAGAATTACATTACAGGGAAGGAGGTGTGGAACATGCAAAGCTCTTTGAGAAGGTAGACTCATTGCTTCAGATATTTGTGCCTGAGAAACTTCAAAAATTCCAGAACATTTTGACCCCAAATCCCCCAAACTTGTAACTATTACTTAGATTTATTTAAAAAGTCATCCATTAGCATACTAAGGAATCCATTGGGAAATTAGCCATCAAAAAAATAATGCATTTAATAAGGTATTCCCAAAATACGGATTCTTAAGGACGGTGATAGTTAAGACCAGTTTCATTTGGAAACCATAGGAGTATTGCATACTGTGCATTTTGGTTTCCACATCCATCATGGATATACTGAAGTTCAGTGAGAAATTAAAATAGAAAGCAATTTCTAAAGTCAGGAAGGCTAAACAAGTGTGTGTAACAATGTCAGCCCATTTTGATTTTTACATGTTATTCGAACATTCACATCCAGAAGGAAGGCTATATCTTTTCTGGAAGACTTGAAAAATACAGTAAATAGCAAGTAACAAAATTCAGTAACAGACGTTTTCTTTTAATTGCATGGTAGAGACCTGAGGGTTTTTTTTCAGTTTTGTGGAAAGTGTCCCCAAAAATTAATTAAAATTTCAAACAAATAAAAAAACCCCTAGAAATGTGTATTTTTTTAAGGAACAGATATGTAGCAGAAATCAGAACTTTTTAAAGGCATCTCTGTGTTAGGCTATTAGAACTAAATATAATTCTGCTACATTATACATAGATGCTTTGTTTCACATATGCTTCTGGTCAAAAATGCAGAAATTTCCCAATTAAACCATGTCACAATGTAGTTGATAATATTTATTCCTGAAGTCAATAACTTTAATATGGATATTATTTTAAAGACGTTTCATAAGAAGTACTAGTCACAAAGTCACTTCTGAGAAAAAAAAAAATGAGCAAGCATGAAAACAAGAAAGTTGCATTTCTTTTAAAAGAGGTTGCAGGAAACACTAAGCAGAGCTATAGAATTGTTGCTCTTTCGCCAGGAACGTTATCCCATCCTCTGGCGCTGCAGAATTACTTCGGCTTCCCCAAAATCACCGCTTTTATTAAGCTTTACTGAGCTGCTCTGTATTGGCAAAACCTTTGTAGTAAAATAATTTTCCATCAAAATACACGGCACTGTAGTACTGTAATGAAGAGCTGTAGGACAGGCTTTAAGAGGCACGGTACTTTCATCTGAAAAGTCTCCTGAAATTCTTTGAACGTTTCCAGGGGATTAATGAGGTATTTTGACAACACACGAGAAGCGTCTGGTTTTCAAGAAGCCTTATAAGAGGGAAGATTCACATTCTTGAAAATTAAACTGTGTATTTTAAGCCCCTAAAAATAACACAATTATTAAAAATTTGGCAGCTCTGAAGAAAAATACCAGCAGATACGGGGAAACACATGGAACTACTGAAGAGCGTCAAACTTGAGTACACACATTTCACAGCATTTCAACATGACTTAAACACCAATTTTAACAGCTTAATTGAATGTTTCTTATTAAAAGCTATCACAGATGAACTAAAATAAGAACAAGCTAAACTAGCCAGAGTGTAACTAAATCAAAAGCATTATTCTTTGCAAGTTGGGTGGATTAACTGTGAGTGCGCGCATCACTCTTCTTATCCCTTTCAACAACTGCTAAGGTGTTTGGAGGGTTTCAAAACCTTTGGCAATTAGTGGAAGAGAGAGTATTCTTGTCTTTTTTTTTCCACTTTCCAAGACACACTAAATGATACCATTTATGTAAATTTAGAAGAACATTCATCACACGCAGCAAAATTAGAACAAATGAATCGCTACACCTACCATTTTTTAAAGTATTTTAAAATATTTTTGGGGCATACTCCTGCAAACTACTAGTCCCTTGAATGCTTTAATGCATTGCAACAAGGATATTAGTGTATAAATAAGGGTTCAGCTCTAAAAAGCCTTAGCGAAGAAAGTGGAGCTCTCAAGCCTCACTTCCATAAATACCTCAATATTTCTGAAAACCCAGAGTGCTTAAATCTTTAAAGGTCTACCCTTATTTAATCAAGCTGGGCAAGAAACATGTTGAGGAGGCATTTTGGAAACAATTTACAACCCACTACCTATGAAAATATCCGCACAGAGTATTTATACACGCATTTAAGCAAGCCTGTATCTTAGGTGTTTACAGCACTGCCCATGACACGAGAGAGGAATGGGATCTGCTCATCGGCACCAGGCCACAAGACATTTTAAGTCTCTCTAAGTACTCCTACCCAATAATTTTTTAAAATAATAATTGCCTTTAGAGTGCGAGCAGTTGTACAGGAAAAAGCTGTTTCCTAAATTCCGCTCTTTTCAGTCTGCACTGAAGCTAAATATTTTACAGAGGCAGCATCTTTGTAATGCTTATGGTTGAACACTACTTTCTGTAGTCAAGTCTCATTATTTACAAGACCTTCTCCAATATCCAGTTTTAGAGACTTGGCTTTTCTCAGGTCTTTCAACCAGCAAGCGGGGAAGAGAAAAAACCCAACATGTTCCATCCCTTTCTCCAGGAATGGTGATCTACTCATTTTCATAGCTGTTCAGTGGCACTTTTAAAGTCTGCAGTATATTCACAAATAGTATCAATACCGAGGTGGTGGGGGAAGAGTGGTGGGAGACGGTAGACTTCCTATCATCATCCTCCCTATTCTCAATAAGGTTCTAGATGTGTTTAAGGGCAAAAATTCCACCCCAATATATTAGTTTTGTTAATCCTTTTCTTATGATCTTGCTTGCCTGGCTGGGGAAATTATGCAAAAAGTAATAAAAGTTCTAATTCAATTTCCATGTTAAGCGATGGATTTGGAAAAAAAAAATATACATCAGAAACCATATTCTTTGTGTTTACTAAGAGATATGCACTCCAACATTTAGTGTCATGGAGCTGGAGTTAAAACCAGAAACGGCAAAGATAATTTAGCTGCATGAATGCCTGCTCTTCAGTAAAATGCTGCCAAAATTAAATAGGAATGAAACAGCACTTTGTAGTCATTGGTCGCTCAGCGGGGTTTGCGTAGTTAAAAACCTAAGTGAAAAGGGTGATTGACCTACATTGCAACTAGCTTAGCACAGCTGTACTTTCATATTTCTGCTGCATCCGAGGAAGCTCATTATTTAATACAACTGAGTTACATGTAATTGTCGGCCTTTTATTTTACACTTCTAGGGGCCAGATATTAATCTCAAATGTGCAGCAGGCGTTACCGTGCATCTGGAAACGTCCACGGCTGCCCATTTGCAGGCAAGGCTAAGAGAAGGGATTGCACGCAGTTGCACCTGAAATTAGGAGGCTGCCCAGGGGTAGGAGAACCTCGCAAATATGCAGAAATCAAATGAGCAGATGGAACAGAAAGCAAATCCCTTGGCACCCCAAAGGCAAATGCTCTGCTGTTTCCCTATTGTTTTGAGCAGAAGCAGCCCAGAACGTGCAACCAAAGCACATTTCACACAACTCATACCTGCGGTTTAAATAAGTAATAACATTCCAGTTAACAACCAGTTTGACATGTTAACAGCCCAAGGGCTGTTAACATAATGACTGGTCATTAATGGCAGTAATGACAGATTTCAAAGGGAATATTGTGCTTGTAAATGGACATGCTGCCAGTCAGAAGAGAGGACAGAGCAGGATAGGCTGATGCATTAAGATGTCACCGTACAGCTCTGGAGGAAAAAAAGGGGAGAAAAAAAAAAAGTTCTTGCATATTTCACTTACTATAAATGGACTTGAAATATTGGCGTAAACCTAAGTTCCTTAAATTAAGTCTTCACTTTCTAACCCAGGAGTGTATAAGCAGAAGACAGAAGCCTGCAGGGGAATTATACTCTGCATATCATTTTCATGGAGTGTGTTATTTCTAACATTGAGCCCTTTCTTTACTCGAGTCAGTTCCCATCCTTGTTAACAAAACGGAGCTCGTTCCTGCTGCGGCCACCCCGACACCCCGGTGTCGTACGCCACCTCGGAAACCGCCGGAGTGCCTCGCATGAATCTGATTCCAGGGCAAAGCCTCTCGCACCCGGAGCATCTTTCAAGCTCATTACCTCATTAAAGATTCCTTCCATTCCCTCAATCCCTCCCAATCCGGAGAATAAGGTTTTAATGTAGTATAATTAACTAATTTTACCAAAGGAGACAGCTAAAGCAAAGCAAGTTTTGAAGTTCTGAAGATACAGAGTATTTATAAGAAGCTCAAAGTGGGGACCTCAGGGCTCAACTGCAGCACGAGAGCGTGCATCAGGGCTGAGGGAGGGTGCAGGTTTTTTTGTCAGGCATCTCTAAATGAAAGATACTGGAAGTATTTTTTGCAAACAGGCAAAGACACAATCACATCATTTATGAACGTAAACGTGAGTGCTAAAGCACCCAAACTGGCTACATGATTGCTTGTAGCATCTGTAGAATGCCTGTCTCATTGAAAGGCATAATGAACACTGAGAGACAAGTTAATAAGCAATTTTGCTCTTTATAGTATCGTTCAAGCCACATATCCTCTAGAGGGCACCACATAAATTAATAGGAAGCCAGAACAGTTTTATACGCAGCAAAGACTCCCTTTATGGTTAAAAAGAAAAAAAAAACCTAAGAAGATAGTTTGAAACCGTAATCGAACTCTAATGTGATCATTAGCACAATGCAATTTGTTCCTTAAATTCATATCAAGTGGGTTGCTAAATATGAAAGCTTATTTGACTACAAAGCTAGAGAAAATTTAACTAGTTTGTACATTAGCATTAAAAAGATCACTTTTATAGGTTCACTGCATAACTAAGTAGATAAGATGCAATGAGGCAAATGACTATCTGCAATTACCTTAAGTGCATCAGTTTGAAGTTTAGTGTAAATACCAAGTTTAAATCTATGCACTCGCAAGTATCACTCAAAAAAAAAAAAAATCATAACGAAATAGCTTCATCAAGACTCAATAAAACCAGAGACAAAAGTCAGAAACATCTTAAAACCAATTATAGGATTTCTCATGTATTGCTGGTTTCGCGTGCAAAAGTAAAAGGTGTTGTGTGTGAAGAAATAACTGAAACACCAGTTTTGAATGCGATCATGACAGACAAAAAAAAAGTCTCCTTTCCCTGAATCACTCAGTATGAGTTTTAACAATCCGTTAGCAAAATATTTACTCCTGTTAAACCTTCAAAGACCAGAGAGCAAGAGCGTGTGTGAATGCATCTCTGCTGGGGAAATATTTTGCTCATATCTTTACTACCACATCATTTCTGGTTTTGATTTTAAACATTTGATTTCAAAATAGTAGATCTGCAGCACTAGCACTTGGGAGATTCAGTAAGCTCAAAGTCTCCAGTAAATTTGGAGCTCAGATGAAACAGCCATAGCAGTTCCCTCGCTCCTGCAGGCATTTGTTGCATAAAGATTATTAAAATGGGTTTTAAAAATTGGGATGTTACTTCCCCTCACCAAAAGCTTTTCCAAACCCTCTCTACACACACTCACCTAAAGATGACAAGCGACCTAGGTTCATGTACAACAATTCCCTTCTGTTCCAACAGTTTTTAAAAGCGAGGTTTTGTTACCTACTCCTTTGGCAGCTTTAACACAATGGGTTTAAGATGCAGCTTCTATGCTAAGTTCCCAGCACTCTATCTTGGGTTCAGTTCAGAGCTTTAACAGGTAGCAGAATACTTTTACCATTAAGAAGTCTGAGCCCATCTGAAGAACCTGATCTGCCTTTCAGCCCCAGCTCAACAAATGCACAGCGCGTTTGAGAAGGATTTTGTTCCACTCTTTTTTTCTAGAGGTGGTTACCTGGATAGCCAGAGTACCAAGAGCTGTTAGTGCTTTAGTCTTGATTCCGGTTCCAACCTACCCATGGTGCATAACTTAGGAACTGATCAGTGTGTGGGAACCTCCTGTTTGGTACCTGTACTTAAGCTGAACTTGGAAGTTAACACTTCAAAAAGAATTTTAATTTTTCCCCAATGTATTAGCGACTTCAATGTCCCTTCAAAAGAAAAAGGCTTCACTAAAGGGGCAGGGGAAATATTCCCAGAAGTTCACCTTAGCCTGGAGCAGCTAGTCTCATTAGACCCCCTCTCCAGGGAATGCAGGAAAGGTGTTACTATGGGAAATAGGTGCTCGGAATCACCCCAGGGGAGCCTTTTCTCTCTATTTACTATTGAGAGCCCAGGGAGACCAAACTTCCCAGTTAAACTTACATCCTGCAAAGCAGCCCTATTGCCACACGAGCTGGCAGATAAACTGTCCTGGTGCTGCTCATCAGTACTTTGAGTTATTCCTCAAACACTTTTGAGAATGTAGGTCCACAAGCAAACAAGAAGATAGAAAAGCAGGTGCCAATTTGCCACCTCTAACAAGTGGCCACAGGTTAGCCAGCATCCCGCCTGGATCACCAGCTGAAACCAGGAGCAGAGTGGATTGGAGCTCAGACACATGGTTATTAAAAATGGAGAAATCAGTTGGTCATCCTGGTCCAGCTTCTAACAGCTGAGTGGCAGCAGTCATAACAGCCTGAGTGCCACAAATGAAATCCCTTGGCAGGCCAAGAGGACAAAAGCGAAGACAGGTGAAACACTCCTCACTTGCAGGGTTCAAACCCTGCCCTGAAGCTGGGTGAAAACCACACGTCTGGTTTCAGGCTGCTACCCCTGGCCTCCACTGTGCTGCCAGGAGGAGGAGGAGGGGGAGCAGGAGACCATTGCCTCCCCAGGAGCACTGTGCTGTGGGAAGTGTGGGGGGAATTACTCTCTTCTACACCAGTATCAGCATCAGAAACCTGGCAACCATCTCCACAACCTGGTTGTGTGTGCTTTTTGACTCAGATTTTAATTTAATCTCCGTATTTCAGTATTTGTTTCCTCATGGCCACGCGTGCTCAGCCTTGCAGCCCTGCTCATGCGAGAGCAGCTTCGTAGGAAGGGCTGAACAGATCTCCCGAGTTTGTCAGCGAGCGGAAGAAGGCCGTGACCTACCTCAGATAGTCTCTGCGACAAAGGATAAGGTTGGCTTTGGTGTACAAGGTAGAGCCCACCTCCCCCAGGCGACAGTCACAGCAGGCACATTTCAGGCAGTCTTCATGCCAATATTTGTCCAGGGCCTTTAGAAGATATCGGTCTTTAATCTTACGGTTGCAGCCAGCACAACCTTTCGGCTTGGTGTCTGGCTGGACTGAGAGCATTTGTATACCTGAAATACAGTAAGACAAGAGAAGAGTGAAAATAGATATTCTCTCAAGTACCATAAACTCTTGCCCTTTTCTTCCTCCACCTCGCTGCTCCCCCCACACCCAGTTCATTTAAAAGTCAATGGTGTAGATAGGATAAAATAACCCAGTCAGTCCACAGCAAGCTGAAAACAAGGCTAAGATAAATTCGAGAGCAGAAACTTCCACTGCTCTAAGTTCCACAGCTTCTCTTTAACACCTCATTTACCTGGTCTCTTTGCTGAAAAGAAATATGATTTAAAAAAAACCAACATGAAATATTAAAACAGTTCAGTTGAAAAGTCATCCAATTTCAGCCACAGTAGCCAATATTTAGCAACGCAAAATTTAAATAAACAGCATATCTCCAATATTTAGCAACACAAAATTTAAATAAACAGGATATCTATATGGCAAACATAGTTAAATCCACATATTTGGACTTATTTGCACTATTTTTATAAAATATAAAAGCACTTCACATTCTAAAGAAGAAAAGACTGAAGCTTTCAGAGGCACGGGGCAAGACTTTCTGGGAGATTTGACATGGAAATTTTGATGCTGGCAGGAGGGTGTTTTGTTTTTTAATATTTTAGTTCTTTTTAAACACATTAATGAAGCGACGAGATTTCCAAAGACTTCAGTACCATCAACGCCAGTCACAACCTGCAGTGTAAGGACCTTCTGAAAAATCTGACTCAAAATAATCCGCACAAGGTCAGAGAGTTTCCAGTTTGTCAAGAAAAAAAAAAAAAATAGAAATGCTGCCCCACTTTCCAATCCCAGTTTTAGCCAACAGCTACTTCGGGACAAGGAGTACAGGAGTGTCCATTAAGTATATATACACCTTTTGATGTAATAGCTGAGAGCATTTAAAAAACCATTCAAACACCTGAAACGCTGTTTAATGGACAGACCTGGCAAAAAGTGGAGCACAGTTGAGCGATGTTACTCAGAGCAACACTGCCAGCTTCCAGGGATCCATTCAAAAATCAATTGCCCTCGGCTTTACAGTAAATGGGGAGAGGTCGCTGCCCCAAAGTGCTCGCAGACTGGTCTCTCTGGTTAGCTGCATGAGCTGCCACCCCAGTGCACTCAGACTAATTCCCTGAAAGTTACTTCTTAGGGTAAGCAAAATAACAGCCCTGTGGATATTTTAGTGGACATCAAACAGGCACAGGAGAGAAGGGAAGAACCGACACGCTGCTCAGTAGCAGGTTGTCTCACTGTTTTAAAGCCAGTGATGTAACTTGAAAAAGGTGCTACTCACTAGAGCGTATCTGAATATTGCAATGAGAATTTGTCAAGACTGGGGAATGAAGGCTGTGGCCAACAAGCAAATCCTAGTCCAACATGTGGGGTATGGAATCCTATGATTATTATCTAGAGACTGGGAGAGGTCAAATAGAGTCTCATAGCAAAGAAGAGCAAATTCAAGAGCCCCTCATCATGAACGCTCTACCACCTGGAGTTAAGAAAGCTTGGCAGTCCCAGCTTCTATCAGCAGATCTTGGCTGGTGCTGTAACACCCCACCACAGGCAGGCAGGCTCAGGGAGCTGGAACACAGACGAGCTGGGGTTTGATTGGTTTGGTTTGTGTTCGATTTTTTGAAATCTCTCGTAAGAAAAACACAAAACCCAGTGTAACCTTCGAAGCTATGGCAGAGTGAGCCTTTATGGATATCAGGGCTGCAAAGGCAAGAGGCTGAGGCATCCCAGGGATCTTCACACAGGTGTACGTAGAACACATGGAATCTATGCGGAGTGCAGGGACTGCATGGCCAGTTAAGTGACTTTCCAGTGCTCCCAAGCTGAACTCCTAAGTCCCACCTGCCAAGCTGATGCCTGAATTAGAAATAGTCATTCTTATTGCGACGTAGGGGCACAGCAGCCTTGCTCCCCTCTGTGCACTGCAGCCTGTCACACACCTTGGGGCCATACATTTGTCTGGCGGAGGGATCGTTCAGGGGTGTGCAGGCAGTTCTGCCAGCGGACACCCCGAAGCACCCCGGCAGTGCTGCTGCACCACGTCTAAAGCTCATGACAGGAGTCTGTATTTTTCCATCAACCAGTTCAAAAATTGTCAGTGCTGCCCTTCCCACCACTCCGCAGTCAATGCTCATAGCTCCTCACCACGTAGTGACTCCTAAGATCTGTCTCTCCTTCCCAAAGGGAAGGATGAGATCCAGTGACCTGCACAGGGCTCCACAGTCTGGGAATGAACACACACATTTCCTCTCAAGAAAGCACCACGAGACAAAGGCTGAGCCCTTACAGCATTTTCAACTGGCAGCTGACTCCCCTGAATCCAGGGTACATCCATGAAACAGCAAAGTAACACGGCTCCAAACAAATGACTCAAAGCGTGAAAATATCAGAGATTTTTGGTAAGGAACCTATACCAGACTGCAAAGGGAAGTCCTGCTGAAACCCTAATAACATCGCTTGGTGGAAAAGCCTTAATCTGGAATGTTGCTTATCACAGTAGAGTGTAAATATCCACTAGGTGCCAACAACAGGCTTATCCCCAGACCCTCTCTTCGGCCATGTGGAGGACAAATGCATAAAATCGGTCACAATTTGTATAAACTTCTTGTAACTCAGTAAAAAAAAAGTTTAGAAGCATGAAGGGCTGTTCTAGGACTTTAATCTTTAGCTCGAGGGAAACCAGAATAAACTAGGAGCTAACACAGTTAAAGGCTTTAACGAAAAAAATCTTAATGTAAAAATTTCATCGCCTGATAAGGAAGCGGGTTAGAGAGTGGAGGCTGACAGTCTCTGATCCAGGCTGATCTACTGTCCTGAGCTGTCTGAAGGGAACAAGATGCCACAGAAACATGGCCAAGCAAGTGAATGTCTGAGCAGATTGCGGTAATCAAGCCTGATAATTCCCGAGGTGTATGCTGCAAACATGAGGTTATTGTATTACAAATAAAACTGCAGCTTGCACATAGCCTGCACAGATTTTGAGGTATTTTCTACATGAGGAAAGTGGGCAGAGCCCTGTCATTCACACTGGTTAGCCCAAACCCTTCTTGAAGGGACGAGTGCACAGGGGCAAACACCCCATGGAAGGAGTATTTGCACCCCTGTATGTCTGTTTTCCTGAGGCAGAGGGAGAAGGTGGTGCTGACACCCCACTGGCAGCATCTTCAGATTAGGGATTCAATCCTCAGCAGCTTTTGGAGGGAAGGAATGCTTTTCTCCTCTGATAGATCTCATCTTTTCTCACTTTACTTGCAATGAAGCTGGTTCTATTTGATTATTTTAAAATCCCCGCTTCGTTGCAAAAAAAAAAAAAAAAGTTATGCTTTTTTTGAAGCGTAGAAGGGTTCTAAACAAAGTCAAGAAGTGTTTGACATATCTCCAAATTTGAAAACATCGTTTTCTTCACACGCCCTGTTTAAATCGCTTAATTTTGACAGCAGAACGTTTAATTACTTTTTTTCCTGTATCGCATGAGCCACCTTAATGCAGATCACCTCACAGACCATCTCTCTTCCCTTTAACATTCCCGTAAGATCTCCGATGCAGTTGCACTTTTCAGATACGTGCTCGTGTATTTTTAGCTCTCCCTTAATTTGGCAATAAGAATACCTTGCAGCTTACTGTCAGCCAGCTTTTCACAGGCTGCGGTTTAAGCACTCATTTATTTCCTAGGACATGGGAAGGGCCCTTTCAGAGGCTGACAGCACCCACAAACCCATCCAAACTGCTCGTTGCTGAAATATCAGGTAGCAGTGCACAGCACTGCTGCCTGGCTGCCTTCCTCTCCCCCTCCCCCAGGAAAGCAGAGCTTATGGAGCACTTTCAAAACATCATACAATTCCCTAAGTGCTACACCCAGGCTGCAAAAAAAAGAGGAAAAATCAAACCCAGCTTTCCCTTCAGTTCTGCAGAGTCCTACCCATGCTCTGCATCACAGAGCAGATCTGTTCTCAGAACTGAGAAATTTCAGTGCCTAGTCTGTCACTGTCAAACAAACCCTTTTTATTTCACCCCAATATGCTTTCAAGGGCTTCCTCTATCCTTCCCTCCATTCCCTCCCTTCCTCCACCCCCAGTCCCCAGGATACTGCACATAAACTGCAGAGCTGTGTCAGGAATAAGACTTCTTCATCACCATTCACCACCTTTAGGATTTTTGAAGGGAGATCTTAATAACCCGACTCGCAGGTTTTCCGATTTCTTTCCATCTCCCCAAATAAGTTTGATGCAACTGACTGCCCTCCCTGTTTATTGTTATTGTCGTGTGATGAAACACTGTCAACTGATTTGTAACTATGATTTCATGATAAAGAAGAAAGGTTGCTGGAAAAAGCTAAATTAGGCTCCCGGGGAAGGCAGAGAAGCGAGAATCCATCTCACTCAAATCATCGCCCTTCTCGAAAATCAAAGCGAATGAAGATTTGATGTAATGAACTATATTGTGTTAGTGATTTAGAAGCATCTGTGAGCGGGATTAGTCCCTGATGGTGCTGAGCGTGGCATGAGACACTCAAAACTCAGCTCGTGTTTGTGGCACAGGCAGTCCTTGGGAGGAAGAGTTGGATATTATGCACTGGATCTCTTACAAACTTTTAAAGACCACTCTTTCTCCCTTTTTTCAGAGGCATGCACACAGTTCTACCAAGGACAGTAGCACAAACAGCACAAAAGGGAAAACTTGCCTCTACTTAGAAAAAAAAAAAAAGAAAATTAAAAATCAATTTGGAGCAAATTAATTATTGGGTGCATCAGTCTTTAAAAGCAAACTGACGGACAACACGCAGTCAATGAGGGAGCTAGGGGTCTAGGAGAAGATAAAAAGAATACTTTTCTGATGCTTTCCCACTCTGCAGCTTCATCCTAAAAGCATTCAGAGCTCCAGTAATTCAGGACAACACACACAGACTTGGGGAAAAAAAAAAAAGTTAAGGTTTCAGAAGCTAAGAAACATTTCAGAACTCATATGTAGCACATCAGGAGTCGTAACTAGTTTTAGATTGGCATGTAAATTGTTCTGTGGAAAATTCTTATTGCCTCCGAGACCCTGCTATTCTGAGTTATTTGACAGTTTAAGGGAAATCATAATTAAAAAAAGAGACATAAATAATAGCCTGTGCAGTGTGGTGCACAGAAATAAGTGGAACCATTTCATTTAAACTCTGGTGAGCTTTTAATTGCCTGGATTGCATTGTGAACCAGCCTAACGGTTGATTGCCTCCATTATGCTCTCTTGTTCTGTGCCATTCATCCGCACAGTCTCAGCTTCTGTAGTTAACACAACAAAGTAACCGCAACTCCATAACACTCTGGGGTTTTTTAAAAAATAAAAGTAAGGATTTCAGTACTCTGAATATAGTCTCTTCTCTATACTTTTGAGTTAATTTTCCACGGTATATAACTAAACTTCACCTCCTGCCCTTTCTTCTACAGAGGAATCTGCTTTTTTCTTTATCATTTTTGATTTTTTTTTTTCTTTCTAAATAAAGGATAAGGGTTGGGAAGGAGGGGATGAAAAAAAAAAAAAGAAAAAGAGAAGAGGTTAGGCAAAAAATAAAAATGGGAATGCAGTCCCACAGCTGGGAGCAGTGATACAGATTAAAAGAATTTGGCCAACATGGCTAGTTGATTGCCAAGAGACACCAAACAAAAGATTTCTCTTCTTCTTTCCCCTTCTCTTTTTGAAAGCTAGATTGGGCCTAAAAGCTTGTTTCTCTCTGTTCACTGGCCCAGAGCATCCCTGCAGGCTGTAGCCCCCTAAGGGACAACACGGCAAATAGATGTACCCAGATCTCAGGGACCGGAGCTGCTTAGCTATGTTCCTACCCCTGGCGTGTCCCCCTCATCTCTCTCCCCCAGCCCCCCCCCCCCGCTCTCCCCCTCCTTTTTTAGAGCAGTGGTGCTGGGAACCAATTTGATTCCCTTTTTCTCCAATGCAGCTGCAAGGCTCAGAGATACTGACATTTTTCCACTCTTATCAGTTTAATTACAGTTACCATGGCAGCAAAGTGCTAGTGCTTGGCAAAGGCCAACAAGAGATTTGCAAGACTGAGTTCAATTTTGATGCAGCTCACATGCAAAATAAAAAAATAAATAAGAAACATATACTCCACAACAAAGAATCCCTTTTCGGAGTTAGACGCTCAAGCCTTTTATGCCAATTCCTTCCCGAGCATCACAAGGATGGGGAGAGGGAGGTGTCGGGGACGGCACGTCGCGATGTTTGTTGCACCGAGCAAAACGAATCGGTTTAAAGAGCGGTCCTACAGAGCTGTCCTAGGAAGCGGCATTTCGGGTCTCCTCAGAGCACACGCTGGCACAGCCGCTGGCCGCGGCAGCGCGCTGAGGATGGAAGAGGAAGGAGGACCCCCCCCGCCTCCCCCCGGGAGCGCACCGCTGCGCGCCAGCGCCGGGCACCGCCGCCTTACCAAAACTTTTCTCCTTTTTCTGCATGAGTTGATTTACGGGCGCCTGGAGAGCTCCTTCTCATTGAAGCACCAAATCCCGGCAAAAGTAGCAAGTGCTTCCTCGGCTCGGGTCAAGTGAGCGGGAGCGCGGCGCGCCGCAGCGGGGGCGGGGGGCGGCGGGGCTGGGGATGGGGGGACGGCACACCCCGAGCCGCCGGCCCCGCGCGGCGATGGCGAGCGACAAAGCCACATGCTCCCCTAACTCTGCCGTAAGCCTATAATCCCAGCGGTCTCTTAGCTTTGTTGTAACAAATGGGTTTGATTAAACTGTCACATGCGGCGTTAGCATACCGTATCGTGCTCGCCATGAAGGGAGAAGGGGGGGGAGAAGAGGGAAAAGAAAAAAAAAAAAAGGAGGAAAAAAGAGAAATGCTCGCAGACAGAAGTACCGCTTCCCAACGCCAGCCTGCCTGCCCTTGCCTCACGCCGGTCCGGGAGAGGGAGGATGCGTGAGCCCGGACCCCGCAGCCGGTGCGCGTCCCTGCCGCCCCCGGGCCGCGCTGTCCCCCGGGCTCCCCGCCCCGCTCCTGCCTCCGCTCTGCCCAAAGGGTTAACCCTGCACCGAACCAGTTGCAAATTAAACTGCTGTACGGGGAGGCTTGTGGATTAAAGCCGGGGAGTGGGAAATTAACCGACTCCCTTGATAATTGAGAGCGTGTTTCGAGAAGCTCTGGAAGAAGCAAGAATAATAATAACAATAATAACGGGGAAGGGGGGGTAGTGGTGGGGCTGCAATTCATTGTTAACTTTGCTATTTCTCGAGACATACAGTCGGATGGGTTTCGCTCAGCATCCTCTGCTTGCATGTATTTCATGTCTCATCATAAAAATAATGAAGCCTCACATGATTTAAACAAAACAGTCTCAGCAGAGCTGCAGCTTGAGTGAAAGTTGCAGTGCAGAGATGTGTGTGTGTATTGCAGCCCCGGCTTNAGTCAGAGAGAGGGAGAGAGAGAGAGAGAGAGAGAGAGAGAGAGAGAGAGAGAGAGAGAGAGTGATGCAGGCACACATACACAAATGACCCAAAGCTTATGTACACAGTTGCCTCACTTACCTTCTCAATTAAGCGATACAGGGGAGGCAGTTCAATAAGCACAGTGGCTGCTTTGTAGCTCTTCTCCTTGGAAAAGGTCAAAAAGAAGCATTGTTTGGGGAAAAAAATAAAGAGGGGGTGGGAGAGATGGGGAGGGAGATCGCTATTCTTTAAGTTTAAAATAATGAGGTCCTCAAGGATCCGCCAAGTAATTGTGTTGACCGCATCCGAGCTACAGGTGTCCTCCTTTTAGTATCTTGCAGTCCAAGGCTGTCTGTCTCCGTCCTGGCTGAAGACAACTTACCTAAAGCAGCGTGTGAGGAGCCGAGTTGAATGAAGTCAGGGCTTTATCAGCTGCAAAATGCAATCCCTTACCAGCCAGACATAATACAGCAAAAGAAAAGGTCACTCAGTTATTACTGAGCCAGCAGAGCCCAGGCAGCTCTTGTGGAAGACCACAGAGAAGCAGCTCCCTTCCGATTTAAGGCTATTTACCTCTCTCCCCC
>VZTA01005463.1:0-25000 GCA_013398855.1 Mohoua ochrocephala | reverse complement strand
TTAGCAGTTTCAAGTATTTTTCTAACACAGAAGATGGAAATTCAGGTGTTCAGTGTCCAAAGATCAATCAACAAGGCTCTAAGAGAAGTGAGAAATATTACTTTTGCTGTCTTGGTTTCTTTCCCATTTTAAAATCAGTAATAATCTTGGATCTTGCCATCAGAACTTGGTGAATAGATGCACATTTTTTGCACTGAAATCTAATGTCTTTGCTCTTTAGCAAGGAGCACTAATTTTAGCACTACCCCCTTACAGGATGTTTGGCAAATACATTATGACCCTTTTTAAAGCTTGGATCAAGGGAGCAGCTCACATGAAGTCCCGCTGAAATCACTGAGACTTTGGGCAATGGATTGAGCTATGTGTTGGATCAGGGCCGTGTAGGAATTGCACAAACGAAAGGCACTCTCATAAACAGAATTTTTTTTTAAAAAAATCCAACTGTGGCTGATGAAGAGTGTATCACAAAGATCACTCTCAAGGAACTAGTGGTGTTAGAGAAATTAATTTCTTTGCCAATAATAATTTTTTAACATTGCACCAGACAGAGATTTTATTCAGCTCCTAAAAGGTTAAAATTTAGGTGGGGAAAAGAAGAAGAGAAAGGATAAAAAACCCATCTGGCCTTAAAAAAAAAAAAGTGTACCAATTTTTAACCCAGATTTGAAAACTGCCAAGTTATAATAAACACCTGGAAACCTGGGTTTATAATGGAAACTGCAAGTGACCTCTGGTTGCAATGGAGCCTGGACAATAACAATTTACAGAGCAGCTGAAAGTCATTCATAACCAACTGAATAAACTGACTCTAAAGTAGGAGAAGCAACAGTGTCGGTGAGAACGCAGTTCAAAGACTAACGTAGCAACCGGCGAGATTTTCCTAGGAAAAAAATTAAAGCCTTGCCAGCTTTCTAAATGGCTTTTTCGGGCATGTTGCCATCTCCTGCCACTCCCCCCTTCCCTCCCTTCGAGGATATCAAAATACAGGCAGCTTGTTCTTTCTAAGGCTAAATTCCACAAACTACAGTTTCAATCTCAACAAAGTAATCACTGTGATGGTACGAGGGCCTCACCTACAGAGCCTGGCCAGTCTAGGGGCTGGCATCAAGTTTCTCTTTCATAATTATTATGTCCTTTGTCGTGCTGTGCGCTCTCTGTACGCACTCTTTGAGAAACAAAACAAAAGGCCATCCATAAATAAAAAAGTGATCACTTATGCTCAAACCCTCCCTGTCAAGTCCTGAACAGGAGACACCATGTGTAAGGAAGAAAAGGCATATATAGCAGGAAACTTAAAATGCAACGTGGCTTATTGTCCCTACAGAAACAACTCAGGACAAAGTTTGCCAAAGTACTTCAGAGGTTTAAGAAATAATCCTATTTTTAAAGGTCAGTTAAGAAATAATGGATCTGTCCATCCACTTGCAATGAAATCTATGCCTTGGAGGTCAATGTGAATACACACAGAAAGTGGAGTTAAAAAACTCTGTGAGTCTCTATGGGATCTGGGTGTAGTTTGTCCCTTTTTTCCAAGGCTTGGCTTTCTATTACAGAAGACCATTCCTAACTTGCATTTCTTTTAAATGCTGCAGTAATGGGTGCATACCCATATTCTCTCCAACTGTTTCCGTTCTCTCCATGTGTTCCTATTCTCTCCAACTAAATCTCACCTTCAAAGCCTCCTTCCCAAGAAACATGACAGATTTCTGCCTTTTGTTTGCATCTCCCCAAGTCTTTCTGAACTCTAAAGCAAGCGGAGCCCTCAGCTCTGAGCTAAGCAGGCAATGTAGTCCCTGTCCTTCAATCATTTCAGGCTCTTCTGTGCAGGAAGATACCTGGAAGTTTCACAGACTCCTCAGCTGAGGAAATTTAGCTACTAATGCTCAGACTCTGAGTTTTAGGAGTGATTAAAGGTTGGCACACACAAGCCACCAGCTGGAACATAGTTAGCAAAATGTAGGCCTCTGATAAAGCAGGAAGGGGATTGGGATTTGAGGAATTCCTTGGTGCCCAAGATGTTGCAGTCTGGGAGTTCCTGTCTGCAGGAGGCTGAGCACAGAATGCTTTGAGGACTTGGTGGGAACACTGAAACTCATGGTTTGATTTGTGCCCTCTGCAGAAAGGAAATGGGATTGGATTGCTTAATTGTAAGTACAAACGAGGGCCAAAGATAAAGGTTGAATGTGAAAGTCACTTTTAGAAAATATCCTGCAGGGGGATGGTCTTGGCACCATCTTTAGGGATATAATGCCACCTACTGAGTAGCCACCAGTGCAGCCTGGAACTCCCAAGCTTTTCCCAGGGGATCCATAGTTAGGTACTGATCCAAGCTTGACCCTACCTAACACGTGAGAAGATTGGAGCCCTAGCAACTGGGAAGGCTCTAGGCTATTTGCCAAAAATTACCTGTATTTATCAATGGATTTATGGACATTACCAGTTTTCTGCACACCTGTTACTCTAGCAGTGAAAGAGCTAGGCCTGACTTTCATTTTATTGTAGGGGGAACTCTACGACAACTGCTTTGAAGAGTTTCCTGACCATCACCATGTATAATTTTTCCCATGGACTCAGACACTCCATGAAGATTCAACAAGACTCCCTGGTAAGAGAATACGAGGAGTAGCAGAATGAAGAGGTGAGAATTAGAAAATCCTAAGGTAACGGTTAAGAGCAATTCTTGTATAAAAACCCCAGATTGATGTATCCCCTGGTAAAAGCATGCTGCAGCATAGTTCTGAAGTAGGAACACATATCATTAGTGCAACCATGGAACAAGGGCCCATTCAGTTATGAAACATCCCATTCCTTCAGCTTTAGGCCTTATAGAAGGTAGCACCTTCAAACCCCAGAAATAATACAAATCCGTGTGTTGTTTCTTTCCTCCCTGTGGTGTGCTTACCCAAGTATGCAAGTCATATGCAAGTCATTCACAAAGAAAGATCAATTCAGTACTTCAAAATCCTCATGAGAGAGGGATTCATCCCATCTCAGAAAGAGAAAGCTAAACCACTGACACTGCAGCTTTCAACAGGGCCCATCCTCTTCAGGCAGCTAACGTTTCACAACTCCTGGGGTTTTTTTTAAGCCTTTGGTATCTCATGGTTCTTTATATGCTGAAAGCACTGTTCCTATTCATTTCAGGTGGGAGTATTTGGCACCTTTGCCAACCTGACCCCAGGTGCCTTGCATCAGGAATTCACAAACAAAGAGCACACAGTTAGTAACTGTACAAAGGAATAAAAGAGATAGAATCCTATTTATTTTTCAGCGATAAAAACTGGATGCTTTGACCAGAAAACTATCCTTGTTTTTTCTGTTGTGTTACCGTGTGTTAATCGATTTACATCTCTTGTAAAGTATAAGATATAGATCCTATAGATGTTAGCCTTTTCCACCATATAGTTAAAGTTCTTTTCTCTCATGCAGTGAATTAGACAGGTGATTGTGTTATTACAAGCTAAAAGCAGTATGATGACTTGTATTCGTAAGGGAAGTAAATTGAGGTTGTATGTAAATACAATAATACTGGTATTTCCTGTGTGGAATACTTGGCTTTTCATCACAAATATTTTTAATGTAGCTCCTCTATTGGAAAAAAAAAAAAAACGGGGATAAAAAAGTCTAAAATAGTGAATCAGGTGGAGTTTAAGATTGTTTAAAGCAATTTTGAATCTTCAGACTGTAGACCAGAACAGCATTAACGCTTGTGGCATCACAGCAATGTGATGCCCACTTTCCTGATAGTTCCACTTGTTGAAAACAGCGCACGGCTCCTAAATTTTGGCCATACCATCGTCTTCCTCACATTTTCCTTATGTAGTACTTTTGTGCTCCTTTTTGACTGCTGTCTTCATCTGCCTTAGCTCACCCAGCTGTCTCTTGGTGCTTTGCTATTTCGCTTTCATGTCCCTCAGCTCTTCTCTCCCTTTTATTTAATTTTCTCCCCCCGAAAGGCTGAGCTAAGGGGGACAGCAGAGCTTTGAAGCCCCTTCCCTACGAGCTTCTGGGGTGCCTAGGTGGGGATAGGTGAGAAACACGGAGACTTTGCTCTCAGGCCGTGGGCATGGCCACAGGGCAGCCCAGGCAGACAGGAGGAAGAAGAACAGGGAAAGGATTAGAGCGTTTAAGTGGCAGCTGAATCTTGGGAAAATATAAAAGTTAATCTCTGAAGTCTCTACTGATGCATATGAACCAGAATCCCTGGGAGGCTCTTAACTTGGCCAAATTTGGGCAGCTTTTCACAGGGATATAAGAACTCATATCCCTAGCGTCAGGGTGATTTTTTCATGTGACCTTTTACATCCCACTCAAAAGAAGGAGACAGTAGAGATTCACAGTCAGGATATATTTTTTTTTTTTAACAATGGACAAAACAACATGTTTTTCTCCTAGTTCTTTGTTCTCAGAAATAGCTAAGCAGTTTTAACTGAAACTCAGAAAACAAAAGGGGAGGAAGGGAAGCCTGAGGCAGACTTTTGCTGCAGAAAATTTCAGTGCAGATTCTGAGAGTCTGGCAAAACTAGAAACAACTGAAAATAGAAGTTTAAAATAGAGTGCATTAGGTACCTTTAAATTAGAGACATACAGAAACTGGTGTATAGAGCTGTGGCTGTTTCAGCGTTTCCAGCCCTGAATTGTTGTTCTCAGACAAATGAGAGGAGATCTGCTGCATTCGTAGCATTTTTTCCTCTTTGAAAGTGAGTCTGCTAAGTAAGGCACTTAGATATTAATTTAGGTGTCAACTTTAGGCATGATTTATAAAACATACAATAAAATTTGGGCTATGGACATTTAGGTGATGACCCGAGATAGGCAGCTGTCTTTCTGCTGAACCTCCACCTCCAACACTTTTAGGAACTGCGTAAATATCTGCAAGACCTCTGCTCTGCTGCTGTCCACACCTTTGAGCAACATGAGAGGGTTTTGTGCTTTGTGCTTTACCCTCAGTGTCCATTTTTTTCTGGGCACAGGCTGCGGAGTGTGCCCCTGACACTGAATTTCAGAAGGGTTGTCTCCATTCAGACTTCTGAAGGGGTCTGTCTCTGGCTCCCATGGCACCATATATCAGAAAAACCTTTGGAAACCCAGGAGTTCGCTGTCAGCTGCATGTGAAGTTTGTGAAGCTACTCCGGAATTTTAAATGCTTTTTGCTCGGGAACAAATGGGACGGTAAAACCGTGGAGTAATAATCAGAATAAGGTCACCGTATAAAGATCCTCTTGGAATATGAAATTTTAAGGAGAGCCTGTACGTGTTTGTTTGAACAAGAGCTTCAGAGTAAGAGGTGGACAAAGCGTGGATTAAGACCTACGTAAGGAAAAGGCTGTAATTCTAATATTAATTAGTTTCTGCATAATTAAATATTTCTCATTTCGAACAGTGGCTGTGAGCTCCCTCTGTCCTTGGCAGAGTTTGAAGTCTAATTTTATGGCTTTGACTCTTCTCTGGTACACTGCAAGTACAAGTATGTATTAAGCAGATTTTTTTTTTTTAACTTTTCTCAATGTAAATAGTGCTCTGAAAGTGAGTCACTTTGCTTATTGCAAGATATTGGATGATGATTAGAGAAACAATGCTTTTCATGACTAAAAATATATGAGAGCAAAGAGTTGAAAACACTAGGAAACGTCCACCTTTCTTAGACTTTGATGTTTGGCATCTTGGCAGACCGATACCAGTTTTATGGCTGTGGGTTATTAACAAAATGGGATTATTTCCAGAAGTTTATGAAACCTGATACGTTTTCAATTGTCTAGACTTTGGTAGGCAACCTCAGATTGTGTTCTGACTATGAAAGGAGGATTTTGGTTTAGTCAACCATGCCCCACCTCAGTACAAAATGTATGTAGCCATGTTAATTTGATGACCCTGAGGCAGACTGACCTGTAATCTGGGCTTTGCACACACTTTTATTTGCTGTCGTACACAAATCAGTTTGCATGAGTGACACAAAGTCCAGTGACCCCCAACTCTTTCTCCCTATTTCATGTGACCTTGGTGAATGTTTGAGACGAGTGTGTGGAAGGCAACAAAATAGTGAAGGTTCAGCCCAGGCAGGAGTGACCGTGGTGAGAGTAAAACAAGAGAAAGAAACAGGCAGGTTCTCAGCACTGAAGCTGTGTTGAGAAACAACCCAGAATCAGGGGGCCCGGGTTGTAGACTTGGACTTGTTCTAGTCTGGACCCCACAAAATGCCTTTGAGAGATCATTCAAATATGCTTCTCATGTGGTGGGGATTTGAATATTGTACCAATTTCCTTGGACCCTAAGAACGCTGAAAAAATCTGACCCGGTGCCCATCTCAAGCCAAAAGGTATTTTTCAGTCTCTCGCAGCTAAAAGACGGCAGCTGTCTAAGCCCTACGTGCACCTTTTCCACTTTGATGCTCGGGTGTTTGCCAAATGCCCGTGACCTACACCTTGAAGTGATTCAGACACCGACTCTAGTGCAGACCGTGACTATCTGGCTGTGGGATGTTACACCTCCGCTCTTTGCTGCTCCGAGCTGAGTGAAAGTTGTTGGGAATTATCTCAGCTGGTCCTTTTAACAGGCTATTTTTTAGGTATCTGTGTATTACCATACATATCATCTGCAGAGATGCATAAATGATCGAGCTTTTCACTTAATAGAAAGGAAATGGTGATAGGGGGTTTCCATGAAGATTCTTTGATTTCAGAATTTATTCTCCCTGAGGTCCAAAATAGCCCAAATTTAACTTTCAGAACATGCTGCATAGCTATTTTTTGCTGAGCTTTTGCTGAGGGTTGAAGAGCATGAGGCAAGCTGGGAATTTTTTTGTGATTCTGGGCTGATTTGATTTATGTGGGCAGGGAGTTATTTGGACTGAGCAAGTAATTTTGTTTGTTATGAATATTTTTAATTAGTTATAAGCCCTCAAAACTTTGGATAAAGACATTTTGTTTATACTTGGGAGAAAAATGAATGAAGTAGATTACATATTTAAGCCTTTTTTGTAATGATTTACTCTTCCTTGTAATTGTGTGTAATGAACAGATTATCTTTTATTTTATGATTCAGTTTTCCTTTAAGTGCTTCTTCCCCTTTGCTGCCACATCAGAGAGAATCTGTTGAATTTAATTGGGCTCTCCTTAGGCTCACGATCTTGCTTGCCAGATCAGTTTTATGAAATTCTCTTCCTTTTTTGGAAAAATGAAATTATTTGTGGTTTTGGCTAAAATAGTTCCGATCAGCCTCACCAGATTCTGAGGGCTACTCCTTGGCACAGCAGCCTTGTAATGCTTAAGAGACCCATCCCTTGGCAGGGAAGCAGGAGAGATGGATGCTTCTATCCTGAGAGACACGTTACACTGTGTGGAATTCCACATTCCCCAGATGTTTCAGATGTGTGAAATACTGCTTAGCGGAAAACGATCGCAAAGAGATCGCACCGTTCATTCTGAGGCTTATTTTTAAAAGCAGGAAAATGCACAAATGAGAGGAATGTGTGGATATGCTACTGTCCATCCACCTCTTTTTGCCAGTGTGAGACTGTTTCCAACCAAGCATAATTCAGCATTGTTTGGTTTAATGAATCAATGACACATCTCTCATAAATAAGTCTTATTGTCTCCTCCCCTTTCTCCATACAGTCAGTCCTCGCTTCTGCTCGTCCCACTTAAACCATTCAAATCAAAACAAATACGAAAATATTTTCCTTTAATTATACTTCTATTTAGCTTGCACTTCTTTCACCTTTCAGTTGTCAGTAATGTGTAAGAGGATGAAAAAGGAATAGAATATAATATTTGGGCTCATATGCTGGCTTGTGCTGTAGAGACTTTGCTAGAAATGACTAACAGCAGTCTGGCGAAGTGGGTGTACCAGCATCCAGACTATAGGTGCTCATTTTCATGTTTGTCCATGTGGGTGGGTTTCTGGAAGCAACTAAATGACTTAGGAACTAGAACTCCTAAATTGGACTGCCTTTTATTTATTCATTTTTTTTTTATCCCCCAGTTTTCTCACCCCACCTCTAATACAGGCTGGATCCAAGCCTCAAATGTCGGTGTCTTTAACCCCTGGTAGCAGGGTGAGAAATTCAGATTGCTGCTTTGTCAGTTCAACCACTGTAGTAATTCAATGTGTTTTTAAATTATATATATTACATCTACATTTGATATGTGACCTCAAACATTTAGGGCTTCTTTATTGATTCTGCTCCTGGATTAGCTCTATTCCACCTTTGCAGACATCTGTGTCTCAAAAGTAAAAAGTCCCACAAATTGTCGGTGTGCAAAAAAAACAAAGCACAGGGCAGTTAAATCAAAGAGAACTAATTTGCACAGAATCACATAAGGAAATTTAGTCAGGTGAGCTGGCAAGATTTTACAAGTAAACTTCCCAAGAACAGTTCTCTTTGGCTCCATCCTTCACGGTGAAACAGTCGTGTTTTAGGAAGAATTTAAGGAGATACTGCTTTTCCTTTTGGGGGGTGGAGGAAAAGAATATGAGAGTCCAAAAAATAATGAATTAACAATGTTAATTGTTAATAATTCTTATTCAGAAAAGAGTAATTTGCATCTCCATCATACTAAATTATACTGTGTGACACTGGAGAGCAGCTTCTATCCCTTGTCAGTTGCTGTGGATGGGCTGTACACGAAGTTCAGGAAAGGCTCCAGAGTCTGAAATGATATCTCCTTCTCAGATCAAATCTTGCCACTGGGAGTGTGGTCAAGTTTTCCTCCCTGGGGTTCTTTGAGAATTTGGGAACTATGGCTTTTTCTCTGTCCACAGAGGCAGGCTGGGCCAGATTGAGACCAGTCTGAGCTAAAATATTTGAGGATTGTTTATGTTTGTGGGGCTTTTTGTTTTGTTTTGCTTTGCCTTTTTCTTCCCTGGGCCATTTCCTAAATGACTCTGAATATTGCAGAATCTTGATATAACCCTGAGAAGAACCCATTCTGGATTATTTAATTCTCAGAAAAACCCACAAAAGTATAAATGTGTGAACAAATATGCCATTACATTATGTAGACACCTGTAGAAAGAAGGTAAATATATGAATTCATGTGTATCATGTAAAACTTAATCTGAAATTAGGGCAGATCCTGATAACGACAGAAATGTCTTTCCCCTTCTATTGAGAATAGGAATCTGATCTGACACATTTTTTCTTCTTTAAAAACACCAGGTCCAATTTATTTCCTGTGACAGAAGAAAAATGGAGTCCATCAAATCTATCAGAGTGAGCCATTTTTAAGAGACATTTAAGTAAATGTACTTCTGGATATTCTCTGAAAGTGAAATAACAAGGGTGGACAGAAAAAAAGGGGGGGTGATGGTTCTAAAAGCATCTTATTATAGTTTTAATTTATATGGGCTTTGGTGCTAATGATTCATTAGGTTATGCCCTTTAAATGGTCTTGTCTTGAAAATGCCAACATTTTGAGGCAGACTTGAATATATTTCTCAGACATCAGATCTTGCACTTGTTATTAAGCTAGGCTTTTTATATTTTTTTTTAATTTAAGAACGTCTTGTAAATTATACACGCTGCAGAACTTTTGCAGTTTTGCTTTGTGCCTCTGGACTGACTGGGGGAGGTAGTAACACACTGAATTAATGTCTGTGTTTCATTACTTGGAGTAATGCTGTGGTGATGAGATATCTGCAAGGCTGGAAAAGATGAACCTGCATTATCATTTCAAGTCCCAGCTACTTACAGAACACAGAGAAAAGCAGGAAAAGACTGGCATATGCAGGACTTTGAGGGACATGGTGTAGGGTCTGATGGGTTACTATTATTTTTGAAATTTCTGGTGTTTGCATGACAGCATAAGTTAGCATTTTCCTTTTTGCCTTTATGTCAAGTGTTCCAACAGTGTAAGGAAGAGGCTTGCTCCCTTGCCTTACTTTTCACACAGATTTTGGATTTGTTGACCTTTTTCAGTATCCCTGCAGCTCATGGGAGCTGTGGTCACAGGGCACAGCTGCCCTGTGCTGAGCACTGCACAAACCCAGAACAGCTGTGGGGGTGGGCAAAGGGGAGAGACAGGGAAAGCATCTCTGAACATGGTAGTTTAATGTTAAAGCAAGAGGTTTTTTTGGATGCTTTGGGAAGAGCTTAAAAGAAGGAAGGTAATTGGCATGGCTTTGTGGGTGTTTGCAGAGAACTCTTTAAAAACCTGTGTATAATGGGCTGTTAGAGAAAGTGTACACTGGCAGTCTAGAAATGTGACAAGTGGCTTGTAAATAAGAACACTGTGACCTGATGGGGAAAGAGAAATCACAGTGTAGGGGGAAAACAAACAGCTCCTGTCTGGCAGAGTAGAAAGGAGGAACCAAAGAGCACAGTGAGAGAAATTACATGGGCCCATCCTAAAACAGTGGAGCTCAGATAATGGACTTCACAGCAGTGCTTCATGTGAATGTAGAGGGAATAAGTCTGCACGAGGTCAAGGCCAGAGGGAAAGAGAGTTGCCATAACTGGGAAGTAGCTGACGTGAATGTATAGCAAAGTGGATCTCAGGTCTGGGAAGGAGGTTGAACATGAGGATTTAGAGTTCTAAGCCACAGCTGACAACCAAGTTATTGACCTTCTGATAGAACCGTGGTCATGTTTGCAGCGCTTGGTTACAAACGGAGGTGTCGAGTCCGCAGTGGTGGTGATACACCCATGAGAAGGAAACTGGCTCAGGTCCTGACTCAGGCAGGAGAGGAGGGGTCTAGAACACAGAACTGGTGGATTTATGAACTGATTGCCTGTCTACATTTCTTTAGAGAGGAGATTAATCAGAAGGAGAGTTTGCTTTCACTGGAAGAAACAAAATAATCTGGGGTGGAAGGTCACCTACACTGGATATTGTGCAGAGAAAACCTGACACTGAAGAGTCAATACTTTATAAAAAATTTTAATACAGGTTTGAACATGGAAAAATAGTCTAGCAAGCTTAGGCTGCTCGCTGAGGGCACTTGCAATCATGATGGTCAGTTCACTAAACTCTGCAGCAGTGACCATGATTTAGGATGTTATCTCTAAATCTGCGCTTCGGGAGTTTGGCTGCCCAGACCCTCTGTGAAACCAAAAGCTTGAAATGTATTGATAAAAATGAAACAAAGGTGAAAGTACAAAAATCACTTCCCCTTGCTTTTTTTTTTTGTTTTTTTTGAGAATGAAGAAAAATGGGACACCTCAGTGAGCAGGAGGGATTAAAGAGAAAAGGATACGTTTATTTCAGGTGGCAAATGCAAAAGTGCAGCGAAGTTGTGACGCTAAACGTTAAGAGACTAGCTAAAATTGTTGAAAACTAAATCAAGCTATACATGCAAGATCAAATTAAAGATCATCATCATAGAACTTGATCCAAAAGTCTTTTCCAGAAGTGTGTTATGGAGAGTAGGGGCTGATTTTGAGGCAATGAATAAGTATTTAGATTTAACAGTTTCTTCTGATTATTATTTGTACATAGTCTAAGTGTATTCATAGCTTCACATAGCTTTTATACATGTCTGTTTCAGCACATGGAAACTGATGACTGTGAGTTTGGTTTCAAGTTATTTCTATTTGCTTATGTCATAGGAGTGAATTTTTATCAGACAGATACTTGTAAGATCTAGAATTAAATTTGCAGTGAAAATTTTGACGATTAAAAATTCTGATTTTTCTCTGTGCTAATATTTTGTGAGCATTTATCTTTAAAATGTCTTGTTAAAGTCCTTGTAGAAAGAGTTTATAAGGACTGGCTTTGCTGTCAAAGACATGCTAAGGAAGTTCAAACAAAAGTTTCCAAATAGATTTATCCTTTACTTGTTCATCTTCTAACCCTTAGCGTGACACTTACAAATCAGAAAGTACACACGAGTTAATGTCTTTTAGTTCTCTCTTTGGTAAAATACAATATTAGGGTTGAATGCTACCAACTGATGGCTTTTCCTTTTAATCTCTTAATGTATGTCATACAGTCCCTTCACTTTTCCTTCTCCTTTTTCTCTACTGCTTTCCTTCCTTCGTACCCCCAAATCTTTCCTTCCCCCTACTCTGTCTTGTCCTTATTTTTAGTGTTATATTAGCACTGCTCGAGAATAGATGCAATAATGCTGGTGAAGACCATGCCTTTTGACTGGCTTCTGCAAATAATTATTTTTCTATTGCGTGTAATCCCATTTACAGACTAAATTTTGAAACTTCTGCAGTGCACACCCTCTCGAGGTAAACACACCTCGAGAGGGTGTGCAGGAGACCCAGTAGAGAAGGGCCATTTCGGAAGGTGGAGCAAAACTGAATACAGCTGAACATCAAACACTGTTCCGCTGATTCAAAAGCACTGTAACCTCCAAAAATGCCCAGCCCACTTTAAAAGCATTATCTGCAGGTTCACGCTGGGAACATGAAAGAAGCAAAGTTGTTTCATTGACAATAAGCTCTCTCTCATGGCACGAATGAGCCTCTTGCATGGTTTTATTGGACACTTTGCTGTGAAACAAGGGTATCAAATGTAAAACGATGAAGATATTCCAAGGCAAGGTATGGGAGGGGTAGCTTGCTACCAGGGTGCTTGAGACACTTGGGGTTTTGCTGTAATGAACAGCTACACTTTACAAACCCCAGAAACTGCATGAAATGGCCTTTGTATTTATTTTACGCTGCCGCAGCTGTATTATTTGGAACTTTAGATGTAATCATTGCATCTGCTGTATTTATAATGCTTGCACAATATAGAATTGTGAAGAAACTAAACATTGAAGCAAAGGAATAATAGAAGTCTGTTAGGGCCTCTGCTAGAGCTTATTTAGGCTGGAGCCCTATAAAAGGGTGAGAGCACCGGTGTGATCGTGGAGTTACTGATCCAAGTTGTACTGAGGGCTCAGAGGGGAACTTCTCATTAGGAAGTGAATCCTTTGTGATCGTCAAAGTGAGGTTTTTCCAAGGCGTGAAGCATTGACCTATTGTCACTGACTGCAGTGGGAATGGAGTCAGGCTGCTTTTGCAGATGGAATCCATATTTTTAAATGCGTTGAACAGTCTAGAGTTAGTTCCATTCCAGGAGTGGTGAACACTTGGCTTTTCCGTTTCCACGATGCCTCTGTCAAATACAGCGCACAAACGAGTCACTGCTAAGCAGTGTTTCCTAACATATGGCCAGTCTCGGGAGGTCACTCAGACATCAGCAATTAGCATGTTTTGTCACAATGCTATTTTCAGAATGTACAGTTTAATTAAAAAAGGTAGCAGTGAAACAGCCAGCTGTTTAAACATCAGAAAGATACCTCAGGATGTAAGCTGGCTCAAGTTTATTATGGCATGCATTTTGACAAGTTAGGCTAGGAAACATTTCAGAAGCAGTTAAGTTACTTAGAAATGTAAGTCTCTGTGACTTTGAATTAATTAACTAGAAGGATTTTTAAAAGTTGCCTAGCTACCAAAAGTATTATTGCATAACCCAGTATTTGGGTATGTCACTGTAATCTATCATGTATGTTTAACCTGTCTTGTGATATTACCAGGAGTTTAGATTGCTTTCCTGATCTTTGAGAATTATTTGGTTCTGTGACTCAGCTACCTGAGCTGGGAAACAGTGTCGGAGTATGAGAAGTAGGGAACCTAAATCCATAGTTAAATAGACAAATAAGTGGTCTGAGATTTTACTTTTGTTACCAACAGGAAATGGACTCAGATAAACACAAAGGCCTCCACAGTACGAGGTTTATGTCTGCATGTGAAGTTCCAGTTCATCCTATGTGATATATAGCCATAGATTTCTATACATAGACATGTACATCTACATATATGTAGGTATTTATGAATACAATTCATGAAATTTCACACATAGAAAAAAACAGAAGAATTTAAAAAGTATAGTGGTTCAAGGTTTTTTTGGGGGGAAGGAGTGTTGGGGAGAGTATTCTCAGTGGACTAGGATTTCCAATATGAAATTTGCCAGCAGTGTAAATAACTATTCCCAGCACAACATTAGACCTAGAATTTAATGTCATAACACAAGAGTGCTTTTTTATTTTTTTTTCCCTCTGTGTGTGTGTGGACATTTTGTTTTCCCATATCATGAACTTCTAAGGCTTGATTGAAATCAGTGAGAGTATGGGATCTTAGTATTTCTGAAAACTGGGCTCATTTCTGTTCATAAGTTCTTGGTATCAAATAAATTTCTTTGCAGATACTTTTTAATAATTGGGACAGATTAAGGTTTTTCATAATGTCTCTGTTAGGGACTTGTAAACCTTTTAAGAGAGGGAACAAAATCTCCTTGATATCTTCCCCATTTGCATTGTCACTTTCTTCCTCACTATGCCTGATTATACAGCCTTAAACTGAGTAAAAATTTCCATTTACCTAATTGGGTTATTGAGTGTCAAGCCTGTTTGCTAAAGATTGTAAAAGAGGAGGGTAATATTTGCATTAAAAAAATATTCCCTTGCCTTCCCCTTGCTTTTCCCTTCTACATTTGATCAGATTCATGAAAGATGGGAGAAGATAGAAGCATCCTTCCCAGTTTTTTGAAAGCAGTGAGAGTTCGAATGCCTCTCGAAGGAGAAATTTTGCAAGGCTGTCCCATGTCACGAGCAACAGCCCATTGCTGGAACAAGAGTGTAGGTGAGATGGAGGAGACCTTGGGATTATTTGTCATGGGACAGGGAACTAATGCAGCCTGAATTTCTCTGTGTCCCCTGTTAAGGACAAGAGATGGACCAGCTTTCCCTGACAAGACATTCTTGATTATTTGCATATCTTAGACCGAACCAGCAGAGCAGCACGAATAGTAGAAACTGAAATGAATGAAGGGGTGTCCTGAATGTCACCTCCCACATCCTCAAGATTTTGCTGCTTCCTCCCCAGAAACGGGACCCACATTCTCCAGCACAGCTCAGCTGTGTCCCTGCAGTAAGGCTGGAGCAGGGAAACACGAATCTGCACACGTGTTTTGTTTTAATAGATGTACCTTTTAACCGGCAGGATTTTATAGAACTGCATATCTGTATTTTTATAGCATCCACATGACCTTTGAGACAAAAAGAGGTCTTTTCTTTTAACTCCCCAGTTCACAACTGCTCTGATAGCTCCTTAGATAAAGCAGTGATGACCACGGTGTAAATGCCGAGATAGTTGCTGTAGGTAGACAGATAGACTGAACTTTAAAATTTCATCTCCTATCTGTCATCTTACACTACACTGGTAAGAGAAGGAAATATTTAACATCATACTGTAATTATTTTTAAAACTCCTCAGCTCAACCTGTTTTGCTATTACCTTATAATTTTTTTAATTTATTGTGAAAATATCTCCATTTACACATTTACCTATGATCCAGCACCACCATGTCAACCAGACCATGGCACCGAGTGCCATGTGCAGTGGTGACATGTACAATGTCTTGTCTTTAGGCTCCTGGTGATGACTGTGTCATCCAGCAGCTGACTGCACCCACCTTTTTGGGTCTGCGTGTAGAGATGCAGAAATCTCACAGAAATTTTAGCCTGAGTCCTTTCACATCCCACCCAGTGTAGTCTCAAATCCTCTAGCTCAATATATGGTTCCTTCCTAGAGAACTTGCCTTGCTCTTGGCCCTCTCCAAGGGCGTTTTAAGGTCACCACCTTCATTCAGTGCTTCATCATGATGACATTGATTCTTTCCTACAGCCCCTCATTATACAGTTTGCTTAGGCTTGAATTCCCCACATCCCCCTCCCTGCCCCAGTTTAGAGCTGGGGAGAACATCGTCTTTGGAATATTATTTCTTGTAGCTTTGCACTGTAATTTGTGACATTTGACCACTGTCCAAGATAGCACGGTAAAGAAATTTTCCCTAATATCTAATCTGAACCTACAGTCTTTCAGTTTGAAGCCATTCCCCCTTGTCCTGTCACTACATGATCCTGGGAAAGTCTTTCCCATCTTTCTTGTAGGTCCCCTTCAGGTACTGGAGGGCTGCAATCTGGTCAGACCAAAGCCTCCTCTTTTCCAGGCTCATACACAGACTGTGTCTTATTTGTTGAATGTAAAGAGGCCATATGGTATGGCCTGAATAACCTATGGATTTTTGAGCAATGGCAGTGGATTATTATCTAGCTGTGTGATACCTAAAATTGTGCATATCTTCCTCAAAAGGGCCTGTGCACTTCATTGGTCTAAACCTAAGGACCATGAAATAAAAGCATCTTCTGTTGGATTGGATGCAGGCAAACACTCGGACTGTGAAACAATTGGACTAATTATCAACTAAGACTATTCAATTAGTGTTTCAACTACATTTCAAGGGCTGGAGGGGAATTGGTCTTTTGTACTTTCTTCAGGAGCATCCTTCACACACTAAAGCAATGTTGATATTGCACATTCGTGTAAGTGTTTCTCAAAATAATTTCTTATAACATTCTTATAAAGGAGAAAAGATGCATGAAAAGTAACATCAAAGTGTTTTTAAATAGAATAGAAGTTTTATTTAAAATGTATGCAAACAATAAAGCTGGCGAGAATGGTTCAGCCTTTATGATTTGCTCTAACAGTGATCAGTGAAAGAAAAAGAGCACAGCTCTTAAAAATAATCCTTGGGTTTTTCATGCAGTTTAGAGGGCTTAAAATATATCTCCTATAAAGACTCCATGACAAATCTGATATTACTTGTACATAGAGACAGTAAGCCAAAATCAGCTTATATTGAGGTGAAAATATGGACATTGACTTCAAATTGGGCTTTTCTTGATGGTCTTTATTGGGTCCTGTTCCAGGAGAGGCATCGTTGGCTCTTTTTAATGTGGACCCATTCCCTGGTATGCAGGGAAAGCTATTCCATTTAGAGTAGGAGTTTAGTATTTCAAAATCTGACTTTTCCATTGAGTACGTTTAAATCTTTCATGAAAGGGAGCAGAAGGCCAGCGATGTGTCAGCCAGCCACGCTGGTCCCTCCAGGTTAGGCTTGATGGAATCTGGAACAGTCACCTGGGTGAATTTTTATAGCCAACCATTTTTATAGGCACTTTTTCACAGCTGAAGAAGTTTGATCAGAATTACCGCAGTGCGTGGCAGACAGTAAAAACTTATGTGCATTCCAAATTCTGTTGGGCCAATCCACGGAGAGAGAGTCCCCACCATCTCTGCACTGTGGAAATACCATCCCACGTGGGAAGGGGGAGCTGGGATGCTTTACCTAGGAAACATCATGGCTTCCTCTGCTTGAAAGGCTGGTGGACATGGGATAATACTGGATCAGAAGGACATGTTCTAATATGACCTTTCTCATGTTTTTCTGAAAAATATACAATTTGGAATAGGTGTTGTAGAGTGCCAGTGTGAGTGTGTGTAGGGCAAGGAGAGCAGGAAGCTCACAACAATTAAACCATCTGATACAAAGGCCTTTTGAATGAACGACTCTTTGATTAAAATGATGATTCACTCCTCCTAGTCCCTTATATTCCACTGAAAAACATGCACAAAAAATTCAAGTTAAGGGTAAACAACTGGAAATAATACAAGTACTGACAAAACCCAAGTAATTTCACAAAACAACAGTCACGGACAGCAAAGGATGTTGGTTCACTGGTGGTTATGGCCATGTTCCTGCCAGCATTCACTTGACCATATTTTCTCATAGATCATAGCAGTTTTTAGGTTGATAGGGTTTTTTTTATTATTATTTTTGTAACTGGTACAGGCCCAGTCTGAGCTACCTCGTCTTGGAGAGAAGAGTATTCAGGTGTGATGTTCTGAATGAACATAATTTGCATGAAGTTCACTTTATTTTATTTTATTTACTTTCCTGGGACACATGCACACCTGGTGAGTCATAAAAGAACAGGGTGAGTTAATGTGACAAAATTCCAGTGGGTCACAGTGTAAATTAGGTAGCTCTTTCACAAAGGCTTTCCTAACCCAGGAAAAGGATTCTTGCTTCCCTTCCCTTTCTCCCTTTGTGAAACAGCAGCACAATGCACGTTGTCTGAGCCACCAGGTTGGAGTGGTCACTTTTAATTTGCTTTAAGGCTTAGCTTTCAAAGCCCGGTGATGTGTCACAGGTAGTGGTATGCTCTTGCCATAAGGTACAGAGAGATTTTGTTGAGATCAGATGGGAACGGCAATGATAACAAATAAAAATCTAAATTAAGGAAGAGAGAGTAAATAAATTTTTAATCATACAAAATTTAATACTTATGTTAAGGAAAAGAATATTAAAAGTCATTTTATAGGGAGTGAATTTATATTGGAGCTGATTTTAAAGTTGTGCAGCTTTGAGTGATATGATAATCATGTATTTTTCTCCCCCCTCAGCTGTACTAGGGGATTGAAATTTATATACTCAATAACTAGAAAAGAATCATAAAGGATCAGGCTGGAGGAATCTGTCTCACTCCATTTTTTCCTGTCACTCCCATAGCGATTTTAATATTTTTCTTATATCTCTGCTTATTTTCAGTGCCAAACATTGTTTTCAAATACAGTTGGCTTGAAAATGAGCACTTGAAGCTGCAAGCTTGTCGGCAAACTACCATGATTTTCAGGTAGTACAATGAAATCTTTAGCTATAAAAAATATAAAATAAAAATAGGATGTCAGAGTCTCCTGCCAGCTGTAAATGCAACTAAATAGTCTTATTGTGTGCTTTAATATTTTTAACTATTTTAAGCATTTGACTCTTGCTTTTTTTCTTTTTGTCTTGGCGCTAAAGGAAAATGGATTTGCAAAAGCTAACATAACAGCACATTTATTTCTTTCACCCTTTTCAAATAGGAATTAAAGACAGGATAGTCTACTGAATAGACTGCCAGACTGAGAGTCAGAAAATAAGTTTATATTATCAATTCATTGAGAAAGTCTATTTGCTTTCCTATGCCTCAGTTTCCCATCTGTAAAATGAAGATAATGTAATTTATCATCCTGTGCAACGTGCTTTGCGCTCTAGAGCAGCGAGATAGAGTGAAGTATTATGATGAAATATTTTGGGCAAAATACTGATGAGTTTTAATGATTTAATTTCTTGCTTGTAATTTTTTTCATACTCAGCTTTTGATGTACAAGTTGCTCTCCAATCTTTTCTGTGAGCTGGTGTTGGAGATGGCTGATGTACTGATCCCCAAACAGAAAATGAGGTGGGTTTTATGTAAAAACATTGAAGCCAAATGGCTACGTGGTTTCACCTGGAAGTGTCAGTGCACCATTTCCAGCCACCCACAGCAAAGACAGGAAAGTAAACAGAGAATATATAGTATTTTCAGAATTACTCTGGAATAAGTGGAGAGATGTTCTGTCCGATTTAAACACGGCATAACTGGGGAAATGGAAATATATAATGTCCCTTTCCAGTGGTAAATGCCCTCTATCTTTTTTTTTTTTTCCCAAAAGTCTTGTATTTATGGGCACCTCCCCACTATTTTCACAGTCTTCTGCTCGATGTGTTATGATAGCACATGTCCAGCATGGGCATTTGCTTGAATGGGAGAGGTTTCTTTACCTTTGACATGGTGATGGACACCTCTAAAATGTTTGGAAGATTATGAAAACAAAGGCCAAAAATAAAAAAGCTTCATGGCATTGCTCCCACACTAACCACATATAGAGTCTCCAAGAAATTTAGCCCAATTTGGTTTCAGATAGCTCACAATGGCAACTATTCACCTGTGTCTTTATCTGTCTCTCATCTTTGTTGTCTGACCTACACATTTAGATGATGACAGGGGTGAAAGTGAACCTGTGGCTACCTGGGTGAAGATGGTATACGTAGCCCAGGGGTTACTGTTGCTTTGTGAAATGACATGGATGACATTTGATATCAGAGTTTAAACAACAGATTCATTGCCAGTAGTTGCTTTTGCTCGTTTTAGTTTTCCAAGTGATTGTCCTCTCTGGACACTGTCTGGAGTCAAGGAGCACTGGAGGCTCCACCAAAGGGTGAGCACCAAGTTTAGACTCCTGCTCTGAACTAGTTTCTGGGTACTGGCTCCAGAGATTTCCTTGGCACCCAGATTTATGTAACGTGATCATCAGGATGGGCAATAATGATCTCTCTCTCCAGCAAACACAATTCTAATACAATTTATGTGTATTTTAGGTGTAAAAATATATGCTAGAAAATACACGAGCTAAGAACATATTTACAGTCTTACTTTGTAGGAATGTAGAGCAGAGATGAGGAGGTACAAAATTCAGTCAGAATATTCTGTGTATCTCTAAATTCTGAGAGGCTTTGAGAACAAGTATCTTAGCTTGAAGGACCCACAGATTGCAGAAATAGGGATGGGCACTTAATGGACACCCCCAATAGCTCTTTGAGAAGAAATGAATGATGTCTGCATTGAAGGCGTTTGTCCAGAGGCTTACCCTTTGTCACCCTTGAGTAGTTGGACAAACAAAAGTGCAGGGACCGTGGGATAGATTGCAATTTGTGTTATCTGACAGAAGATGGTGGGTTTGGAAGGACTGGATGCATTCCCTCTCGCCTCTGGGCCCTGAGATGTACCTGTTGCTCTGAGGTCTTTGATATCTGCACCTTTAGCAGTAAAAGCGAATGAAGCCCCTCTTAGGTGGAAGTCTAAGCTGCTGGCCACTCAGGTTTACCAAGTAGGCTAGGACAGAGAGCAGAGAGGTAAACAATCCAGGCTATTCATGAGGCCATAGAAAGTAGTTAAATCTCTTTACCAGTTGGAGAGGGAAGCGTCTAAGCCGAATGAATGAACCAACTAACAGCGTAAGGGGAAAGCATAATGCCTTCCATACTTTTGTCAAAAGCAACAGGTTTTGTACTCTGAAGATTTGCTTGGAGTGGTGTTTAAGGACAAGAAGCTTTAATCTTGTTAGATGATTATTTGTCTGGCTTGCCTGCCGTTAAACAAAAAACTTGAATGTTTGGAATTAAAAAGTTGAAGAAAGCTGCAAATCATAAGTCTACTAAAGAGACTGAGAGACAATTTATGAAGGACAATTCTGTGTTAGGTCAGTGGTTTGCACCTTTTGATGCCAAGTCTCACCTGTACTGTATCCCTCTCACCTTTTGACTTCTCCCTGAACATCTGCTGTTGCATCACCTCTTGGTCACTTAACCACTACCCAAGTGCCTCCAGTCACTGCCTGCTCTCTGGAGTCCCTGTCAACTCCTTCTTTCCCTTTTCCCTAACCCTGGGTTAGGGTTACTTTCTCCTTGGCCCTCCAGTGCTTTGTGGCTCTTTTTCTAAGACGGTTGTACAAGCAGAGATCTGGCACAATCATTGGCTTGTACTTTGAGCCTGAGATGCTCCTGGACCTCACTTGCTGGTATCCTGTACTCTAAAGTGCTGTTTAGATAGTACCTGTGAATGAGTGAAACAACAGAAGAGTTGAAAACCTTTGATGCAAGGAGTAACAAAAGATTTATCATGTTACAGACTTGTTTAAAGGCTGTAGGGTTCATAGTACAATTTATTGTGCTTTTCAGGAGGTACTATTTTTCCACATGCATTCAGTTTTGTTCTGCTGAGACACAATTTGTCTTCTCCGTGAGCTGACTGCTTGCTATTAATACTCACTCACCAGGATTTTCATAGGCTAACACTAAGAATTTTTCATAACATATTTCCTCCTCACTCCTCGAGCTCTGGCCTCTCCCTCAGGAAAGGATGACGCTGAGGTATGAAAAGATCAAGTGTAGAGTAATTAAGTTATTTGTCTTTGCATCTCCTAACTGTTACACAATCAAATAGTGTATTTTTAGAGGAGAGCTTGTTAATTGCTGTTAATGTTATCATCATTTCAGGATGATTAGGAGGTGGTGAGTGAGTAGGTAATAGCAGTAGTAGGATGTAAAAAATGCTGCAGAGGATGCAATCAAAACCCCAAAGAGCTCATGGGGCACAAAAGCAGGAAGTGTATTTTGCTATTGCCTTGCAGTTTCCCTTTTCAGAGTTAGCACTAGCAGGGAGAAACCTGGGAGTGGTAACAGTGCTACGGGTCGTGTAAACAAGAAAACATTTTTTGCCCCTCCTACTTGAGAAAGAAGAGGTTTTCACATGACTGCTTGTGCAGCTGATTGAAAAGGCACTTCCTTTCACTGGGCATGAAGTAGTCACCCTCCACACTGAACTTCCTCTCAAGGTTACTCCTTGAATCAAGGAGTCCTCTTGTCTTGTCCTCAACAGAGACACAGTCATCGCATGTTTCTATACCCATAAGCGTAGAGTTAAAGAAAAAAGGGCTCTTGTTTGACGTCAAGCAGAATGGTCAAGTCCACATCTAACAAGAATTAAGCCTTCTGTGCTTAGATACTGTTGAAAACGAGTCTTCAAAGACCTCTTTTTTTTTATCCCTCAAGGGCATTGACTACTCCCAGTCAACTCCCTCTCTGTTGGCAGTTTACTGTAAGGCTCTTGGTAAGAGTGAACCTTGAAAGAGCTTTTGGATGAGCAGAAGTGACTAAAGCTCACTGTGAAATGCTTGTGTTTGTTTGTGCTGTGGCCTCCATGTCAGGACAGGAATTGCAAGTGCAGAGCCCAGAGAAAACGCGAGAGCAAAGGGAGCCAAGATATTCTGCCTCAGCACCAGGCTGGGGATTGGTACAGGAAGAGTGAGGAATGCTGTGTCCAATGAGATAGAGGAGAAATATCTACAGAACCATAAATGTGCTGGAAGTACCTTTTGTGAAATGGTCCATGGGCTCTTTGATCATGTACACTTTGGTTTTATACCTCAGCAGACACATGTTGGTACTTGACCTGGACCAAGATGTTTTTTTCAAGGGACATAGTTCTCCTGGTGAATCCTCAGTACCTGGGATCTTTGCTCTGCAGTTCTCCTTCCCAGGTACTGACACAGCATTATTCTTTATCAAATCAGAGCTAACACTTCCACAGTGAAAGAAATATAATTGCAAACCAGCTGAAAATTAATGTTATAGTCTTACAATCCATGTCACAATCCTGATGACATTTGTAGTACAATATTATAATGATGTGGAAGAGGGAATAATTTTAATGGTTGACCTTGGCATTCAAATAACATCTAATAGCTGCAGCTTTGCCCAGAAGATATGTGTCAATGTTCAATTTCCAGATGTGGATTTAGAATGCCTGAATTTAGTGCCTGCATGGAAGGTTTGGGTTTTTTCATCTGATGGGGAAAATACAATTTAAAAAGTTAAGGTAGGAATTTCTGTTCCATCTGCATTTAGCAATGGAACTGAAAGCTCTCAGCTTGAAAGTGAGAAGCTTCCACTCTCTCTAATGTTAAAATGAGAAAGGAGAAGGATTATGAACCCATACTGTTGAATTTAATAAATAGAACAAGGGAAGTCTGTCCTTGCAGAAAATAGAATTGTAAATCAATGAGAGAATGATTAAGTGCAGAAGAAACAGAGCCCTCGGTAGGGTTTGCACTAACCATGGAAGTGTAGTAGCACACTCTCCCATCTCAAACACAACTGGGGTTTAGTTAAACGATATCTGGCATAATGCCATCAATAAAAATGGCAAGTCATGCTCAAAACACTCACAGAGCAGCCAAATTTCATTTTACAATGAGAAAAGTCAAGGCACAGTAATGGAGAAATTATTCTCAAGGAATTGCTGTGTCACAGAGGTCAGATAGGTCTTGTTTTTAACTTAGCACATCGTGCTGGTCTCTAAATAGACCAGTGGGATGCCTTAGTACAGTGAATCCTTTCAAGGTCTTAATGAGGTATAGGCAAAGACCTTGGACAAAACCCAGGGACTCCCTAAGGCAACTCTGCATATGCCACTCTGACTAAGGAAGACCTAGCAAACATAGAGCAAGATGGACCGAAATATCTGTCCACACCTAGAACAAAATATTGCTCATTATGAGCTGGTTCTGGTACTTCCATAACATTTAGATGTGTAGCTTCAGTAGAGAACTCTCTGGGAGAGGCTGATGAAATGTTTTTTGTATCTGATGCATGTTAAAGCCAGCACATTCAGCAATTAGTTTACTCCTGTTTCCAGTGGAAAGCCTTGTGGGCAGGAGTAGATGGGAACCGAACTTGTCAGAAAATACCAACGTGTTCTCTGCAGTCTAAGAGGTGGCTCTACCAAGTGTCTGTCTCAGCTGACATCTAAACTGTTGGTATATTTTTGCTTTGGTTTTCATTCTGGGTGCATATCCTATTCTGAAAGGTCACCATGAGGGAGAAAAATCAGCTCAGGATGCGTAATTTGTGAATACATCTGAGAAATAAAGAATGCCGCTACAATGGAGAGAGAAAATGAAGGGAAGAGCAATGATCGAATGAAAGAAAATCTCATTCCTTACCAAGACATGATGTCATATTCTCTTGTGATAGAGGAAAGAGCTGGGGAAATGCAAAATAACTGTAGCTGTGAGGGCTTGAGAATTCCCTAAGGACAACTGTGGATAGATTTGTGTGATTAGTCATGCTCCATGTTTGGTTCAGTGTCAGGTTTAGTCCAAGATTGAGGTCAATAAATGAAAGGCAAGGAACAGAGTGAGTGGAGAAGGCAAAGGCAGCTGTCAAGGAAGGAGCTTTAGCTGAGAGAGGGGAGCAGGTGAAACAGCCCTCTGGATGGTGGTGGGAATGGAGCACAAACTACTCCAGCTGTGCTACCTGCCCTTTTGTGACACCTCCTTAAATGTTTTTTTGGGTTTTTTTTTTTTTGTCTAGTGGAGTGACATCTGTCTAATGTTAACCAGGAAATTAAGGACACACCTTTCATCACAGAGTCCTTCTGAAAGGAAGCTACCCTTTCCATCATTACATGCTCTCTCCCCTTTGAAAAGGAACATATTAAGAATGCAAAGGAACGGGAATGTAAAAGCAAAATATTGACAAGGAATACAGAAACTTTTCAGACATTGTCTTACTCTTTTTCGCTGGGAAGCTTTGCTTATTCCTCAATAAATCTCCATTATTCCTTTTTTTAAGCTTCATTGCTAACCAATGACAAAAAATTTGTCTCATATGTCCCACCATTACACATTCCATTGACATGGGGAGTGAGTGGCATTATCTGGAAAGGAGAGCTCACCGTCTAGGTGATTTCAGCCAATCGGAGATGATGATATTGTATTACCAGTTTCATAATATAAATG
>VZTA01005462.1:0-29535 GCA_013398855.1 Mohoua ochrocephala | reverse complement strand
CTTGGTCCGTGTGTTTCAATCGTCGTTAAGCTAACACCAGTTCATTGAAAAAGAGTTGTGGGTGTTCTCGGCTGTTTGCTACTGAGCGTGGCCAGAGTCCTTAGAAGCTGCAATTGTACAAGACAGGTGTTTCTCTGCTTCTCATCCAGTTCTGCTCTTAGATTTCAATTTCTATTGTTTGTGCTTTTAATAATTTGTTTTCTATTGCTGTACTGTATTGTGTTTTTTCAGTGCAAACCGACCCCAACAACCTCTCTGTGCTGCTGTGGGGTTTTGCTCATGAAGACCCTGACCTTGCCCTGCATTGGAGCCACATCCCATGAGGGCCATGCAAGATTTGAGTAAAGGCAGCAAACTTTCCCATCATCATAAGAAAAGGTTGTTATTTTATTCACCTTTGCTAGTCTTCCCCTTTTTTTTTTTCTGTGGCTGTCTGGTTTTCCTGAGACTGACAGGCGGTTTGGCTCCGCAGCACATCAGCGGGGAGATCTGCATCCACCCAGACCTCACTTGGCTCCCACAGCCCAAGGTGAAAGCCACGTGGCAGCGATGCGAGCTCCCAGCAAAGTGAGCCTGGCTCCAGCAGGAGCTAGAGGGATTTGGGCATTTATGCTTCCTCAGGAGGTTTCGGGCAATGAGAGTGTGCCCGGGGGAGCGCGGCTGAGCCGCCGGCCTTGGGGAAGCCAGGCAGCCGGCCGGCTCGCTCTGTAATTGGGGGCAGTAACCAGCTGCCTTTGATGTCTGAGCCGGGCTGAGAAAACCTGACGGCAGACTTCAAAGTCTCTTGCGCCAGCTCCCCTGATTATCTGTAGGCTTCTGGCACGTCCCCCAAGACTGCGAGATTATCCCAGCTAATGCTGCCCTCTTCCCCACGTCCCCCCCAACCCTGCCCGGCGACAGCCTCGCTTCCAAGGCTGCAGCTTCCATCCCTCCCCGTCCTTCTGCCTCTCCCCTGTCACTGTGGCTATACAGCAATGGCATTTCTGGGTGGGAGACAGAGCTCCTGAGACCTGTGAGGCAGAGGCAGCATTTTTTGAGAGCTCGCCTATAGCCTGCACCCCTGCGCTGTATTCCCCCTCTTGATTTGGTCATGAGAGTGGACTGAAATGCAGGGAGCTCTCTACAGCACCTCAGTGCAAGGCACTGAGGTGTTTACAGCCACGTAGACACCAGGAGCCTTTCCCTGCCTTTCCCCTCCTAACAGCCTTTGGGAAGCAGGGCTCCCACCCACGCTGCCTCAGGGCACAATGCACAAGCCCATGAGGGCTGGAAGGAGAGGCCTATGTTGGCTTTTGCCCCTTCAGACTCTCTGCTGGGACCTCGCTGCCTCAGATTAGTCTCTGGCTCCTTTTGCCACCTGCTCTGGTGCTTGGGGAGGAGCCCCAGGCTGCTGGCAGAGATGAGGTGGGCAGGTCATTGCTGAGAGTTGGCTGGGATGGGGTGAGGAGGTGGCAGAGCCTTGGGGCTGAGCAGAGGCCCTGGAACTCACTCCTCTCCCAAAGCAGTTTGCTTTCACCTGGGATATTGCATAGCAAACGACAAAAGCTCATGGGGAAGCCCTCTCTTTTATGAGCTACATCTTATTTCCTCACAGAGCAAGCAACCTTGTCAGTGACTGAAAACCCTTCCTGTGCAAGGCTGGATTTGCCTATGACCTGATTTGAGGTCCGATTTCCTTTGGATGGTGGTGTTTGTTGCGACTTTTCAGTGGAAGCCAGCAATGAATGTGATGGCTGCAGGCACAGGAAACCACAGCTTCCCTAATCCCAGGCGCCCAAACGGGGTGAGGGAACTCATGGGAGCCACATAGCCTGACAGCGATCTGGGTTGCAGCCCTTCCCCTATGTTTGCCTAATCGCTTTTGGGTCTCAACAGACTCTTCCCCCTAAAAATCACTACAGATTACTGGGTCACCTCCTTCATCCTCAACATCCTCAGCAGCATTTCCACCCTGATGTGGGGCTATTCCTGCCTTATTCCCATCTCTCCCCAGGCTCATTGCAGTGTGTAAGGTGAGTGTCAGCACTTGTCTAGCCAAGAGGTTTCCAAGCCACTGTGGATGTTGCTGATGGATGCTCTGCTCTTTTAGGCAGAGCCTCCACCCTGGCTGCACTGGGCTTGGTTAAACTTCCCATGCTGTATTTTCGGTGGCGTTTTTCTGGAAAGCTTGGGCCCTAAGAGGCTGAGCAGCATCCAAAAGGGGCACCTTTGAAGGGATCCAGGGAGGAAGTAGAATAGGTATGGATGCATGCAATTAAAGATGGTCGTCACTGGTAAGCAAAGGCAAAGCCAGTAGTCTGGGCAACCCAATCTCCAGCTTAATGCTCTGGAGTGGGAGATGGTGGTACCCTACTGGGGTGTGCTGAGAGGTGGCCCTGCTATGGTGCTGGCAGTAGCCAGGCTGTTCCAGGGGCTAGAAGCCAAGAGTGTTTAATTCCTATGGGCCTCTGCAGCACTTCACCAAGTGGGGTGCCTGGGCACATGCACCTCCTGGGTCCAAGGAGGCAAGTCCTGTGCTCCATGTAGGTACAGACAGAGACCCCCTGTGCTATCCAAGAAGCATATTTCCCTGTCATTTCCTGTCTGGTGTCATCCCCGGGAAAACAGGGCAAGGGAATCTTTCTCCTCATGGATTTGGAGTCACTGATGAGGCTTCTGATGGCAATGCTGTCTTTGTAAAGAATTCTCTGATCCCCTTCCTTCACTCTGCCCTGCTGTATGTCTGGTTGCACTGATTTCCCAGAGAGGAAGAGAGTGAGTTTTAGACTGTGCAGTCCCAGGAACAGGGAGCTGTTGGTTTTGTCCACAGAGCATCATTATTGCCAGGGATAGGGCTGGGCTAGGCAATCCTATTCTCCCCAGTTTCTCTACTGCAAATGTAAACAGCGACTCATGCATCATTAGAGTTGCAAGCTTGGAGTTAAACTGTCCCCAAGTGTGTGTTTATCTGCACACTGACTGTCAGAAGCTCACTGAGGTTGAACTCCAAGTTTCCTTTCCATTTACTCTGTCACAGTAGCAGAGATGCTTTTGATGCTTTTCCCTCCTCCAAACTGGTATGTGGGTTGGCTTACTGTCAACAGGACAATCCCCCAGGGCACTGCTGGCTGTGGGTTGCTCTTGGAAAGCAAACCTCTTCCTCCCTTTCCTCTGAAATGGGAAGGTTTCATCCTGCAGCAGGGAATGTAAGCCTACCACACAGTTGTGGCTCTGTTCATGGCTGTGTCCTGCTGCCACAGGGCACAGGCCCTCCTCAGGGTACAGGTGGGATCCTGTAGGGACCTCTGCCTGCCGCCAGAGCCTATCCCCCTGCATTTGGCTTTCTGGAGAGCTGCATGGTGCTGTGGGAGCTGATGAGGAGCTGGCTGATGGAGGGTCAAGCCTTGCAGCAAGGGGCCTCTGCCTCCATCTCCCAGCCCCTCAGGCTGTCATATGAATTGGTTTTATAAATGAGGAAAGGAGGGACCTCATGTTTGTTTTGGGTCCTTACATGAATCTCATTCCCTCTGGAAGCCCCCTGGGATCAAGCAAGAGGAGTTGTTTTATGGTTGGTTTTTGCTTGTGAATCCCTGAGCTAATTAAATCATTCAGTCAATCCCTCTGGCAGCATTGGAAGCAGCATGGCTCAGGGATAAATGCTCTGTGCCACCTGAGGGAAAGAAGCCCAACAGCCCCAAAACAAAGAAAACAGCCCCATCCCAAAAAAACCCCCAAACCAAAAACCCCAATAATCTCAGAGAGTGTCTCTGAGCCCATCTCTAGTGTTTTGCCTCCATGCCTCAGAGACTGGTTTTTCCCTGCCCAGGATGTGCCCCTATCAGCCTCCCACCACATTCCAGGACATACTTGGCACCTGCCAGCAGGAGCAGCAGCATCTCCCAGGCAATGCACCCACAGCACTTATCTCTGGGAATGTGCTGGAGCCCCTGGGACTGTGCTGGAGCCTCCTGACCTCGGCCTTCCAGTGCAGCTCCCTGTGGTCTCATTGCTCCTGCGAGAAGTGCTGGGCCAGGATCTCCCTCATCCGGGTGCCTGCCCATGGGACTCCATACAGGATGGAGTTCCTGGCCAATTCCTGGCTCTGTGGTGATCCTTCAGACTGGACTGGCTGGACTGGCTGTTATGATTCTCCTGACCCGTGCAGTGGATGGGCTGGTGGGGGTGCTGTGGGAGAGACACCCCACTTGGGACGTCCCACTGCACCCTGAGGCAGAGCTTGATCAGCCATCTTCAAGGAGCACTGTGCCACCCCAGCCTGCACCTAAGGCATCATGCTGCTGTCTGCAGCCATGGGAAATAAATAGCTGCACGAAGCTCCAGCCCTAGAAATCTGCTTCCATCCTTCCCTGGAATCCAGTCCCTTGCCCCCTCCTCACTGTTAGCAGGGAGCAAACTATTCCATGCAATAAGGTAGGAGGAGTGAGACAGAGGTTTAGCCCATGAGCTGCTGTTGGACAGCAAAGCCACAGCCAATAGGCACCCACAGGTGGGCATTTGGCACAGAAACAGTGGCAGAAGGGGCTTTGGGCATTGTCACACTTGCCCAGGTGGCCTGGGGGCAGGGTGCTGGCTGTCACCTCCCAGAGGGTGTTACTTTGCACCCTGCTCCGTAACTTCTCCCTGCCATTCTAAGCAGAGGAAACCACCACTGAGAGACAGTTTCCTCCCAGTCACTTTCTAAATAGTGGGGTGGCTGTCGCCATTGCCCCTGAGAACCTAACACCATCCCTCTGGGAGAGGATCCAAGCAGAGCCGATTCCCATGGGGCTGGCACGGTGCCTGGCAGATGCCTTCCTCTTCCTCCTCCTCCTCCTGGGTGAGTGCCCTGCCCAGTGGTCAGAGCTTTCTTGGAAGTGTTGTGGGGACGGCAGAGCATGGGGGGCTCAGCCAGTGCTGCTCTGGCTCAGTGGCCATGGGAAGAGGTGCATCAGCATGTGCTCCTTTTTCACTGTGTTTCCACTCCAAAATGAAAGCCCAAACCCTAAGAGGGTTTCGGTGAGGGGATGTACACATCCCCGTTGAGTGGCTGTTTGGGGTGTGGAGGTTGTTACCTCGCTCCTTCTTCCATTGGGAGGGAATTTCTGAAGGTTTCCTAGGCCATGCTGTCACCAGCTCTCTTCCCTGGGAGAAGAAGGTTGTTTTTTTGACTCATGACCCACATCCTGTGGGCATTCTACTTGGTGTGCATGCTGAGCACCAGATAGGGCGAGTGTCACCAGTGGGGAGCTATGCAGAAGGAGAGGGTCAACGGGTGGCAATCCCCAGACCCTCTGCAAGCAGAAATGGAGGGGGCTCTTGATGCTTCCTGGTGCCCCTTGCCTTCAGAGGAGCTCTTGCTGACTCCCTCTCCTGTGCTCTCCCCTGTTTCTGCCTGTGGAGCATCTCTGCAGCAGCCAGCCTGCTGCTGACCTCCACTGTCCCATGTCCCTGAGCTTCTGCGTTGCATGTCCTCCTCTGGCAGTGATCAGCTCTGCACCCCTGCTCCCTTTCCCCCCCAGTTTGTGCAGGACCTGAAAGCTTGGCCCTCTTAACTTTAACACACCACAAGCTTCCTCCAGTGATCTCAGCCTGGTTGCTGCTTCCTCTGCAATGTTGGCTGAGAGAGGCTCTTGAGGCACGAAAGGGCTCGGCAGCCCTCTGGCCATGATGCTCTGGTCTCTGTCGTGTGACCCCCAGTGTGGCTGGAGACAAGAAAGCTCAGGGCTCTGTTGTTACAGGACTTGTTCTTTTGATTGTACCCCTGCAAACACCGTGTGTGCTGACAGGTCTGACCACTGGCCAGCGGGCGGTGACTGTCCAGAAGGGGCCCCTCTACCGCGTGAGGGGGTCCCACGTCACCCTGTGGTGCAAGGTGAGCGGCTACCAGGGCCCGGCGGAGCAGAACTTCCAGTGGTCCATCTACCTGCCCTCGGCCCCCGAGCGAGAGGTGCAGATCGTCAGCACCGTGGACCCCTCCTTCCCCTACGCCATCTACACCCAGCGCGTGCGCAGCCGGGGCATCTTCGTGGAGCGGCTGCAGGGGGACGCCGTCCTGCTGCACATCACCGAGCTGCAGGACCGCGACGCCGGCGAGTACGAGTGCCACACGCCCAACACCGACGAGAGGTACTTCGGCAGCTACAGCGCCAAGGTGAACCTCTCAGGTGGGTCCTGAATGACAGCCCCGCTCCTCAGTAGAAACCTGCCCCAACCTTTGCACTGGGAAGAAGGGCTCATCTGTCAGAGGGACAGCTGGGGAAAGGGGCGATTAATCGGGCTGAGGCAGGTATGTCCAGATATCCCCTTGCATGTTCTTTGGTTATGGCCTCCCAGCCAGGGCAAGGGAAGGGAGAGGAAGCCTCTGCTCTTCCATGGCCTGACTTCAGCGCCTGACACAGACACAGCATGTCGCAGCTGAGCACTTAGGAGGGCAGGAGTTTCCAGGCTGTTGTTGTCTTCTCAGGTCAGGGTTTGGGAACTGACCCAAGTGGGATACCTGCAGATGGAGGGAGGTAGCAGCTCTTGCAGGCCACTGGGGAGGGAAGGCAGTGGGGTGGAGAGACAGAGAGAAAGGCCCTACACTGTGAGCCCATCAAGTCTACATGGTGGTATGGTACTTCCACTTGGTGTTCTGCCCTGTTTTCTCCTTTATCTTGGTGTTGCACCAGTCTACATTTGGGATAGTGAGAGGATGGATTTTAACCTCCTTGGGGTTGCCTAATCAATACTGACTGTAGTTTGACTAAAGATGGCATTGCAAAGAGATTCACTGTTTTTCTTGTTTGCTGAGGTTTTAGTCACTTCACACCTCAACATAAGTGGATGGAAGCCTTGCCAGTCAGCTACAGAAGATATTTCTCCTATGCTGTCAGATCCCTTAGGCCCTGGTTGCAGTTTCTTGGAAGTTGTCCTGTGCAGGGACAGGAGCTGGACTCAGTGATCCTTGTGAGTCTCTTTCAACTCAGGATATTCCATGATTCTCTGTTTCTCCCTCATGCTCAGTGATTGCAGACACCCTCTTGGCTTCCATGGCTCCTCAGGCCCTCACCCTCACCGAAGGGGATGCAGTGGAGCTCACCTGTGAGGTGTCCAAGTCCACTGCCCAGCACACCCATCTCTCAATTGGCTGGTACCTTCTTCAGGAAGCAGGAGAGCACCACGCCAAGGAGGTCCTCACCCTCTCCAAGGACTTCATCCTGAAGCCAGGGCCCTCTTATGAGCAGAGGTTTCTGGATGGGGATGTGCGGCTGAACAAGGTTGGGAACACTACGTACAAGCTCTTCATCGGGGAAGTGAAGCCATCCGACCAGGGGCAGCTGTACTGTGAGGCGGCTGAGTGGATTGAGGATCCTGACGAGACGTGGAAGGACATCTCCCGCAAGAAAACAGAGAGGACTTCGCTGGCAGTCGTGAGCCAGGGTAAGGCCTTTGCAAACTCACGTGTTGGTTCCAACTCCCCTGTGCATTCAAGGCTCTACAGCAGCAGATTTCAGTGCCTCTTCACCTGCCTCTGCTGCAGCCCAGGGACACATCGGTGGGTCTGGCTGGGCACTGAGGGGGTGGGATGGGCTGGGCTCAGGGCCATGGCAGTCCCTGGTTCAGGAGCTGTTGGTGCTTCATGCTTTCTTTGGCTGTTCCTGCAGCCGAATCTCCAATGCCAGCAGCAAGCCCAACCTCGCACAGCAGCGTGAGGCATTAGCAGAGGGCGCAGCGTGTGCCCACAGCAGCCTGGCTCCTTGGCAGTGCCAAACTCCAGTGTGTGGAAAACGGTGTTGTTACATCGCCTCGAGGCTCTCGTGGCCTTAAAAAAAAGTGCACCCCAGTCAGCTGCTCGTCACTGTGCCTCAGCCACAGGCACGGAGGGACATGGGGATGGACTGTGTGTGCTGCATGGCTCTTGTTGGGGGTGGCTTGTCTGTCCCTGCTGCCACCAGCCTGCTTGTTTCCAGAGCAACTGGTGCTGCTGTTTATTAGGCCATTCCTCTGAGCACCCTGCCTGCCATCCTTCCTGCCACAAGCCTTTGCTGGCTGCGGTCCCTCACCCTGCTCTTCCCCCAGATGTGTGTGAGGAGATGTGCTCAGGGGAAGGGAGACTCTCTCTCACCAGTGAGCTTTACCTCAAAGCAGCCAAGACAAGGCTGTGGCTAGTTGGCATCCTTTAACATAGTGTGCAGTAAAATGGGAGCAAGCCTCCCACTGAAACCCTGCCTGTACCCTGTCCCCACACCTCAGGGTGGATGGAGGAGGCTACAGAGCAGAGCTGGGGCAGGGAGGGGAACTGATGTCTCGTGGGAGGGTGGTGAGTCAGAGCAGGAAACCAAAGAAACAGATGAGTGAGAACTAAGCACTCTGTACGTGATTGAGGGGAGCAAGGTATCAGGAGGAGGAGGAGTGAAGCGTGGTCTCTTGTCAGAGTCTGTTTCCTGAAACCTGTCTGACTGGCAGAGCTTTATTCCCCTCACTGTGCACTGTTTGCAGCAAAGGCTTTCTAAGACTGATGCTGCTTGGGGAGCAATGGCAGTCAGTGCACTTCCTTGCATCCACCTGTTGAAGAGGACTTGTCATGACTGGTAGTGTGTGGCTTCAGGCATCAGTGCCTCGGAATGGTTTAGAAATAGAGAAACCTCGTCAGAGTTTGGTATTTGCCCTGTGGTAACTTTTAAAGGTAGAAGGGAGGTGATGGTGGCAGCATTGGCGCTGCTGGTACTGCCATGGAGGGACAGCAGTGGGTGTGCAAGCCCTCCATCAAACCTGCAGGGCTGGTTTCTTCCTCCAGCACCCAGTGGGGGAACCCAGGCTGCAAGACTGAGCACCCCATCGCACTGAGAGCCAGCGACCATGCTGACCGTGGCTAACTGCTCCATTGGTTTCTATAAACTCTCCAGCAAATATTTAGGAATGCCAAACATATCTGCAGCAGCTGGGATTCCTGCTCGCAAACTGTTTACGAACCAGTGTTTAAATTCACAGGGTACTCTGCTTTCAATAAATTATTTGAGCCCTTCCAGTTGTGGTCTGGGAGCTGCTCTGTTTTACTTCCAAACTACAGCATGTAACTTTTCCCTTGTTTTGAGACTCAGGGGGCACCACAGTGACCCAGGCAGACAGAGTAGTGTGAGCCACGGAATCGGGGCTCAGTCCTACCTCCAGGTTTTTGGCCGTGCCAGTACTTTGTGGGGGTCATGGCACAGGGTTTTGGAGTACCCAGTGGGTCTCCTGCTTGCAGCCACTGTCCAGCCAGGCTGATGCCAGGAACCAGGCGTTTTGAGTGCCCAGCGAGGAAGGTGAATGGTTTCATAGGACGCAGAGATGGGGTCCTTACCTCAGACACAGCTGACTGCCCAAGAGGGTCTGCCAAGGGGAAGATGAGTTTAGGTTCCCAATGTTGCTGCTCTCTTTGCTCAGCACCTACTGCTAATTGGTATGGGGGGCAGGATCCACCTCCTCTTGCTTCCTTCCTACCTCCCCATGCTGTGACAAGTCTTGACATTTCTGTTTTCTGTAGAAACTTAACCCAAATCCTCTCCAGCTTGGAGAGCATCTCTTGCCCACAACCCACAGTAGCCACTGGGGGCTGCAGCACGTAGGACCAGCCACAGCAGATTCAGACAAGCCAACCCTTCATGCACCTTTTTCCACCACAAGCAGCAGAGTTAAAACCACCACTGTGATAAAACACCTTTGTGCCCCTTTTTGGCTTCTGGGATAGGTGTTCCAGGAGGTAAAAGAGCTCCAGGAGGTGAGACGGAGCAGCACCTGCAAAAACTGATGCCTCTGAGTTAGGGCAGCCCTCAGTTTGGATGCCTGAGCTGAGCAAGGGGTGGCTGTGGCCCAAGGCTCTCCCAGTGAATGCTCTGCTCGGTCGGGTTTAGCTGCTCTTGAGAGGGGAGCTCAGCTCACCCGGGCTCTGGCACTTCCTCCACCTGCAACTGCTGCTTAGTGCCTGGAGCTGGCAACCCTCTCCCCAGGGGCAAAATCTTCCATCCTGATCACTTTTGTCATGAAAGAAAATGTTTCAACAGAGAATTCCCTGCTGTTGCCCTCTGCAAGGCCACTTGTGCTGCCAGGCAGGAGGGAAGCATGGGCAGGGCCACTCACCACCCTCCTTGTTTTCGATTGCCCACAGACAGAGATCTCTCCGTGGACATCACTGCTGCTGAACGCTCCCTTTCTGAAGGGGACACCTTGCAGCTAAAGTGCGTGGTGGGAGACCCAAGGAGCAGCAGAAGGCACTTTGTAGTGATTTGGCTCCTCAGTGGCATGGAAGTGGCCAAGGTTGACCCCTATGGGGTATTGATTTGGAAGGAAGACTATGAGGAGAGAGCCAAGCTGGGGCAGCTCCGAGCATTCAAGACAAGCAACAGAGTTTATGTCCTCACCATCTATGAGGTGGGGCTGCAGGACAAGGGTAAATACCAGTGCTCTGTGTCGGAAGTGAAGACTCCTGGAGACTTGAACAGCATCCAGACCAATGTGTCATCAGGCATACAAGTCAACGTGAAGCCAATAGGTTAGTAAATCCTAATCACTGCTCTTCTGGGTAAAGTCTGCAGGATCCTTGACTGGGGAATGCTTGAGGTCTGGCCTGATCTTGACAGGGGCAGGAAGAGTGCAAATATGCCATAGTTTTTGATAGATAATGGGAATAGCATTTGCTTTAGCATGACAGACACAGTAACAGTCAGCAAAGTGTAAACCTTTAGCCCAGTCTCTTCATGGTAAGTTTTGGGACAAATAGGTAGAATTCTGAGGAGTCTGGGTCCTCCTGTGTCTTTGGTACCAAAATCTGTGAGCAGCATCTATTGCTACACATGAAAATCACAGGAAAACCCAACAGAACAGGTGTGTCTGGGGGGGAGGATCATTGCCATTTCCCTCAGGGTACTCCCCTTGTTTTGGATGGATGATTTGTGAGGAACCACTCTAAGAAAAGTGTGTAGGAGGCTCTTGGTTTCCTTGTCATAGCTAGATAATGGTTATTCTGATGTAGCAGGAGCTGCCTGCTGGGACTCTGTTTCTTAAGTAATTTTCTTAAGAAAGACATTAAACAGAAAAAACCCCAAACCAAAACAAAAAACCACAACAACAAAGCCTTCTCCAAATTTATAGGAAAAGTCTGGTTGAACATTTCAGACAATTCCTCAACTCCTTTCCTTTTCCAACCTCAAGATTTATCTAGTCTCTCCATTTAATGCTACAATATCCCTGGCTTTTTCTAAGGAGCACAACATCCCCTCCGACGCGGTATCTGTTGTTTGCAGAGAGCCACATGCGCCTGTCTGTGTCCACCAGCACTCCACAGGTCACAGCAGGAGACTCCCTGATCCTCCACTGTGAGGTGCAGGGAGCCACCGGCCCCGTGTCTGTGCGGTGGTGGCACCTGCCACCGCAGCACCCAGGGCACAGGGTGCTGGTGGCCACCATGGAGCAGGACGGCAGCCTGAGCCTGGGCAGCGCCTACCAGGATGGACAGACTCGGGGGAGCCTTCGGCTGGGGAAAGAGAGCTCTGGCAATTTCACCCTGGTGATCCCCAGCACTCTGGACGAGGACGATGGTGGGCAGTACAGGTGTGAAGCAACACAGTGGTCCCGAGGCCGGAACTGGACAGAGAAGGGGGAGGCAGCAGTGACGGTCAGCTCCATGGGTAAGTTCAGCGACCCCTGTTTCTGGATTGGAGGCAGTGCTGGAGAAGAGGGTGGATATGTGTCAGTAGGACATAGGCCTGCTGTGCACTGAGCTCTGCTGCTGCTGCAGGGTGACCTAGGGCTGATCACTTGGCCCTGCAGTGCTTCGGTTTCCTCATTTCTGCCAGGATGCTAGAGTCCTGCATGAGGTGTTTTCGGAGAGACCAGTGGGAGACAACAGCTAAAATGCTCAGAGACCTGAAGGGCACTGTCTTGCTCAGCAGGTCTGTCTCCTTTAGCTGAAATACAGAATGTCTGTTCTAGCAGCATAATTACTTGCAGTAATTAAGTTCAACAAAGCTACTTGCTGAGTTGTGGGGTGGTGTTTGTCAGAGATATACCCCTGGTGCTGGCCTCTGATTGCTTCTCCTGCCCTCTTGTCTGAGTGCAGAGCCGCTAACTTCCACAGTGTGCAGCGCCCACCTCCTTTCTGCTTGGGTGCCTTTATGGAGAGGCAGCTTTTGGCTGTGATTTAGGGTGGTTTTCCTTTCTTGTTGCTGGGCTGGGTGCCTGAGAGCACCAGTCAGGCCACAGGAATTGTTCACCTTTTGTGGAGGGCAGAGGGAGGCAGCAAACAGGACAGCAGCATCAGCAGAGGATCCCTGGCTCCTCTGGTGTGGGGTGGGGGAAACTGGAAAAGAGGGTACTGAGGGTTTTCTGGGAAACTGGGGAGGGGGAAAATGGGAGGTAGGAGAGGGCCAGGGGCTGCATGGGGCTGGCAGAGCACAGTGCAACTAAGTGGAGAGTGGCACTGGCAGAGGAGCAGCAGCACTGCTGGTGCCATGGCCCTGCAATGCCTGGGGCAGCGGGGACGGGGCTGCGTGGGAAGGGTTGCAATGAGGTGGCCCAGGGCAGCACTCCTGTCCCAATGCCGAGGGCAGTCTCCTCCTGAGCAGGTCTCAGTCTGCACGCCACGCTGAGAAGCCGAATTGCCACCGTCACATACGGGCAGAGTTTTGAACTCGTCTGCCAAGTGAGCGCCAGCTACACCCTGGAGGAGGTGCCAGCGTCTGTGCGGTGGCTTTTCCAGCCCAGCCTGCCCACTGGTGCCTCCCAAGAGCTGGTCCGGGTCTTTCCCAGTGGCACTGTGGTCTGGGGGACAGCGCAGCCACACTTCCAGAGGAAAGCCCAGCTGGCGAAGACTGACACCTCCTTCAGGCTGCACATCCACGGAGCCTTGCCTGCCAATGAGGGGACATATGAGTGCGAGGTGGAGGTCTGGAGGAGGAACATCCTGCCCCTGGGGCAGCCAGCAGCCAGCACTAAGTCCAATGCCGTGGGGATAAAGGTGGTGCTGCCAGGTGAGCAGAGCCTCAGCAGAGGTCTCTCCTGCAACTTTAAATCCATCAAACGTGACCAGGGGCAACCAGGGCCACTGATGTCTGGGGTGTCCCCAGCGGGGTCACCTCCCAGGGCTGCAGGAGATGGTGCTGCCTGTTCTGTTGCTTCCTCAGCACCTGACAAAACCTTGGAGGCAAATTTGGTGTTGGCAAGTGGCAATATCTATTTGTTTGGAGATTATGCCAAGCATACAGGGATCAGCCTTGCCACTAGGATTTTAAGCCTGGTTTCTGGAAAGAACTACTGCCCCCCAAGAAGCCCAGCTGAATATTTGGGGTACGAGGTACACCCCATGGTGTGGGCTTCTGTTAGGCAGTGGAGAGAGCCCAGCCCCTGAAGCTGATGCTGGGATATGTCTGTGTTCCCTGACCAGAATATTCAAGGTATGCTGAGAAAGCATCGGGCCTCTCTGCCGGGCTAAGAGCCAGCACTGAGCCTCAGGGTGCCCAGGACTCCGTGGGGAGGCATCTCCTGCCGGGCACGGCCGGGCCGCCCTGCCCAGGGTTCCCTTTTATGGCCACCCCTACAGGCAGGGTCTGCGCTGTCATCCCTCCTGCCAGCATCCCGCCGGGACCCTCATCCGCTTATGGAAGAGAGATGTTGCAAACAGACCTCATCCACCCTGCCATGCGCCTGCTTCCTGCCGACCCTGGCAGCACCACGGTGTCAGCATGCCCTGCTCACAGCTGGGGCTGCTGCAGGAACTGCAGAAGGGTTTGTCCTGGCCAAAGCCTCTGAGCCTGTGGAGGCAGGTGTGAGAATATAGGTTGGTTTATTTTTTTGCCCTCGTGTCTTTTCTGCCAGCAAAGGAGAGTTCTTGCCCTTTTTTCATGCATTAAGTGCTCCTTCCTTTAAAATCCTTGGATTTTCAGAATCACAACCCAGTGAAGTGAAATTATGCATTTTTCATGGTTTTTTTAACTGATGGGTTTGCCGTGGCATAAGCAAATACATTTCCTTCCCTTTCTGGGCTCTTTTCTCTTGTGCTCTCTCTCCTGTTCCACTGTTACTCTTTCCTCACCCCTGTGGAGCTGACTGCTGGGATGCTCTGTGTAACACCTGAGCTACAGCCAGCTGGGACAGGGTGGCACGGAGGCAAGGGGTGACAATAGTCATCATCTCTGAGCACACATCTCTAGTGTAAATGGCATTAAGATGGGCAGGTGTAACTGCAGAGCATCCACACAGAGGAGATGGTAGCAGCAAGAGACTACAATGTTTGGCTCCAAACATATTGCAGCTGTCGCTGGATACGGAGACACTGTAAAGAGGGTGGGAGCTGGGAGAGGGGGATGCACAGGGGGAGGTTGCTGCTGGCTCCAGTGCCATCTCTCTTGGAAAGGCAGCACGAGCCAGTGAAGGATGTTTGGGAAGGTAGAGAAGTCTGGGGAGGGAGCCAGCTCAGGCAGCCGGGGTGAGGTGAAGCTGCAGAAAATGAAGCTGCAAATCATGAAAATCACCAGACTGTTTCTTCTCGGATAAAACCTCATAGCTGGAGCCTGCAGAGATGCTGGAGTTCTTGACTTTTTGCTTCAGCTCTTTGTTTGCTACTTGATGTCAGTCGGTGCTTTAGGAGTTCACATGCTGCTGTTGGTCTATGGATCATCTTCAGACTGGAGGGACATCCATGAAAGATTATAACAGGTGGGGAAGGAGGACAGATCTTTTCCAGTTCCAATTTCTTGGGTGGGGTCTCATAATTATTGCTCCATGAACCTCTCAGGGCAGCTGCCTGCTGTGGCTTCCCCCACTCTGGAGTGAGCTTCAGAGGCTTTTTCACCTCGTGTCCCTCGGGCCAGCTGCCCACCCGGGCTGTGCCCTTCTGCCTGCTCCACTGCTCCTGGGCCAGGCAGAAAGCAAGGCATCAGCAGGCAGGGGTCACAGGGAGACGGGCGGCGAGATGCTCGGCTTGGTTAATTAAATTGAAAATGAAAGGAAAAACAGCACCATGGCTTTATGTGAGAAAGGAAGAGGCAGGCAGCTGCTCTGCCCTTTTGGTAATTGATCTTTAGCAGCAGAGAGAGGAGACCTGGAGCTAAAACAAAGGGGCTTTGCAGCAAGTGCTTTGCTTCCTCTTGAGGTGATCTCTGAGAGTGTAACAGCAATTTTCCTCATCAAAATGAAGCGCTCAAGGCGGTGGTTCCTGTGCCTCCTCTCTGAGACCTAGTAGCTTTTCCTTCTCTGGAGCATCTTCTGCCCCAGCATGTGTCAAGCCAGGCCATTCTCAAGCAAGACTCTTCCTGCCCCCTTGTCCCCTGGCAGTTCACTGACTGGCGGAGCGGTATCCTTGGTACTGAGCAGATGAAGTTAAGAAGTCTTTTTTTTTCCACCGTGACCAGTTCACCTGTCACAGAAACACAGGATGGTGGAGGTTGGCAAGGACCTCTGGAGGTAACCGGGTCCAACCCCCTGTGCAAGCAGGGCCACCTAGAGCAGGCTGCCCAGAACCATCTCCAGATGGCTTTTGAGTATCTCCAGTCCCCCTCTGAAGATTTGTGCTTGCACAGAGCTGGCTCTGGGATGGGTATGCTTTTACGTACTGCAGTTTAAGGCATCAACTTGCATCTAGTTCCTTGGTGTGCTCAAGTCTGTGTGATTTTCATGGTGGATCTGATGAATTTGCACAGCGTCCTAATTAGGGTGACTGCCGTCCCTTCTCTTCTGCTTTTTGCCCATACCTGTTTCTTCACAGCAAGAAATGCACACTGTGAAATGCACGACAGCACTTTGATCCCTTGGGAGCATCCACCTCCCAGACATCCTGGTGAGTGTTGCTGTGGAAATCCAAACCACTGAAGTGAGGCAAAAAGCGGATACTGGGACTTGTGCAAGTGCCTCTGTGGAGGAAACTGCCAACCTTTTGGTGAAAATGTGTTTGTCTGCAGAGAGAAGGAAGAGCAATGGGGTAGAAAGAGAAAAGCATAAGCAGGGAGATTTTGTTGGCAGATTTGACATAGAGGCAGAGGCCTTACAGGGATGTAAAGAGCCATCAGTTGGGATATTTTGCTTTGACCAGTCCCAAGAGAGGCAGTGAAGACCTCTGGATTGCTTGAGTTCTGAGAAGAAATGCTTGAAGGAAGGGGAAATGTGCCAGCTTTCTCCTGCAGTGTCCCTCTTCCCATCAGCCCCTGTGGGAGAAGCTGCAGCTCCATCCTGTCCCAAAGCCCTCTCCACAACCTGCTGCCATCACATCCCTTGGGAAGGTGCTGTGCAGGAGAATGCCCTGCTGAGCCTGTGGCCAAGGCCGGGGGTCTGGGACATTCTGAGGGACCATTTCAGCATGTCCTCTGCTGCCTGTCCCCAAACGAGCACCCAGGGGCTGAGCTTAAGCGAGCTCAGTTGTCCCCAGCCTTTGTGGCAGAGGGTGTCCTGCTGCTCAGCTCATATGCAAGGCAAGTGCTAAGAATGTAAACTCAGCCTTACAGTCCCTTAAAACCCTGATGGTGTCTCCTGCTGAGTAATTTCTGCCCTACCCAAGGGTGGATACCTGTGTGTACTCCCTCTCCCGACTGCTGACTCCATCTGACAGAGGTGGTGTCTCAGAGTGGAGGGGAGGGTGGAGGGGAAATGCAGGAGGTTGGAAGACCTTTAAAGATACGGATTTGTAGCCTTTTCACTGCTGGAGGAGAGGTTCCAGCAACAAGTGGTATGCTGTGGGAAGAGGGTCCCTCAAACCAGGAGCAGCACAGACACATCGGGAACAGCAATGCCCGCTGCTGGGGGCAGAGCTGCAGGCAGCACCACAGCACTGCTCTCCTCAACTGCTCAGTATTGAACCGTCACTGGGTGTGATCACAGAGGGTGTGCAGGACCCTGTCATGTGGTTTTGGATTAATAACCGCAGCAAACACCTGAGATGGCAACTGTTAGTGAAACCACACAGGCTCTGTAGTCTGTCTGCGATAGAAGGCACTTGTTCACAGTCTCCAAAGCCGTGGGCTGGTTTGTCACATGTGTGAACCTGCTGATGGAAGCAGTGGTAGACAGACACATTTGCTTCAGACAGAGGCTTTGCCTCCAAGCGCCAACACAATGGCTGCCTCCATCCCCCATTCCTGCTCCATGGTCTCCAGGGCACCTCCTCTGCTACTCTCCTGCCCAGTAACACCCAGCTGTGATTCCCTGTCGTTGTTCAAACAAGGGTGTGTGGGTTTGCTCTTTCTCTCCTTCCTCCACCCCTCTGCTCCAGCATCCCCTAATGAGTCTTTGTCCTCTATGCATCCTCTTCCTCCCTCCTCTTTCAGTGTGTTTCTGTCAGGACAGCTTTATTCCTCTCCTTGCCAGTATCCCTCTATTGGCAGCTGCATCTGGCATGATTGTTTTGTTTCTCCATTTCAGAAAGCAAGCTTCAGGTTGCTACGAAAGAGAGCTCTGTGGAAATTGCCAGTGGTAAAGCAGCCATTGAGTGCAGGATTGTGTTTGCCCAGAATAATTCACAGTTTGCTGTTACCTGGTACCTCCTGCCTCTGGCAGATGCAACCCCCCTGCAAATCATCAGGGCCAGTTACAGCAGCACACTGGAATACGGGTCTGAATTCAGCTCTCCTGCACAAAAGGCCCGGTTCCTGAGCCAGAGGGTGTCCAGCAACTTATTCCAGCTGCAGATTCTGTCTGCAAACCTCAGGGACCAGGGCAGGTACTACTGTGTGGTGGAGGAATGGCTCTGGCTGGTGGATGGCTGGTACAAGCTCGGAGAGGGAACATCAGGAAGGACCACGCTGAAGTTCAAACTCCCAGGTGAGCAGGTGGTATGCCTTGTACAGGTGCTGCTGGAGAAGGTTGGATCAACTTATGACAGGCCCCTGCCAGGCCTCTCCTAAGCTGGCAGGGCTTAGGAAAAACAGCAGCTCCTGTGTTGGATCTGAGGCTTAGGGATGCAGGAGTTGTCAGTGCCTCTCAAAGGGAAATAGGGAATTAGGAAGATTTACCACATCCTCCCAAACCAACCGAGCTGCTATTTTTGCCACTGGTAGAGGCAGTCGAATGCTTCATTACAAAGTGAATTGTGGCCTTTTTTTTCCCCTCCAACACCTGGTGCCCTTGGTTGGTTGTACAGTGCTGTGAATAGAGAAGCTGCCCTTTGTTGGTACTCCTGAGCAACCTGAAGCAAAACACTTGGATTTCCTTACTGTGAGGCACATTGCTGCTAGGAAACAAGACCGAAGGTTCAGCTGCACTCACCTTGATAACTGCACCACTGGGGTCCATGGTGGGTCTCCCTGGCTCAGCTCTCCCCCCTCTCAGCCTCACTCCAGCCCTAAATAAAGCGGATCAGAGAATTGCAGCTTCCTAAATAGCTTTTGGTCCAAAGGATGCCTTAATCACCTATTTGGAGGGGGTAGGGAGTATTACAGCACAGGGGCCAGAGATGATGGGGAAGGTGGAGACACGATTCCCCAGGGAGAGCGAGTCACAGGAGCGAGGGGCCTGGGGGTGTCCCACAGAGGCTCCTGCAAGAGGCCATTCCAATCCCTCACACTTTGTTCCAGAAGGTTTCTATTAGCCTGTGGATGTAGGCAGAAGTATTTCTATGGCAGGACAACACCACAAAATCTTTCTGCTTGCACCCTACCCCAGAGCAAAAGCTGCAGATGGAGAGAACCAACCACAGCATCTCGGCGAGGGAGGGCAAGGAGGTGACACTGCCTTGCCAGCTGCAGGGTGCCCACCTGCCAGGCACACGCCTCTCAGCCACGTGGTTCCAGGTGAAGAGCAGTGGCCGTGACAGTGCCCTGCTGACCCTCCACTATGATGGCACCATGGAGTACCCCCAGGAGCGCCTGGCAGGGAGGCTGTACCTCCGCCGCCTCTCTGCTGGCGACTTCAGCCTGACGCTAAGCAGCGTGGAGAGGGGAGATGCTGGGGCGTATTACTGCCAGCTGCAGGAATGGCAGCAGCAGAGCAAGGGAAAGGACTGGGCTCTGCGAGCATCGGCACACTCAGGGTACATCCAGCTCACCACCATCCCACCAGGTAATGCTGCTGGGTGCCAGGGGCTGCTCGCCCTGCATGACTCGTCTCCCCATAGTCATGGCTGGGGCCGGAACCCTAAATGTTTTGGGGGGAAATTCTTGGTGTGAATTTTCTGGCAAGTCTGTCTCCAGTGAGGTCTCTAGAAACAGCCTCTGTTCTCTTTGGGGTGAATTGGGGGGTGCATGCTGAGTGCAAAGGTAGGACTGGATTCTGCATGCAGAAGTTTAAGTAAATGGAAGCAAAGGTTTCAGCCAGGTGCACGCAGTGTTTTTAGGAAGGTAATAGGCAGGAATTGTTGCTGCTTTGGGAAAATAGGAGGCTTAGATGACCCATGTGGAGGAAAAAATATAAACTGTGAAATCCATCATGATGCACCCAGCTGAGAGGATCTTTCAGTTGTACTTATGCCTTCAGCTCTGGAGCTGCCATGCCTGAAGCCAGCCTGGGTGCCTACACGGATTACGGCTTCTGAAGCAATTTCCAGTGCTGACCAGCATGGGAAGGGTGACCCTGCAGAGCCCTCCCCTGTGCCTGCTACTCCCACAGCCAGGCACAGAGCCTGCTCTCATGACTTTGAACTTACAGCAGAGCTAATCTGGATTTACTTGCACAGAGAGGGACTGACAGCACTTCATCCACCCTGCTGTTGTGTTACTGCTGTTGTCCATCGCGGCTCCCTCTAGCACTCAGATTTCTCCTTCGTCAGCTCCCTCTGTCTCTTGTTACCCATTACTGGTGGAGTAACCATTGCTAAAATTTCTGAGTAACTGCAAGTAAATTCCTCTCCAATTTTTGAATAAGTGTTTTTGCCAAGTGGTTTTCATGATTTTCACAAAAGGCAAAAGATTAGCTGGGTGGTTTTTCCTTCTCCATCTCTTTTAACTTTTTGTCTTTTTGGAGGGGTGGCCATGTGTGTGCATGTGTGTTCCTCCAGTGATGCAGGTATCTTTGAAGTACCCAGCAGCCTCCACCTCAGCTGGGGAGCTGTTCTGCAGGAGCTGCCAGGGATGAGGATGGTGCTCACAGCTGCCCACAGCTCAGTGGGGATGAAATATGATAGCATATCAGCAGTTACAAGGAGGGGCAGGTGTCTGGGGGGGACAGGGACCTCTTGAGCTGGTTTCCTCTTGTCCTTTCTTGCTCAGTGGTGCAGCCTCTGACAGACTTCTACCTCACCCCTCTGTCACTGGTGTCAGGCAGGAACCCAGAGGGGTGAAGGGTGTGTTGCTTTTCCTCACTGAGCCCAGTAATGGAATGGAACTGTGCAGTTTCTGTTGGGATATTTCAGATGAACAAGCCAAGGCCTTATCTGACCTCCCCAGACAAGAAATTGAGACAAATTACCTGGTTTCTCTCCCCTTTCTCCTCAGGTAGCCCGTATGAATCCTTAAAAATTGGTAGCTGTTGGAGATTGAGGGAAAAGTGTTGAGAAAATAGAGAAACATTAGGAGAGAGAAACTCAAACTAGCTCGGAGCCTCACTTTTTCTTTCTTTTTTCCTTCAGAGTCAACTGTTTTGTCTAGGATCTGCTCATCCCCATCACTGCTGAACTTCATCTTATTCTTACCACTGGTTCTGATCCTTCTCCTGGCCCTTGCTTTCTTCTGCTGGTACTGCAAATTCAGGAAAAGCAAGAAGGGCAACATCACAGAAAGCCAGCTTATGGAACTGAAAGAGGATGGAGAGGTCACGAAAACTTAGCTGGTCTGTAGAGGCAGATGTAACTTGGAGGAGCAGAGCTGGACAGCTGAAGGACTGAGTACTTGCAGAGGGGCTTTTTATTGTTTTGTAGCAGCTCTTGCAATAAATCCTTGAAATTGTGTGTTTGGTTTTGATGGAATGAAGTAGCTTTGGAATTACTAAGCAGATAGGGTTTTCATAACAAGTCACCCCAAGACACAAGTGTTCCTGTCTTTTGGGTTAGGTACTCACCCATTTCCCACTCTGCTCATTGGTGGAATATTTGGGGTCCTTGCAGTATGCATCTCCCATTGTGGATGGAAGTGGTGTTATTCCTCTGCAGGAATTAGGGAAAAAACAGCTCTTCCTGCACTGTGACACAAAAGTACCACATTTCTACTAATTTTATGCATTTTGACAAAATCTATGTGGTATCCAGGCTAAAAAACAGTGGTCGAGCTGAAAACGGAATATTGGTGTCCCATTTAAGTCACTGCCCTTGCCTTTGCCCACCTTTTGCTAGGTGGGCACCTAGCAAAACACTGCTCTTTTCACATTCTGAGAGTGCCCGTGCCCAAAGAGTATCATCTCCAAAATAAAATGGGTCTTCATCACAAAACCTGTCACAGGATCATGAAGAAAAAGCAAGGCTGGCTGGGTCTGAAGAAAGTCCAGAGCAGAGGAATCACAGCCACCCACAAAAACCAAATCCTGTTGAGCTAGTAAAGGAGTTGCATGGAGTCTTGGATCCCAGAAGGAAGATGTTGAGACCAAACCATCTTGGAGATGAGCATACAAATTTTCCAGCTCCTTCCTTTGCTTCTGCTGTAGGAGAAGATAGCATCCAGCCCCTGGTACCTGGGCTGTCTATGGGTCAGGAAGCTGCGCAGCTGGGACTTGGTATTAGACACATGCGGGTTGTCCCATGTAAGAGAAAAAGCCGTGGTGTGCTTGTGGGACAGCTCCTCTATACTCTGGAATCCAGCTCAGGATCACCTTCTCAAGGCTGAGGAGCTCTGCTACCTGAAGAGAGTCTGGCTGATGCATAGAAGAAAGGAGATTTCTATCCAGTCCCTTTAAACCAAGAGATACTCAACCTTTAATTGTGCAAAATGGGATGTGGTCCCAGGGAGTTGTAAGGTCAGGTATCAGGGCAACACTTTCAGCACTGTCTTCAGACCAAAGTAGCTTTATAGAAAGCTACTAGACTAGCTATAGCTTACTAGACATTTATGAACCTGCTTCCTGTGACCACAGAGAGATTTGGAAACACAACATCCCCTCTAGACAATCTGTTCTTTCACTTTCTTTGCAATTAGGAAAGCTGCCTGACTTTATCCTGAAGACCTGGCAGGTGCTTCAGCCCCTTGAAAATGCAGTTTTTGCACCTATCTGAAGACCACTGCTCCTGTTTCCCTGTTCAGCCACCTCTGTCTGTGCAGGCTGGTTCCAGCTTGCTCAGCCTTTCCCTGCAGGATGTTTTCTGGACCCCGTGCAGCTTTTCCCTTTGCTGCCCTGACCCCAGCTGCCTCTCCCACAGCGTGAGTGCTCAGAGCTGCACGTGGGGCTCGCTGCAGAAGTTTCCCCCCTGCCTTGTGGGTTATGTCCCGTTTACACATCCCAGTAGGATGTTTGATTTCCTCTGCGTGTGTGACAGCGCGGCACTGTTTGTGCTTGGCTCGGGATCATCAGGCTCCTCTCCTGCAGTGTTGCTGTCTAGCAAGTTGTGTCTCCACTGTGTGTTCAGGCTGTTGACTTTTCCTATCTAACTGAAGCCCCGTTTGCATGGGGGTGTTGAACAGCTTTCTGCACCAGTTTGTGGAAGATCCTGCTGTCTGTCTTAGCGCTGTCTCGGTAAATCTTCAACTCATGGGCCAGTTTCAGTCTGTTTGACAGAGAAGCAGATGCTCCCCGGATATTAAACTCCTACGAGTTTCATGGAAAGTGGTAGGTGGATGAAGGAAAGGAAGCAAGTGAGTTGTCCCACTGAGGGAAAGCTGCAGTGTGAGTTGGCCACCTGGTGCCTGGCTTGTGTTTAGGGGATATGGAAAGGAGAAAGGTGTGCTAGAGCATGGGAAAGGAACGTAGGAACTGCTTTTGACTATCAACTGTTAACAATAAATCTATGCACATAGCTTATCTGCTAATTTTGTGCTGTTCAACCAAGTTTTCATTTGGATTGTTTCCTTAGTTTTCCCATGAATACCTTGGGAGCCTACTCCACAAACCTTGGTAAAGTCATGAATATCTGCTGCTTATCCCTATAACATCATTCCTTCAGCTGCAGGGTTTGCAGATACTTCCTTCCAAGTTAGAGAAGAAAGAAAGTAAGACCACATGAAGGAACAAACATGGCAGCGACACCGAGGTCAGTGAGGAAGGGAAGGAGAGGAGGCGCTGCTTTTTACAGCGCCAGAGCTGAAATCCTTCATGTGAGCCATGGCAAAGCCTGTAACATACAAACTGTTTTCTCTGTAATTCATTAAAGTGCATGGGAGGATGTAAGAAGTTTATGTGCAGCCCGTGAAAAGGTGTTCTAATCTGAGAAGTCGCCCCAAGACAAAGTGCCAGAGCTTATAGATGTTGTGAGAGGCTCCTAAAAGTTGAAGAAGAGAATTTTTGCTTTCAGGCTGAGAGAACTNAAAATTCATGGAAGAGATATTCTCCCACTGCAACAGGTTCGGGCGGGGCTGTTGCTGTGTGGAAGCTCAGAACCGCACTGGAGAAGTTCACCGAGGCCTATCTTCTGTGGGGAGAGTCCCATGGCATACACAGAAAAGGAACTCTTTTCCTTAAAGAAAGACTCTTAAAAATGAATGCACTGACCAAACCTCATGTTTTGTTTCCCTTGTGCGGATTGGTGGGTTGGAAGGAGGGAGGTATTGGAAATAAGGGATGGTTCTGGAAGCTTGCTTTAATTCCCCATAATTCTGCTTTCACTGTTACTTCTGTTAGTAATAAATTCTCTTTAGGTTATCAAGTTTGAGCCTGTTTTGCCTTGAAGCTCTTCCATTTTTTCCTCAATAATCCTTATTTTGCCTCACAAAAGCTGGATTTTTGGTTCCCCTTCTCTGCTTATCAATGGCAGAGGCATGTAAGTAAATAGTTTGTTGGTGCTAGGTATTTAACCAGCCCTAACCAGCGACACCCTTCCCACAAGGTTTTCAGTCTTGTTGCAGGGCAGATAAGTAGGTCCGCTTTGGTTTTGTTCAAAACAAACAAAAAATAATGGGGGTTTTTTTTGCATTCTTTTTAGTACTTTTAAGTACTTTGTCCCTGTATCTCTCTGGTTAAAAAGACGGTGTTCAGTTTCCACTTCTTTTTAAACATAATTTTGCCCTATTCCCCTCACTTGGTGTCTCACACCTCCTCAGATACTACTACAAGCAAGCCACTAACAGGTGGCTTGACAGCCCATTCCTTACATGGCTTAGGATGAACCTCATCAAGATCATCTTTCTATTCAAAAATCTGAATTATTTAGGTTGCTACTCATTACCAGAGTGCTGGGGACAGCCCCTACCCTGCTGTAGCAGTCACATGCGTGGGTTAGTCTCCAAAGGCTGTGTGAGCTCTCTGAGTGACCTGAATGGGTTTGGTGCATCCCCCAGGATTGTGCTGTCCCCCTCGCTCAGCCACCTCAGCAACTCATGGCAGGTCTGTGGAGGCATCTCTTTTGCCATCTGATCTGCACACGAAAAGCTGCAGACTGCTGCAACATGAGATTTTTTTTGTCTGGTGGACTGGGGGAAAATGCTGGGCAGAGAGAGGGTTTCTCCATCAACAGGGCACTTTCTTCTTCAGTGCCATTTTTGCTCGGTTAACCAGAGCCCCATGTAAGTACCAACTTTCTATTCATGCAGGTCTAGAGGTTTTAATTTAAGTTCTAAGTGTGCCCTGGGCCTTGATGAAAGGGTCTGCAAGAAGAATGTGTGTTTTTGCAGTGGTGGGACATTTTCCTCTTTTTTTTTTCCTGGCTTTGCTGGGTCACCGCCAAACCTTTCCGTTGTGTTTCTAAGATGTATTTTTTCCATGAGTGAACATGGAAAGAGTTGTAAATTTCACAGCAAAAGCTCAAAAACAGTCCTGTTTTTAAAGAGAACAATTCTGTCAGCTGGGGTAAATGTATGAGAGGGAGAGAGATGTGTGTGCTTTGTGGGTCAGGGGAGGGTGTTGATTTTGCTGCCGGGGCTCTTGACCACCTTCACCCACCCCCCATCATCACCTTTTGTTCAAATTCAGCCTGTGATGTAAATTAGAACAGCTGATAAAATACATATTTAGCTGGTATAGCCATTCCCCACCTGAAGAGGAAGAAACAGTGCAGCAGCACAGCAGTGTTCCTGCTGCACCCTGTCTCCCACACGTGCCCGTGCCTAGAAAATGAATGTCCTGTGTGAGGGCAGCATGTGGCAGGGAGATCCAGGGTCATTTCACAGGTTTGTAAGCAGTTTAAAAGGGTTACAGGGCAATGCAGAGCTTGGTCCATGAGGAATTAATCCACTGGGAAGTGGTTGCATGGGGCAATAAAAACAGAAGCGCTGTATTGTGCATGGAAGATTTTCATAGGAAGGTATGGAAACTATAAGGCAAGGGGAGAGCAGCACAGCACTGCCTCCCAGGCAAGCCAGCACACTCCTGCAGCTTGGATGGATGATGTGAGGGTGGGATGGATGCCAATACAACACCTGCATTGCATATCCTTCCTGGAATGCTCCTATGGCACCTGCTTTTGGGCAGGAGTGGGGCCAGCACTCAGTGATTTAGCCAACATGCAGTGGCACAAAGGATCACACCAGTGACTCACCTGCACTGAGGACCTTTTTTGGTGAGGAGGGAGGGTGGATGATGAGCTGGTTGCTGCGCAGGAGTGCTGGGAAGTGGTTTGCAAGCAAGGAGATGGTTTGTGGCTGATGGTTCAGGGTTTCCTGGCCTGCCCTGCTGCCCTGGAGCAGAGGGCACAGGAGCAGCATGCTGTCCTGGACTGCCAGGCCAAGGCTGCTGAGGAAGGTAGCCAAACTTTCCATAAATTACTCCAAACAAATGACCTGGGTTTCTCCTGGGATGCCCCTTCTCGAGCAGCATCTCTTCATTACTTCCTATTAACTCTGAGTTGGTTTCGAAATTTGACATTCAGTTTTCTTCCTGTGATAAAATATTTAAAAACTGGAAATAAAAGAAGCAGTTTCGATATGTGCTTTGGTTTCGCTTGATGCCATTTTGCATTCCAGCTGGTTCCTGCAGCCCCTGCTTGTTTCGTGTGCCCTTTGGCCTTGGTCTTTGGCACCTTAGACAAAGCAGAACTACTCTTAGAATACTCAACCTTCCTTAACCATTAAGAAACTGCTGCATTGGATCCACCTGCTTCTGGGGTTTTTGCTCCTTTGTGAATCATCTGCTCCTTCCTCTTTTCTTCCAGCAGATAATATGGCATAACAGTCATAATTATTGTTATAGTTGCAGTTACACTTAATTGCAGTTGCACAGGGCAGGAAAGGAGTAATGCTTTGCAGGGCAGAAGCAGTACAGCTGTGAGGCTCGAGGGGGAAGGATGTATGAAAGGTGGTGATATCTGTGTGATATCTGGCTCGGTTTCCTGCCACAGCAGGCAGGAGGGACCAGCTCAGTGTCCTTTCAGCCAGATGCACTCACCAGAAAAGATTCTGGTTGTGGTGGGGTGGGACTGACAAGATTAATGGTCGCCTACTTGCTTGGGTATTTAAAAAAAACCCAAAAAAATAAAAATCCATCCATGGGCATTGCTTAAACCAAAAACCAGAGTATTTCTCTAGCAGCTCCTATTTGAAAATGTGAACTTTGGAAAGCAAAGTTCAAATGCTACTTGATCTGGAATCTGGACAGGAACCAGAATACCACAAGCCACAAATTCAAGCATGTGCTCGTGCATGGGCTTCCTTAGTTTTATTCATTCATTACTTTTTTTTCCTCTGTGTTTCTAGGGAAAGTTACATGTTTATATGTGATGCTGGCAGGGAGCTGAACCTTCCTCTACAGCCAGTTCCGCGGCAAACCACTCACCTCCATCAGCAAATTTATTTAACCAGAATGCTCTGAGCAGTGGGTATTTTGTCTTTTAATTGACACTGAGCTCCTTCCGCCTGCAGGCACTGGGTACAGGTCCAGCTGCTGGGCAAAGTGAAGGGAATGGGAGGGAGCTGCTCCTCCAGCATCCCCAAAGCCTGCCCTCACCATGGGTGCTGCCCTCAGACCTCGCTGGGGACCAAGGAAGGCAAAGCCTGGTGCTGTGGAGCAGAGCGTGGCCTGGTTTCTGGCCTTTCCTGCGCTCTACCTGCTCCTTGTAGGGTTGGGAGGAACATTCATTTCTAGGGCTGTCGACTAAGTGTGAAAATTGACCTGCTGGGGGGAGAACGCTGGTTTTATCATTATTTTAAGCATGAGGGAACTAATGGGTGAATGCTGGAAGCAGTACGGCATACCAGGAGGGGCTGTGACTCCTCCCAGCCCCCTCGTGGGATGATAATAGGGAGGAGAGGTCCACTGTCCCATTTGAAAGAGAAGGGCCGTGACCAATCGATGTTAAATGTGGCAGTAATGCCTCACGTGGTGGCCGCGGGATAAAAGGCAGAGACAGCCTGAACTGTAAAGACATTTCATTTCCCTGGTAATGAGGGAGACACACTGTGGCAGTGAAACCAGGGAGACAGAGACTGCGAGATGCTAATTTCTGTTCCTGCTGCCGCTGCTGCTTTGATCTGAAGCAAATGCCAGTTTTAAATTGCAAACGGATGCAAGTCAGATATCATCCAGCCAGTGGCTTACAGGCTTAATGAAGTGGGACGTTCGCTTCTGCCTGGTAATGTTAGGAGAGGCAGGCAATTCAGAGAGGAATTACTGAAGGTCTAAAGAGACAGGGAGGAAGGATAGGGGGGATGTCGCAGGCTAACTCTCAGTGTGGCACAGTGTCCCCTGCTTTCTGTCCTTGGGAAGCTGTCCCTGTGGCTAAGCCCCCTCCAGCCCCTCTGTGCCTGGAGAGATAGCACGAACAGACTGTCCTGGTGTCACACACCCGTGTTTTAAGGCACATATCCTGTACAGGCAATGCAAGGTCATCCTGCTCTTTGGTCTCAGAATGTGAACATCACTTTGGGGTTTTCCCCAGGTGCGTCAAAGTTATAGGAGGTTAGGTGTTGTTCATTTTGTGCTATCATTGGGGCATTTAATTGAACTTGAGCAAGACAACGACAAAGCTGTACTAGGACAGACCTAGAGGGTCCTGGGGATGAAGTCATTAATCCAGAAGCAGTGACGTGGGAGCTTGGTAGCTGATACCGGACAATGGCAGCTTCTAGAGATTCTTTTGGGGAAAGATGTGAATTGCCTTGAAAAATGAATGCCTAAAGGGATATTTATTATACTCTTCACTAACACAAGGCTTTTGGGTCCTAGGATGAGGCTGGAGTTTGCTGCATACCTCCTGTGGGTATTCAGAGGTTTGGATATCTCTGCAAGGTGCTGTGCTGGACCAGGCAGACATGAGAAATCTGAGAGACCTGCAGGCTCCTGAGAGGATTGACCTCTGCGCTAAGCAAGAAAGGAATGGTCTGGTTATTGAAAGAGGCAGGCATGGCTCACAAATCTATTAGGTTCTTTGAAGGAGTCAGCATGTGAATGGGAAAAAATCTCGTGGTTGTAGTCTGTGTGGAGCCAAAGGAGGCTCCACAATGTCCATCGTTATTACAGAAACTAAGTAACGATAGGACAAAACTGGTAGCTCTTTGCAGGGCTGAGATATTTGTTAAAAATTCCAGGCAGAAAAGAAAGTAAATGGTTCTGACAGAAAAGGGAGGTCACCAGCGATGAGACCTGTGCTGCTCAACGAACACAGAAATGGTCTGGAAAAGAGGATGATTGCTAAACAGAGAAAGATAATATAAAGTTAATCAAGGCATTAGCAACAAGGGCTGACTCCTATGAAATGCTCAGGATGTTTGGAGACGGAGTGGCTGGGTAAGGAAACGGGAGATAACATTTGTGCAGGTGACTGTAAAGTGAGACATGGCGGCAAAAGTTAATCAGTCTCAGCTTCACGTATAAAACGACGGGCTCTGAGCTGACCACTGTCATTCAGAAGGAAGACCTTGATGTGAGAATAGCCAGGTGTACGTAACATCTGCACGATGATCAGAGCCGCCAAGATGGCAAAAAAAAAGGAGTGAGTTATCAGGAAATAAAGACCAAAACATCATTTTGCTGCTGTGTACACTTGGGGAACACTCACACCTTCTGTGCAGGGCTGTTCCTCCACCCCAGAAAGGACAGCACACCTAGCCAGGACACAGGGAGGGCTGGCAAACAATTTTGTGGTTTTTTCCTAAATATGCTTTTAAAAGCATTAGAATCCCCTTTCAGTTCGCTAAATCATGTTAATCTGTAGGCCACTAGGCAAGATGAAGCTTTTAGATTATCCATAATCCTTTCTTTTTCTACAGCCTCTTCTATTCAAGGACTTCACGCTATCACAATAAGATAGTTGAGAATTTTTTCTGCTTAACAAACGAGGGAACTTAGACATCCTGGTTTGCTGTGAAACAGACAAAGAAATAGGAAATCGGGGGTTTTAGAATATCTCCAGAGAAAGAGACAAGAGAAAAGACTAACTCTAACAGTGAGAATCAACGGGAAAAATCTCTCTGCTGGATCCAAAATAAGTTTCCATAGAAACAGATTTTTCTGAGAATGAATTACTGCAGTATGAAATTAAGATTGTGGATCTAATTCTGCAAAATATTTAAGCATGTTCTTTTCTTTTCTTTTCTTTATTCAGCTCAAGATGCAAGCATGTGATTTCCATGGAGGCTTATGTGCTTTATTTGATGGAGGTCGAAATAAGGTGTC
>VZTA01005461.1:146746-186203 GCA_013398855.1 Mohoua ochrocephala | reverse complement strand
CCCAGGAAACTTCCAGTCCAGTGTACAGTCACCCAGATTAAGGAGCAGGAGGTATATCATTCAAGGTGGTTGGTCACTGGAATAGACTTCCCAGGGAAGTGGTCAGGGAACCAAGCCTGTCAGAGTACAAGGAGCATCTGGGTGATGCTTTTAGTCATATAGTTTAGTGTTGGGCAGTCCTGTGAGGGTGTTGGACTCAATTATTACAGGCCACTTAAAACTTGAGATGTTCTGTGGTTCTATCATTCTCTGACAAATACCTTTCAGCCTTGCAGTTATTTTGCCTTCTAGAGATAAGCTTGTACATGTTTGAATTGAGAAGTCTCACATACTCAGGGTGAAAGCTCTTCATAAAGATATGGTATACAAGACAAGTGGCTGTGCATCCTTCTTCTAATTCCTTTTTGCAGGAAAAAAGCACTTCCAACTGCACTGTGTCAAGGCACAAAGCCTCTCTTATTGGTAGGAATACTTGAACTCATATCTGAGCAGGTCACTTTGGAAATATTACTACCTCTTTCTCTGGTTTCTTTGAAGGTTAGGTGCCAGACAGTGTTCAGCTTTCCAGGACTGTTGGCATGAGAAAGTTTTGGGCCAGGCAGGGAAGCATCCAGAACTCAATGACTGTTAAACTGTTTGGGTTTGAGGTTGTGTGTTGGGATTTATGTGCCTTTGTGCATCTGCAGTGTGTTCATTTACAGACATGCAACCTGGTAAACCAAAATAGTTGCCTTTTTAAATAGTATCTAGAAAATTTCCTAAATAACAACATTCATCAAATGCAGTCACCTACCAGGTTCTCAAAACATTATTCACTCCAATAACCATTACACCGTATAAACACAGATTCTGAGTAAGTTAAAGGGGCCTGAAATCCACGTGATTAAAAATGTGTTGGCTCTGGACAAGGATCTGCCACAACTGTGTTCTCCTTCATATAAAATATATGGAATCATCATCCCTGTAAGTGATAAAAAATGTGTAGAAGTGGTACTTAGGATCATGGTTTAATGGTGGACCTGGCAGAGTTGTGTTAATAGTTGGACTTGATAATCTTAGAGGTATTTTCCAACCGTAATGATTCACTTTTCAGAGAAATTGTTTTTGTGAGTGTATAATTTGATTTAGATAACTTGTTAGTGATATAAAAGTGCTCACATTGGATCACACTTTAAAAAGCATTTCTAAAGGGTATTTTTCAGAAGAGTCTGATCTTACAGCTTATTTTCAGCTTGTCATTGAAATACTGCCTTTTTTCCATTTGCTGTGCCAAATTTACAGTAGTGTCCCCTGTGCCTAGTTACACAATGCTCAAGTGGTGAGAGCAATAGAATTCTGGATCAGCTAAGCACTCAGGTCTCAAAGTAAAAGTAAAAGTAACCCTGTAAGTTGTACTTTTGTCAGGCATCTCATCACCTCATGTCCCAGGCAAGGGATTCTGGTCTCTAGAGAACAGCTAAGACAGAGAGTTTCATTTACCTTACGAGGAAAACACAGTGATCAGGTTCAGACATCATTATTTCCACCCCACAGTAGAATACGAACACAGCTGTAAATGGAGAGACTTGGCATTGGTCTGAAGCAAAGACTAGAGTTTTTTTAATGGTTCAGTTTAATTAATAAAATACCTACTCATTAGAATATAATTTTATAGGATTTTATATCTAAGTGTCATGCGGAAATGAACTAAAATTAAGTGATTTAGGAAATAATCCAACCTTAGCAACTATAACACATTGAGTTTTATTTAAAGGGATAGAGAGAGGCTGTAACCTGAAAATATTGCTAAACACTAACACAGCATAAAATATTAGGCTGTGTATTTCAAAGCCTTTACACTAATATAGTAAATTGTAAAGATTAATTTTAAGCCAGTGTGAGACTGCATTTCTCTTTTATTCCTTGTGGTATACTAAATATTGAGTTTTCAATAGATGTAAGGATAGCACGGTATTCTAAGGCTTTCTATGTTTATGTGGAGGACAAGAAATAAAAACTATCTATCCAGTATGCTCAGTACATGCATCTAGAATTATCTATAGTAGTGTGAAGTCACAGTGAGTAAAGGACAACACTTTCCTAATGCTACCCTTATCAGAGCTGGATTTACTGTGATCTCTCCATAGAACTTGGAGCACTCTGCAAATTTATGTACCAGCATTTTCTCCATTTAACAGATGAGGGTATTGCAGTCCCTCGTAAGAAAATGTTCTAAATATTGCAAAAACCCTATGGTTTAATCTCAAATGTTTCTTAACTACTACATAATGAAGGCCTATGGTATTTGATTGAAATCATACAGTTTGAATTAACGTGATTCAAAACATAAACATCGATAATAAAACTGAGCGCATACATATTAATATGTAACTACTGCCTAGTGATCATTTTCTTTGGAAAAATTTGCATTCAAATATCAAGCAAGTGATGAGACACCAGCCCTGGGAATACAATACAAGTTTTCACAAAGATTGTGCTGCACTGGCTCTGAATTGCAAACAGACCTTTCCCTGTGGCAGTCCTCTTTTACACATACTGCTTCAGCAGAAGAGAACTACTGTGCCTATAAGGTTAAGAATTTGTGTATCTAAGAAAAATATTTTCCCCAAGAAAGATTAGAATTATGTTGGATTGGGAAAGTTCCAGAATATCTTTGATATTTTTTAAGCAAATAAAATCTTGTTTCAGCCTATAGACTTATGCAATTAATATAGTTTTTTTTATGTACAGCAATTTTGTAACAAACCCCCTTTCTCAATGCCATCGGTTAAAGTGGAGATATTCCATTGTAAATTCCTGAAAAGATGAAAAGACAATCATAGCACAGGGGAGAAAGGCAATAAATGGAACTTTCTCCCAGGCATTCTGACCATTAATAATTGAAAATCCCTGCAATGATCTGAGTAGGATTACTAGTACAGGTTTTGAAAAATACCCCGTTGTGTTACTTCCCTTCTAACCATCTCTGCACCTTTGGTGAACTGCTGACAGTGTCTGGGGCCTGTGCTGTTCAGACACCGCTCTGGAGTGCATGCTTCCTACAGCCCTGAGTCCAGGGAAATGTAGAAGTCTCGTGCTATCTTGTTTCTGTGAAGAAAATATTTGTGTCTTTGGAAAGAAAGATGGCTTGATTTGAAGTACTACTCAACAGATTCTAGAACTTGACAGAAATTGTATAGCTCTGTGTTAAAGTGATTTTTAAAAACAGTAAAAGCATGGCTACAGCATAATTACAGCCAGCTCTGCTGGTATTCTGATTCTGGAAACTGGGTAAAGCAATTTTCACCTAAGAATAGTCTGAATGCAGCTTTTGTGATACTCACTTACAGAGTGATTCTCTGTATTTTGCGAGACAGTCTTTTTACAGTATTCACAAACACTTCTGCACTGCGACTTCCCCTCTCTTTTCTAGAAAAATGTGAGTATCCTTTTCATTTGTCCTCTATTTCTGGTTACTTTTACATCAGAAATACATACTTTCTCACTGAATTATGAAAGTATGCACCCTTTTCCTTTGTATTCTATAAGCATAGAAAATTATTACTATTGTGATTTCCCCTCCTCAGTTTCTTTTTTTCCTTCAGGCTTACAGATAGACCGTCTTGCATTTCAGATGTGTACACCTATCTCCTTTCTTCTGGCATCCAGGCCTCAATTAGATTATTTAACTATACATATTTGACATTTTAGTAACCTGGTGCCCTTATGCCTTCTTCTTTCTCAGAGCAACAGAGATCTTTAGAAGATGGTCAAGATCGTAGCTGAGATTTCTATTCCAGCAATACAAAACTTTGCTAAGCCCCTATTCGTAAGGTCTCTTTTCCCTGACTTTTAGGATGGGTGTCCCTAGTCCTCATTTTCTAAAGAAGATTTAACAGTACTCTTTATATAATATATGTGGCTCCACTTTTTTTCCCTGAAAGATTACATATGTGGTTTGGTGGCTGAAATTGGAACACCACATGTTCCTGCAATCTGTCCATCTCTGACAGCTTCGTTTCTTTATTCAGTGGCTGCTCTGGTGCTGATGGAGGCGTCAGAAGAAATTGTCTATCATTCGCATGGGTTTGTCACTCGTATGAATCAGTTTTATCACAGCTCCAGAGCATCCCCAGAGACAGTACTAACGGCTTTGTTTTTAATTACAAAGTCACTCTTTGTGTTCCTCCATACAGACAGCCATGTAGCCAATCATAAAATCGCCTTGTTCCAAATCTGGAATACAAATATTAAAATTTATCCATCTTTCCTGTGAACTGATCTGTGAAGTTTTCAGGAGGTTCTCAGTAGCACTGATCCCATTTAAGGTTCATCTATTTCTAAGGTATCATGTCTATTCCAGACATAGTTCATGTTTTAGCACATCTTGTCACAAAGCACATTCTCTTCGCAAAGTGAAGGCTAAGAGATTTAAAGAAGAATTGTGGCTTAGTTGAAAGCCAGAGTTAAAGAGAAATATATTTTTTTCAATTGAATTTTAATTGCATGTAAAGTAGAAACAAATTCTAGGTAATTCCATGGCAATACAAAGCAGTCCAAGAAACTGAACTCAAGCTCTGACAGAAATATAAAGCCTAGTCAAGGCATCTTCATGTTGTATCTTTTGTTGTTATGTTGTTGTATCCTTTTTGCTAGTTTTGTTTGGTTTTGGTTTTAAATGAGCTATTTAAGAAGTGGGATGAAACACTCATTTTAGCTTCTTTGGACATTTGCAGTTAGCCAGTACATGGCCCTTTCAAAATTTTTCAACACTAAGGAGTAATTTGGTGATGTAGTCAGATATTTCTTGGATACAGACCTGTTTATTTACAAATGCACACAAAATTCCATTTTCTTAAACATCTTTGCAATTAAACAATAAAAGGCTATTTCTTTGCACAAAGTTTCAAGTTTCATTTGACTTAGAATTCTACCACTTTTAAATGTGTGATTTTTATTCCTGCTTGCTGTCTTTTGGCTGCTTTTTTCTCCTCTGTTTTTGAAAGTTTTTTGAGTGTTTCTGAAACACACTTCTATCAAGTGATACCCAGTAAATTTCTACTACCCATTTCCTCCTTAGTCTTCCACTTGATCTATGTTTTGAGTGGAGGATTCTATTATTTCAGGTAAAAGGAAATACACCTTTTATGCCTCATCTTAAACCGGCTATGAATGATAGGCTTGTCCCAGCACGCACACATTTTCTTCTAACTTCTAATACACTTATTTCATAATTTCAATCTTTTTAATAATGAAGTAGTTCCAGTTTGCTTGACATTTTAACTGGAGGCAACAATCAGAATATAATCTTCAGGTTTTAAATGCCTACTTTACTCTGTTTTTATAACATTGAAAAAATATCTGTAGTAGATGTGATATATAATATGGTATGGAGAGGCATAGGTCATACTGCATCTAACTTTGATATCTCTATTTCATCCAACTTTACAGTGACTCAGTGAATAACCTGTCCTTAATTGAGTGCCTGCAGCCCCTGTGTAGAAACTGTGAAGATAGACTGGTGCTTTTGAAGGCCTTAGTCTAATACCTAAAGTGAGGCATAATGTGAAATCAGATAATTTAGATTTTATCCTGTGTGTGCCCTCCCCATGTCCTGGAATGGGTCAGGAAGGAAACTGTCCAGATTCAGTGTGCTTAAGGGTCATCCCAGCGGGAGTCAGTTAATTTGCACTGACAGGTATTATTGTTTTAGTGAAGACGATGTGTGAAATTTATGCTCAAATAGCTGCAGCACCAAAAATATTTTCGTGTCTTCCAGCACACTCCCTCTTAAGCCCTCAAAAAATGTTCCTTAATTGCTCCAGCTGCAAACGGCATCAGCGTGACGATTCTGATCACATCATTCACATATAGTTTATAGACTTACATAAAACTTTTTTGGCTTTTATAAGCTGACTTTTGTAATTCCATGATGTTTCAGTAGGAAAAATAGCACAGAAACTGTATAAAGTTTACATAGCACAAAAATTATGTATGCACAAATCCTCACAGTAATCTTTCATCCATGGCTCCTACCATGACAAAGTTTTCTGCTTAGGTTCTTATTGTCAAGGACAGCTATTCATACTCTGCAACACTTGGCACTTATGCTGTAAATCAAGGCCCATGACTGAGAGGTATCCACTGTAAAGACATGTATAGGAGTGACAGCAATGTAATAGTAATAATATCAACCAGTGTTCATGAACTGTTATTCCTGGCTAGCACCACTACAACCATCTGGCTGATATTCATTCTTCTCCACCTCATTCTTGCCCTTTTATTGTCCTCCTCCACCTTTTAAACTCTAGCCAACAACTCCACTAATACAGCAACAAATTTACTGGCAAGGTCTGCAACAGCTGAGCCCATCCCAGTTGATCTGTGCCAGTCAGCCAGCTGGTGAGCTGGAAATTATCTGAGAACTGGCTGCAGTGCCATTTTACAGGCCAAAAAGGGACTCTGCAGTATTTGCCTTAAAGAGGCGTTTTTCCTTTGATATGACATTGTTTTCTGATCATGGTTATCGGCGTAAAAAAGTTAATATGGAGGGCAGGAATGAGAAACATGAGCGAACGCACTAACCCACTTAGGCAACTGCGCTTGGAAAGTAGGAAAGTATTTCCTAAAAGTCAATGCAGAATTCTGCAAAATACAAACTTGAGAATAAATGTGGGCAGTTAAACATTGCACTCATTTTCATAGTTTCTGTAATACTGATGGCATTATTCAATTTAAATTAACTGCATGGGCAAATAAATTAATAACTCAAGTTTTGGTGCTATTGCGAATTTCAAGTTTTACTATGCATACATTCTTTTCTTTGGCTATCTCCCACTCTCGCTTAAGACCTCTGTTTTCTTACTATTCTGCTACATTTATTCTAGTACACGTTTAGGAAAAGATGAAGTTACAAGGAAATTGTGTTTAATTCAGGTGTTCTTTGCCAATCCTTGAAGTATTTGTCTCTCCTCAGATCTCAGAGCTCTAGTAATATAAAAATTATGGGTTTAGAGTTTTGTGCTTCAATTCCTACTGTTCCAATACAGTGAGTGATGCCTACATTAATAAATTATGAAGTCGTTTGAACCTGGTCTCTTCCAGCAAGGTCGTTGCCCAGACATTAGGTTAAGGTCATCAGTCTCTCTTCCACTTTAACAAATGTTTAATTTTAATCTGTATAGTGTGGAATAGCTCTAACAGTGTTGCGTTCCTTGATGATTATTTAGGAGAAATTTGAAATCGAGGTTTAAAGTCCAATGAGTGTTTAATGATAAAGTAGGTAGGTTAATATGATATTGAAGGAAAGCCTTTATAAAGGATGAGGAAGAAGAAAGTTATGCCTGACCCAAACTACTAACATTAATTTTTAACTGCATAGCTTAATATCACATACTCCAGCAACTTCTTGATTTCATCACCGAGCTCTCTAAGGAATTTTTATCTTTACAAAGAGAATACACCAAGAAAATGAGGTCGAGATTTAGAATGAGGTGGGGTATGCCCCCTTGGTAAGAGAGGTAACACAGGTCTAAATAAAACCAGTTAAAAAAACCCCACAGAACAAACAATCACGAAAACTTCCGTGATTTACTGTCACCAACGTCACCACTGGGCATATGCAGTTCCGAAGGACTCTGTCAGTTCTATAAAGCATCCCAAATCTCCCTAGTTCTCAAAGTCTAGTTGTATGCTAATGGGGAACCTGAAAGTGTTTTAAATCTTGATGAACTTCACAGAGGATAGGTACTTCCAACCCAGATGATGTTTCTACAGGTCGTATGCCAAATACGTTCAAATTTAACAAGGAAAGTGTGTCCTGTACAAAATGTGATGTAAGTCATGGAGCAATGCAGTTGCCACTGAAACCATGGTGGCAATCTGTCCCCCTTGCCAATCACCAGGTCTCTGTGGGAGCTTTGAGTGTGCGCCTCAGGCATAGGCTGAGCTCTGTGTCTCAGGACTACTGATGTGCAACTTGTTTGCTGAGTGCATAATTGCCTTTACATGCTACTTACAAATTCGGTACAGTAATGAATTTTCCTCAATAAATTAGTGAAGTAATTTGTATCTACCACAGTCCCAGTATGATAATCACTGAATTGACTTTAACCTTGGTATTACACTTGGTGTTTAAACAACAACTAAATGTTCTAAGCTCCAGAGAAGAGAAAATCCACACTTTTGACCATCAGCCTGTTATTGTAATCCCTATAAAACCATGAGATTCTATCTAAAAGAAAAAAATCTGTTTTCATTTCATCTGCAACCAATATATAAAAAAGAGGAAAATACAGCATTTCTTAACATCGAGGATGTTATAAAATATCGCATCTGCAGCCCAAGTGCCAGCACTTTGTCCTGGGATTTCTGCCAAAGCAGGAGGCTGTTCAGTTGTAATTAACATTTCTCATCCCAATATCATTGTTGATGAGTCCCCACACAGTTTCAAGTACAGCTGCCTGCTACAGTAGTTCATTATGAACACAGGACTTCTGCTGACTCTTCCCTTCTTCTCTACTTATCATGGGTACTTTTCACTTCTTCAGAAGAATCAGTTTCCTTCTTGCCAGACTTTGTGAGGTATCCATATCATGTCCTATTTGAAGATCTTCATATTGGTTTTGGCTTGATCCATTTGAACTTTTTTGCCTTTAGGAAGTCTTTCACCTTTTGTTTGGATCTGCTGGACTTCGTATCTTAATAGAGTGGTGCCATCATGAGCTAGATGTCCTTCACCCCTTGTTAAATTATTTGTTCAATCAGTTTGGTGCTCAGATTAGCCAGATCAGATCATGACGTATTTCAGCCTGTCTCTTCGGAAATTCCTTGGCATTGCTTCTCTGTCGTCCCTTGGAAGCTTTGCTGGAACTACATGGAAGGCTAAGCAATTATAAATGATGTAGTGATGTGAGCAACTGTTCTTGAGGATACATTATATAAATGGTCATCAGGAGACGCAGTGGTAACCAGTTAGGATGAGAAAATTGCTTAGGAAAACAGAGACTTGTTATTTTCCCCTAAAATTGCTAATAGAGAAATCAAAAGGACGTATTTTTTAAATTAAATGCATAGTTTTTACTACATTTTGTGTATACTTTATCATTCAGCTTTATTATTCAACTTCTTGTTCTGCTGGAGTTATTACTGACTGATTTATCTAGCCAGGGACCAGAGCCTGTGCTTCAGCAACATCCCTGTTCCAAACAGCTTATGATCTAAGCATCTATGAGAGGAAACAACACCATACAAAGGGAGTTTAGGGAATCAGGGGGAAAAATTTGGGGCAGTTTCACCAATCGCCCTTCTAACAGGATAGCAGTCTAAAAATGGGAGGTTTTTTTATGGTATTTTAGAAAAAGAGAACAATAACATTATGGATTTCAGCAAACTTGAGTGATTAGCTGAAGGAGTGAAGGAGACAGAAGCAGCAATGTAGGTGGAGCTAGGTCCTGTGTGCTCTTTAAAGCAGAGACAAATTATTCGATTTTTGCTGCAGTATAAACCAGGAAGCCATGAAGGCAGGAAAATGAAGGAGTGACCTTACTAGTGACCTAGAAAAATGATCTTTGCATCCCTTTTCTGAATGGAATGGGAAAAGATCTGTTACGGTCAAAGAAGGTTCTTATATTTCTGTCTGGCAGCAACATTCTCCTTTTTTATTGGGAAATGGTGCACCCAACAATAGCAAAAAAATACAGAATTGGGAATAGACAAATAGCAGTACAAACTGCAAAGTGACACTTTGACAAACATCGTTCCAGTGAACAGTCCTGAGAAACAGATAAGCGATCACTTCTTAAGCGTGTTGGGGGAAGGGGGAAGGGAACTCTGACGTTAAGGAAAAGGACAAAAGCTAACAAGGAAACTTCCTGAATCCAGATTACTGAAATCCAGAATCTATTGTCATATGGCTTAAACAGATGTGCTCTAATTTAACGTGGATATAATTAACAATAAAATGTAGTCCAGTTAGGCCACGTGGGTTTTAAAGAGGCCCAGATCTTCAAGTGTAGATATGTGAATTATTGCCTTAAGCTGTAATAGATTCTACTGCAGATCAATAATGTTTGAGAAAAACAACCTTAAGGTGCAATAATACGTATTAAATATTTATTTCTGCTCAAGCAATATGTATCTCTCTAAAATACCTCCAAACACAAAGGAAGAAAAAAGGGTATGTCAGAGATCTGACACCAAGGAGAACTTGATAACTGATTATATTATAGTGCTATTAACTTCTCATGTTTTGGAATTGTTAGTGAAGGGAGGCTCATCAGTCCTAGGGGGTCCTTGGAACCTTTTAATGTCCAAATGATGAGACCAGCACTTAATAAGGATCTCACAAAAAGCAATTAAATAAAAGGATTAAAATAAACCTCAGTGTCCCTGAATTCTGGATATTTTTGTAAAACAGTACTTCCATGATTTTCTGATTCAAAGAGAAAAGGAAAAAAGGAAAAAAAAAAAAAAAGAAGCATCCAATGTACATCCAAAGAATAACCATTGGAATAACTTTAAAAATAGATATTGTGGATAATTCTGTGGTGCTGGAGCAGATGGACAGAGCAAAAAGTCTTCTGAAAGTCTCAGAACAGTGTCTAGGAGGCAGGATTTATACGGGACTCGGAAAATCCTTCCCCAGGAAATTACATGCCTTTGATGTCATTAGTGAAAATTAAGGACTTATAAAACTCATTTGATCTCAGTTCTGCAATATAGTCCATATGCAGAGCCCTGATGTCATCAGTGAGTGATTTGGAGAACCATGCCCAGAACTCCGTGGGTCTCCTGGAAAATCTTTATACTCAATCAAAAGTTATTTCAAGAATGAGTGATGCCACTCAACAGTCAAGAGACTAAGCAGATTTTTTTTGTCTGCTATCATTTTGATTGAAATAACTCAGCTCTGCTGAAAGCAATGAAAATGAATCAGACATATTTATGAGGTAAGGACTCTACAGTGTCTACAGGCATTAAGATCTCTCATTTTTCTTGTTCGATTCAAAGTACCTGTCATTCTCCCTTGAAGCTCCGGCTGCTTCACAGAGCACCCACTAGTCTCAAAGAAAAGATTCTTTTCATGAAGAGCAATAAAAATTTGTCGTTTTATATCTGAGGTGACTGTTTTTGACAGGATAAACTCTGGTTTAGAGCTCTGAGTTCTTTCAAACATTTTCAGGGTTTTTGTTGACAAAAGAAAAAAAAAGAAGCATGAAGTCTTACTTTTAAGAGCATGTTTGCATTAAACACATGTTTTGAAACAGGTTAAAGCCTGAACTAGTTCCCAGTATCTGAATGATAAAATGTAATACTGTGAGGGAGCTTCCTCTGAGGTCAGAAAATTTTTTTCAAATCCGCATATTCTTTCACAGGTTCTCATACCAAAAGAAAAAATCTCAGGCTTGTTCTGTGCTTCATCCTTTGCTACAGACATAAATGAAAGCGGCATAATGTGCTGTGTTGCTGGAGTTTGCCAATATATACTTTCTCCTAAGGTGAAAATATGCAGAAGCCCTGAGATAAATATTTTGTGCCACTATTCCCTCAAGTAAGAAGAAGCTCTTTTCCGAGCAATACTGGTGAGGAGTGCAACATGTCAAGGATACTCTCTGTGTCAGGAAAGGACTGAATAAGAATTAATTCCGTCCTCTGATAGCTTTTCCAAGCTATTCCGGAAGATGGCACATCCTCAAATCTCCCTTGGTATCTTCCCATCATAGGCAAGGATATGCTACATGTTCTTGATTTTATAAAATTTAAGCATTGTTCTAAGACGTCAAAACATAGTCTTTATACTACTGTAGCCTCTTGCATTATTTGCACTGAGAAATAGAACAAAACCAAATATTTAAGAGCTGGGTCCAGATGCACATCACACGGGCCCTAGGGGAGACCCATGGCCAAGTGCTGTACGGATTGGACATCGGCCAGGCAGTGCTTGTCAAGTGTGAGACAGAAGGATGTTTCCTTGCCCTGTTTTAATTTACAGCATAGATGGTGTCTTACACTCGTAGACTGGTATTCCAAGTGCCAGAGGGTGGTTTAAACCCCCAGCTATCCAGGATCTCTACAACAGGAGGAGGCAGTCTCAAAACACCTCCTCTCACCCACCAAAATCATGATGAAATTATTCTTCAGAGGGAGCTGCGAAAAGAAAGTATCTTTCCCCGTGTCTTACCAACATGAAACAAATGTTTTGGAGTCATGTTCTGCACACATTTAAGATACACAAAATGAATCAGTGTGTTTATCCTCCAGAGCTGATTTTGAGTCTGTCAAATGTAATGCATTTTTAATGCACAATTAAAAATTTTGATAAAAAATACATAAGTATAGTGTCACATTATTCAAAACCTTTCACTGTGCAGTTTATTCCAACTTAATTTGAAATAGAATTTGTGCTAAATTCAGTGAAATTGCTAATGAAACTAACTAAAATTGCTAAGCTTCACCTATCAAATGTAAAACAATCCATGTGCAAAATGAACTGTTACATGACTATTTTCCTTTCAAATTTTTTGCATTAAAAATCAAGGGAAGGGAAAAGGTTGTCACTTTAATATCTGTTATATCTTTCTTGGAAAGGCAACACATTTCATAAGAAGTAGGAAGCTTAGTTTGATCTGATGCACGAGCAGACAGACTGGCTGAACCCTCCCTGTGCTTCCGAGGAATTCTCTGTTGGGATCACGAAAGAGTATGGCCTTCTTATGGAAGAAAGGAAGTAATTTTCTCCAGTCACTAGGGAAACAGGATGAAGGAGACAGACTATTTTGTCTATTTAGTCTACCTCCTGAAAAGGCTGTGTTGGGAAAGGGTTCTTCACACACCATTTTGGTGGTGTGTGCCCTCAAGGCATTGTTGAACCTGATAAGCAAAACTTTCAGTAACATGTTGACAACAGGAGAGTCAAGTCCTTATTCTTCTTTAATAATCACCAAGATCCTGCATTTCCATAACATCTGTTACAGGCACCCATTGCAGTGTACAGTCTCCTCATTATGCCCCATTAATCCTCTTTTTGTGCAGAATAAATTGAGGCCCAGAAAGGGTTTAGCTGTAAATCATGCACCCAGTCCACATCACACACAAATCATCCAGAACTGATGAGTGCTGGTTCCTATACGTGAGGGAGAGGAGGAGCAGGGATGGGGTGTTGTGGACGAAACTGAGAGATATTTGTTCCTTTTCGAATAATTAGAAGTCTCAAATTGGTTGTTTGTAGGTCGCTGGCTTTTTTTACACAACAAATATTAGGAACGATACAGGAACGGCAAAGGTCCTTGGATTTGAGGCACGGCAGACCAGTGTTCAGCCCTGTAAAACACTGTTTAATGGGAAGGAGTCTTGTTGCTCTTCCTCAGATTTCATGATTACTTGTTATTTCTAATTATTTCAGAAATCACATTCTTAAGAATATTCAATTATTCATGAGAAATAGATTCAAAATATGAATACAAGTCCCCCCCTGAAATGTTCATTTATATCTGGAGAGAGAAAGAGCAGTTCTGCTGAGTGGGGAAAAAAGGGGAATTAGTCATACTTAAATCTTAAAAATAAAGGCAGAGCTTCCTGTGGTTCCTTACCATGGCATTGATAACTGTTCTAGAAATGCTACAAAGCCAGAGGTTGCCTCCAGGAGAAATGAAGAAAAAAGATACCACATGTGATTTTGAAACAGAGAATACAAGGTTGTTTTTTACTATTCCACTATCTTGTTCAATCGCTGTAAACAATTTTCCAAGACTGAATTCAAATATTACAAGTTCAAAAACAGATAACATACAAGATGGGATTAATGAGATCCACCTAATTGGAGGAGATAACATACTGAACAGCTAGGTATTTTATGGTAGTGCTGATAAACAAGATCAATAGTACAGGCAGAAAAGTGGAAAACTGGTATCATCATCGTTTATCTGCCAGGTAATGTAAGTACCTGTCATCATGTTATATCTTCAGAAAGGCAATATTAATCCATTCCCCACACCAAAATCCAGAAAATTCACTTCTCTGTAAAATACAAATACTCTCTGTTTACTCACAGAACTGCTTTACTAAATCTTAATATCCAGAAGTGGCAGAAACTAATGCAGTTAAAATAAAGATGTAAAGAGAGCAGCAGCAAGGGTAAACACAAAGCATTTACGATAATTAAAGAGTGTGAACAGTAGAAAATTCAATGGATTGAAGCAAGCAAACACTGTAACAAGTAAATAAATAATTAGTGGACAAAGGAAGAATAACAAGAGTTTCTTGAAGAGAGTAAGCAACAGACAGAGGAGAAAGAAACAATTTATCGTCTTAACCATGACAGTGGGAAATTGGAGCCGATGGACTAAAAAGAATAGCATTAGACATTAAATAAGCACTCTGGATTCATTTAAAGAATGGAGGTGGAGATTTACTTAAATCAGGGATCAAAATCAGAGGGGTAATAGACAAGAAATTGGAAAACACAGATAATGTTTGAACTGTTAACTAGATCAGAACTGCTAAGCAGATCAGAATGGTGATCTGTACCCTACCTATAAATGACATAACAGAAAACATTTTCAATAGCAGTTTCAGTAAATTGATAGCAGAGAGGTACTAGGATCTGGAAACTAAAAGTGCATTCTCTTGTGAACACACCGAAGACCTCAGATCATCATGTGCTTGTCAACTAAACAAACAGTATGATTGTGGAGAACAATATAACAATATTTTAACACTATCACATAAATTCAAGAGCATGCCCCCCACCGGCACATTTTATTCAGTAGATAAGGGCATCTTTGCATCTCGGGGACGTGTAACCCCATGACTAGTTCGGTAAAAAAATGGAATGATACTGCTCTATCAGGTGTTATTAAAATTACATCGAAGGCCAAATCCTTACACAGTAGAGCATTGTACTGACTGGCTATTATGTTGACTGGTTCAATTCCATAGCCAGGTCCTTCTTAGACAACCTGTCTACTGCAGCACTTGTTACAAAAAGCCATGAGTTTCCTCTTCCAATCCTCTAATACTAGCTGGACCTTTCATCAGAAGATAAAATTTGTGACTTGAATAAGGACTGAGACAGCTGATCTTGAGGCTGGAGCAAAGTAGTGTCTGATAATATTCATCCTTGAGTGCTTTCAGCTCCTGTGGTTCAGCCCAAATCATCACCTTTTCACTGTTGTTTTGCTTTAGTGCAGCTTTGTGACACTTGTCAAAATGTAGCTACATTACATATTTTGTTTTGCAATGCTGACTGTTTGATTTCACACTTATTATCCCTCATTCATGCATGTCAGCAATACCTTGCGTTTGTATAGTTGCTGTCACAACCTGTTCACATTTTATCCACTATCAGAGCTTGTTTCACAGCTGTAGGGGTTGTCCTTGCTGGCTAAAGCTAAATACAGGGGAGATGGATGAGCTGTTCACCTTCTCAGATGCTCTTTTGCTGGAAGCCTTAGAATGAGCAGCATACGTCGCCTGTCTCCCAGGCTGCGTTTGGCACACGGGCTGCGGGGATCGTTGCCAATCTCTTTTGTCACTTAAAGAAGTTTCTGTAATACCAGACTGTGCAGACTTGACCATACATTTTCCTGCCTTTCTCACCTGCTCCAGCTCATGCAGTTCTTTAAATACAGCCTTTAACTTCCACTTTAAGAGCAGCCACTTTGTGCAAGAAGAGCATGGAAGTTGTTGCTGTTGTTTGTAACACACTTGTCTCCTGAACTAGCTTCTGCAGCCTTCAAATTAATTTTCCTAATCTCTTACTTCTCGGGTGACGGCCTTAAAGGAACAGTGCAGATGTGTCTTTTACAAAATATTCCCTTTTGCTGTACACTGTTCATTGTACTCAGTTACACAAGCCACAAATTGCATTGTTGCTTCATCAGAGATGCAAAACAATGGCATAAAGTCACAGAATCACAGAATGGTTGAGGTTGGAAGGGAGGTCATCTGGTCCAACCTCTTTCTCAAGCAGGACCACCCAGAGCCTATTGTCCAGGTTTGCGCCTGGACAGCTTTTGAATATCTCCAAGGATGGAGACTCCAAAGCCTCTCTAGGCAGCCTGTGGCAAGGCTTGGTTACCCTTACAATGAAAAAGTGTTTCCTTGTATTCAGCTACTTTTTCTGGTTTCTCAATATGGAAATGAGGCAGAAGGAAGATATTAAATTGGACACTTCTGAATATGATTTCTTACATATTTTTATTATTATTCTGTTTCCTTTCTCTGTCTTTTTCCCCTTTATTGATATACAAGTGTACCTTTAAAAAAATCCTTTGAAGAGAAGAGTAATCATAACACCGCCAATAAATATTGAAACATATAATGACTGATTCCGAAATTACTTATTTAATGGTTTGATTTGATGATTTATTTAAATTCAAGTGAATAAGAGATTAAAGCTTGATATTAAAAAATGGACTCATTATTACAAAAGAAGAGCCTCATAATTCAGGTTTGTCAATTTAGATTTATAATTGGCAGACAAAGTTCAATGCAAATAGACATAGCTTAATAGACAGAATAAAGAAACCAGAAACGAATGTTTCACAGCAAAATGTTAATATGGGAATTGTTTCTGGTAAAACTGAAAAGAGAGAGAAATCTTTTTATACAAAAGAAGAAAATCATCAGCGTGGGCTGTTATAAAACAAAAGAAAGCAGATAAGATATTTTCCTGTTAGTAATTGAAGAATTGATTTGCACAAATTAAAAAACCAATAACAAAACCCCAAAAAAGACCAACCTATCATAGTTTAGCCAAGCCTGATATAAAATAGTTTTGAAAGGAGCTATCAGAATATTCGCTTACTATTTTCTTCCTGCAGTCACTAGTTTTGCTTAAATAGGGAAGCGAGAGGGCCAAGCTATGAAGAAACAGGCAGTGTATAGCAAAGTGGCGTTTACGGACATTTACACACTTGATCACCGCTGATATCACCAGTGGAAACCATTTCCTCCCTTCAGATTTCCTCAGGTTAATTATTTTTTACTGTATATCTGTTTCCATTATGGATTTGTGTGGCTTTGATCTGCAGCCTTTGACTCTGATTACTTTTTTCTCTGAGAGATTAATAGCCTGCAGAATAACTGGGGTTTGGTGTGGAGGGAGGGGGTCTAATTTTTACAGTACTTACACACCATAAGCAAGTCTCCTGCCACGTTTTTTTTTGGGTGACAAACCACACAGAATACCACTTATCCCCTGACAGGGCATTGTACCAGGCCCCTGGTCCCATTTTTGACTTTCTCACAACCTTTGCAAATATCTTGGCAGTGTTGACAAGTGTACATCCCTCTGCATGATTACCCAAAATACTTGAAAAAAAATGTATCATTACTAGCTGCAATTTTATGAGTCAGTAGTAAGCCCTCACCCAGAATTTGTACAAAATATTAGCTTGCAGATGTTAGGATGACAAAGCCTCTTCTGGTGGACTTTAATCTCTAAGTGCCCCCTAGGCCTAAGTGTGAAAGAATACCTGAAGTACTCAGAAAATAAGTTATATTTACTATGCAAAAAAAGCCAAATGGAGAATCTCCCCACATAACTCTGCCAAAGTTTATGAAACTGAGATATATAAAGAAAATATGATCTCTCTAAAATTATGTTTTCATCCTATCCTAGTTGCAAATAAACAGTTCCAATGGGAGGATTACTAAAAGGACAGCAATAGAAGTTTAACTGAAGTCTGGCAGAATCTGAAGCACTGCTTTAACCAGTTACAATGTGAAAAAAAAAAATTTGAACAATTTAGAGTCAGTATCAGGTCCTGTAAAGAGTGTAATAAAAATATCCGCTTAGGTAAGGAGGCATGGATCCTCCAAATTACCAAACTGTGATTAAAAAAAAGGACAAAGAGAACAGAAGACTGAAAATCTGTGAGGGAACACAATACAGTGATTTTTGCCGCTTCCAAAAATTCTCTTGCTCATAAGCCCAGGAACTGGCTTGTCCATTTATACTGCTAAGGGTTCTCTGCCTTGGGGAGACAAGTGCCTGTTCCTATGCAGTCTTTCTAGGTTTTTTTCCCCTCTCAATATGTACTTTCTTGTATCCATCTATTTTGGGAAAATCCATCTGTTTTGGGAAATGGGATCATTTTCAGTTGTGGCAATCTAATGCGTTTTTCTTCCGTACTTAAGGGCTTCTTCATTGTATGAGACCGTTAAAGAAATATGGCACCCCTAAAAGATACGCTTAAGATTTGATTTTCCTTCTGGAGCTGTAGTTCAGGGCATTGATTGCAGGGGAGCCTACAATGGCTCACCTTTAAACATTGGACCCTGTTAAGTTCCCGAAGTTTTTCAGGAAAAACTCATACTAGGACTTGAGTGTTTGTATTTGATTCTTTTCTTTGTTGTATTACTGTGCAACAAAAGACGATGTAGGTCGAGGGTGTTTTGTAGCTCACATAGACTTAATCATGACAATTAAACTCACAGTCGCTGCTGTAAACATTCAACTACTTCACCTGAAGTTTTATTGCTGGCTTTCTGGTTTCTAACCTGGCTTGATGAAGTTCAGTGTTGTTAGAATATGTGCCTTGTAAGAAAAGCTTACGCTGATCAGTAACACACATTAATCAGAAATTCTAGTTTCATTGACTCTGCATGCAATTTTAATCAATATGTATTTAAGTTTTATGCCTCGTGCTGCATCCATGTTCTGTTGAACGTTAATTTATGGAAAAGATTTTACAGAAGACAAGCATGAAATTGAAAAGTGTAAAATGAGCTAAGGTTGCTACTTCATCACTTTAAATAATACCACAGACCTCCAATTATCCAATAGGAGAGAAATAATAAAGGCTGTATATAATGTTGTAATAGATTTTACGCAGATAGAGCAGCATTTTACTTCAAAGAATAAATCATTTCATGTTCTTCATGGCCACCAAAACAAATCTTGTGCTAATCCAGTAAGGTTTATCACAAACCAAAATGGTATGAATGGTATATATTACTTGTTTCATTAAAATCTGATTATATTATAATGTAGAAATCTAATTTCTCTAAGTACCTCATTATTCCTTATTTCATCTGCCAAGTGCAAGTGTGATCTTATTGTGAGAGTGAATTAAGCCAAGGCATAATAACCAGATTGATATCCTGAACAAAAGTCACACTACGGTGAAAGTTTCATTCTTAAGAAACGTACAGATGGCTGTGTTAAATGATCCACAACAAGTGCACATTTTTCTATGGGTCACATGGCTCCATTACAAATAAAAACAATTTATGTGAAATTATGAACCTGATCTATCTCCTCAACAACAATTTTATACTGAAGTAACATCAATGAATTTACGAGATGTTTTTACCCATTGACATGTAAGCAGATAAAATAAGAGTACAGCTGCTCTGTGAGCAATTCAGAGCACTTAAAGCTTGCTGTTGAATTAAAAATATGTTTCTTATTGGGAGTAATATTTTTTCTTTGATCACAAGGCTCTAGACTTGTGATTCAAATACCCCTTCTCACTGAAACCGACATATCATATCCTCTGCTGGTCCTTAAACTGCCAAAAAATCCAAGAAAAAGGAAATTGAAACCCCTACATGGTTACAACACATAATAATTAGTATTTTCCATTATATTACTTATTTCTACCTCCCCTAAGTCTTTTACCTCATTTGGATCATAAGGACTGAGTTTAAGAAGGTAAATGTTTTCACTTTTGTGTGATTAGCTGAGACTGCTGGTGTAATCATTTGCCTTCAACTCTTTTCTCCTTCTGTCTGGAGACTGACCATTTTAAAGAACTAGTCGGCTGTGAAGAAGCAGACTAAAAACTCACATGCACTGCTGAAGCATATCTTTTTCTCATATGGTCATTTTATGCAGCCAGAAGATATATTTGAAGGGCAAAACTCTCTGGCTCTTAAATTTTTTTAACTATGCCTTTCATTCTACTGTACCTTCAGAGAAATGATGCTGCAACATGGATTTCTTGGACCAACAGCCAAAAAACATCTGCTACAAGGAATGTCTTTTCATGTCAAACAATCAGTGCTTCATTTTAAGACACAGCAAACATTTTGTGGGTCTGAAACCTAAAAAAGTGAAAAAACCATTTTTTAGTATTTTGCTTTCAAAGGTGATTCATTGTCTTTGATTTAAGCTTCCACTGATAGCATGAACTTCTTATCACAGTGGGGGGGCTTTAAAAATTTAAGGTTGTAAAACTGTTTGATCTTCTCACACTTAAAATGTTAAAATACTTAAAATATTAATGAAGAACAAACCTCTAGTAAAATATGGACATTGGAAAAGGAGAGGGGAGAAGTAAGCAGATGAAAATCTTCATCTGCTATGCATGGATACCACTTCATGGATATGGCTTAAGTAGGAATTACTCCAGGTGAGGTTCTGTCTTAGTTTTGTGGTGAAATACAGTGTGATAACAGGCAGTGGACATGTACAATCAAAGCTTTGCTTGTAACAAACTTAAAGGCAGAGACAGAAGAGTCCTTGGGTTTAAATTCCTTACTATTCTGGTATGTCTTATCAAACTCATTAAATGGAAATCCTCAGCTCTTAATAGAAACTGTAAAATGCTTCAGTCAATAATAGCAAAAACTCAGTCTAATAAATTACCTTTTAATTCTGTGACTTCATTATGACTACTTTTGTTCTTGATCTGGACTAAAATTTCTTCAAGTCCTAGAGTTTAGGGGAGCTTTCTGACTTAGTCAGCAATTATATTCAGCATATATGACAATGCATTTTCATGTGTTTGCACATATTTAAACTTAGATTAATAAAAAATGCATGGAAAAACCAGAAATGTACTAAAAATACACATAATACTTAAACATGGTGCCTATCTTGCATGCAAATATCATGATCCTTCTGTCAACTGTGTGTCAAGATCTTCTTCCACTGCACAAATATTTTTCTGTCAGTGCTCTTGCCATTGTGTCAGTTTCTGTGAACCATTTCTATGTGAATCATTTCTTTAGTTTCTGTCTCACTGTCCTTCTCCTCTTGTGTAAATGTTCTGGGGAGAATCATGAAAGGGAGAAAAGTTTAATGTGGCTAGAATACAAAATCTGGTTAAGTAATTTCACCATCGTTACCTTCCCCACTCTCTCTTAACTATTATTATCTCAAATCCCTGTGATCCCAAAACATTTCATATTATATGAATTATTAGCTTTACAAGCTTCAGTGGAAAGCAGAAAAATGTGGACTATATAACAGCAACTGCCACTACCTATTGCTTTAAATAGGATGAATGTAGAAGAACATTTGAGTTAGAGGGTAAAAAAGATCACAGTTTGCACGATACCCTCCTGCACAGAATAGTGAGCTCATCATCCAGCCACCCAGACTCCCAAATGGGTTACAAGGAGAGCAGAAAAAAATGCAAGCTATTGTGCAGTGGGGAATTTTGATGGACATCTGTTGCTTTGAAGTAACAGCCCAGGAAGATGTTGGTACTTTTTGATTATTCCCCTTTCAGCAAGAACTGCCTGAAATTAATGCCAGTTTATTTATCTGTGGTATCTAATAGATTTGGATGAAAACACAAATACATGAATCTCCTCAGTCCTGTTGACTTCTGAGTGGTGCTAGAAACCCTAAGGTAAGAGCTGGGGCAGTGTGCTGCAGCAGGACGTGCAGGAGGGCTGCTGCTCTCACGACGGGGGCCAGGACTATCCTGCACCTGCCAAGAGGCTGTTGAAAGCTTTTGTTTGCTCTGGTGCTTTTACCTTGTATAAACATCAGAGACGAGGTGAAGGTTGCAACTACTGCCTCCCCGATGTGGACTGTTATTATCCATCTTTTCTGTAAGTTATTGTTAAAAATAACCTCATGCCACTGAGGGGAGAACCTCCAACCTTTCTATTCTTAAAAAAACCAACAAAACCCCAAAAGGTGGATTTAGGGTTTAAGAGAAAAAAATCAAAACTGCCTGAGTGTTTTGGCTGTTAATTTTTTTTTTTTTTTTGGTGGCAAGCTACCAACATTCTCTATTTCACTTTAATTTAGCCTTTTTTATGATGGGATAAAACAACTTCAAGACAATAATAAAAAAAGAAAGACTGCATCAATCTATGTATCCCTCCCTGCTAAAAGGAAATTAACTTGGAGCTACTCAGCCTGATCTCCAGCTGCTATAAAATCTCCCCTGTAAAACCTCTACTGAAGACTTACATTTACAGGCTCAGGCATGATTTTTTTAAAACAAAATTTTTAGGAAGACAGGCTCCTCCACCGAGGCTCCATCCTGTCATTTGCAAGACCTGAGTGGCATGTCCAAAGCAGTGGCAATTTGTTCTATTGCACCATTGCTTCTTCACCAGTAGACGCTGAGCTCTCATGGAGTTTGTTTAAATATTTATCCCATGACCTACACTTTGCTCTAGGCCATTAACTACACTGCAACTCCTGCTGAAGTCTTTCCATCTTTCCTAGGAGAATGTCCTTGCTTAAGTTGATGGATTGCATATTTTACTTTATTGGAAGTAATGCTTTCTTATCAATGTCAAGAAACTAATTTCTTCAATTATTTCTTTATCAGTGTCATTCTTTTCTTGTACAACCATCACTAAGTACAATAAAAACTCCTCATATTGGTTATTATTAAGTCCAAGCATGGTAAACTTGATTGCCTCTCCAGTTTAATGAAAATTATATTGAGTTCTATTTGACTGACATTTTTTTTCAGTTTTCTGTGAAACATTGTTTTGGGTAATTTACTTAGCATTAATTTCAATCTTTTCTTCAATCTTTCCTCTATTAGTTTGTTTTACATAGGATTTATATTGTAAAGGAGTGTGTGATGATTTGTGTAATACTCACCAATTTAAACTAGATTATTTAAATTATATATCATAGTTTCATTCTCTCCTCCAATAAAGGGTGTTCTTTTTATAATTGCCTAAAATTCTAAGTATTTTTCTTCATTAAAAATAACTACACCCTTGAGAATAAAAAGACTTCTTTAGTTATGACTTCAGAAACACATACAGACTCCATTTAAAATCTATCTGGTTTTACATATGAAATAGTAATTTTTCTGTGGATCTAATATTTTATAGTAACAGATGGATTTTGCTAACAATGGATTTCCTTTTCTAGAAAGCGTTTGAATATGCCAAACATAGCCATTCTTTTCCCAGGTAGGCATGGGGTTTTTTTCGTTCCTTCCTGACAAAATCCCTGCGTTTTCTTCACTGTACAAAAGCCAATGTTCTTTTACTTTGTGTTTCCTGCATAACAACCCAGTTCATTTCTGACGCTCACTCCGTTTACTGGAAATTACTTTTTCTTGTGTGCCTGGTGGCCTGGCAAATATTATTTCGCTACTGGAGAGCAAGTCTGTCAAAGATTTCAAATAGCATTTCCTATTTTTCTCTTTATATAGTCAGATGACCATCTATGAAGAGTTCATACTTACAAAGAGCGCTCACTCTGTACTAAATGACATCCTCAAGAGCACAGGATGGCCATAATAAAGATCTCTCCAGCCCAATACTCTGCCTCGAACAGTGGTCGATGGCAGAGGCTAAGTCAGGCAACTCCGTAGTGATCCTTCCCTGATATGTTCCCCTAGACTGCACAATGCATCAACACCAGTCCTTCAGGAGTCAGAAATGTTATCTCCCCAGCCAAGGATACCAGGAGGATTTTCATTCCTCCATCTTATCTCTTTGCCTTTTCATCTTCTGCAAAGCTTCCACTGAATCTTGAAGTGGGTTCACCGGTTTAATTCACTACAGGATAAATGTGGCTGAGGGTTTGCTTTGCAAAGAGCCGTATATAGCAATTGAGGAGTCATTGCATGGCCCCGGCTTGTTTCATTTTTATTTTGTTTCTCTTTCTTTTTCCTTTGCCTATACTAAGTGCAATTAAATAAATAAAAATAATAATTTTCAAGTACCCTTATTTTCAAATGCTAAGTCTTTTTCAATTGTGAAAGTGCCTTATCTTTCAGCTGCAGTGCCACTTGATTTATCTTCTAATTTTGGCTGAGGTAAGGGTGGAACACAGATGCCATATCCTTTTAAGTCTGGGACCGCATTGACTGTTTCCCTCCACTTCTGTGGCAAATACAGTTCTGTCGTTCTTTGCTTTGCTCTTTTCGAGCTTTCCAGGAATAACAAACAGTATGATTTGCAAATTCTATACATTTGACTAATTTCATTAGTTCTGGATGGGGTTTTTTAATGTCTAAGTCATCACAGAACTTCTAGGAACTGGAGGATTATTAGTTGAGCTGATAAGTCGTGCTTCCCAAACTTCTGCAGCCTTTTCATGTATGGAGGGCTTTGCATGGAAAAGAGTCAGAAACCTAAAGTTGTTTTTTTTTAATATTTTCCTGCTTGTTTTCTGACAGTGCCTTCAGAGTCTCACTGGCAGAGTGTATGGGAAGTAACAAATCGATCAACATTTTCATAGTAATCTTTTAGAAATTGAAACGGACATTTAAGCTGTTGTCAAAACTACCCTGGTCTTCTATTACAAACAATATTCATTTTATAAGTTCTTCTTTCTTTGTTTACCTAATAGCTCTCTGTGTTTTAAGGATGGCTTCATTATATACAACTGCTGAACCACGAGTTTCTGAAAAGGTATTTTTGACAGTAATTTGTTTCTTCTCCTCTCTCAGTGCTCCTGCCATGTAAGTAGTTTCCAGTCATGTGATAGGCTTAACTCTGCGAGCGGAAGGCTGAATTTTTAAACTAGCCTATAATGGTAATTCATTTCTGATGTGAAATTCTGATCAAGTAATAACAAACTGCTAAAGTGAAAAAAAAATTGGAATCTGCAAACAGATGCTGGCAGATAATGAGTATCTGATTTGTGTTCCCCCAAATTGCTAATCAGTCTCATGCCTTTCATTCCCATTTTTATTTAACATAATTATGCATGTCTCAATATAAAACCCCAAGAATCTGCCTTAAATATATGTCACACATATTACATCTTTTTCTCCTTCAAAGGTGTGTTATTTATCTTTTCTGATTCTTGTTTTTTATGCTGCTTGCATTCTTGAGACAACTTCTTCCAACATCTGCGGAACTTTGCAGTAAGACATCTAACTTTTGTTGCTGGTTTCCTTTGTGACTTTTTGGAACATCAAGTGCCCCCAGATCTTTTTTCCTCTACTTTACTCTAACCGTTCTTGTCTTTTCCAGCTCATAAGGGAAGTTCCCTGAGACCAGTAGGTTTCTCTGAGTAATAAAGCTAGTGACATGGACCTTGATGGAGTGAGATGTTTCCCGTGATTTTCCCATCGCCCATCAATGCTTAATGGAGGGTAAATCTTGTAGCTCAGATTACAGGAACTACTCACCGAACAAAATTGCATTTTTATTGACACTGAAGATTGTACCCCAGATAAGCCCAGTATTAAAGATATACTCTAGCTAAATTTCTCCTGAAAATACCTATGTTCACAGTACATAAGACTGTAATTTGAAAATGTAGGGTTTTCAACAGAAGTGGCTAGCGATCGAGATTTGGAACTAACTGTAGGCATTGTACTGATTTCGCTGATTTAAGAAGGAGTCCTCAGCCTAGATAATCTCAGGAAGGATGAATGAAGACTTTTTTCAAGACCGTTTTCGAAAGCTTTGAAGAAACAAGATACTGAAAACATGGGAGGGAGTTGGGAGTTCTGGAAAAATGTGCATTTTCCCAGAAAGAGCTTGTTCGCAACTTAAAATTTTCCATCACTTGCACATATTTCAATTACTGAAATTTAGTTATGCAGTGAAAAACAATGAAGAAGGAAGAAGAAAAAGTAATGATCATCTTTTCCAAAGAAACATAAATAGCAGCATTATTGGGTTTGCATTTAGTTTAAGTTTTTTTGAATTCCTAGCAGTAAATAATTTAATCCTATAAAGCTATCATTAGAGTAACTGACACTATAAATCACTGCTTTTACAACGGACATCTAAGCAAGCCGGTTTTACTGCCTCAGTATTTTGAATTAACTGAATAAAAGTTAAAAGCATTTCCCCTAGAGATTTACAATAGGATTGGGTTTGGCCTTTTGTAAACAAAATCAGATATTGTCATTAAAAAAATGTACTTCCAGCAGCTTTATATAAATTACCACACACACAAATCTCAGAGGATTTCTCTTACAACGTGAACTTGTGGCCTTCCTAGCAAAGAACGAATAAGACAAAGGGAATCAGGCCAGTGTGGTTGCCTTTTCCCAGGGACCACAAAAAAAGCCTTTGGCAAGGGAGCAAAGAAAAGAAATGAGAGAATAGCAAAAAAAGAGGTGCACGTTGCCTTGTTACCCATAGAACAGCTTGTCACCTTTTCCTCGGTGAAACAAGTTGTAATAAGTTATGCATATTTTTAACAGCAATTAACAATTGTAAAAGTAGAAATCACAGGATTCAATTGTAAGAAAAAATAATTTTGCTCATTACCCATTCAGAGCAGTGTACAAACATGAGCTAATTAATCCTTACTGCTCTCGAGAGGTAGTCAGGAGCAGGTATGACATTTTATTCTCAGTATAAAGAGGGAAAAACTGAGGTAGAAAAGAAAGAAACTCATCATAAAAGCAATCTAAGAGCAGACAGATTCGTGTCTTGGGCAACCAGACCTCCATTCTCTATGCCCTTTTGCCAAAATGTACTTATTCCACCAGCATGGTGTAGGTCTGTTTGTGTAGGATAGTACAGTGAGAATCCAGGGGCTTTGTACCAGGGTTGTTTACCAGAGTCAGCCTGCAGGCATCTGTCCATAGACAACTTGAAGTCCACTGAAGCCCAAACTAGTTCTGTGCCATTGGCTTTAGTAGAATCATGAGCCCATCGCAGCTTGCAAAATAGTGCAGGTCTTCAGGATACCCACAAAGTTAAGGATGCCATTTTCCTCCTCTGTGTATCTTTTCTCTCCTGTGAGAGCATAGGAGCACTAGCTCATGCTGATAACAAGCACACCACAGCTGGAAGACACATTTCTCAGGAAAACAGGCAGAGAGGCAGAGGATAAAATCCCAAGAATAGAAGGTATCTCCATTAAAGAATTTCTTCTAGTCTGGGCAGATTCCTGAAAGAACTCCTTTGCTTCTTTTATTTGTTGTGAAAACATATCATAACATAGAATTTCTTTGTGCACAATCACACCATATATAAAGAATTCTTGGGTTATGATTGTATAATCTTGTCAAGATGATAATCAAGACAACACATAATCTTCGAGAGACTCCTGCTCAATGCATCCACTGGGTTCTGAGTTCAGAGTCAAAACTTTACTTAAGTTTTAGTCACACATGCCTAAAGTTAAGTTAATTTACAGTTCAGACTGGGAAATTAGTTAAAATATTGACTTCATCGGTATTTTGGAAACCCCTGAAGTTTTTCAGTCTCAACTAGTTATTACTTATACAGAAGAAACTTCCCCAGGATATCAATATTATTTTATTTCTTAATAATATTGAAAAAAAATTAGGCTTTGTCTTAGAAATGTGCTCTCCCATGAAAAGTTTAGTCTGAAAGCCTCCTCGTGGGGACAAACTTTGGCAGCAGACCTGTACCCTTTGACTCTAGGAAAGTGTAGCTAGGAAAGTTGGCAAGATAGCATCCTTATTCTGTATTTCCTAAGGCCTTTTCTTTTTGTAGAATGTGCTGAATTATTCACACTATGCTAATAAAGTTCATTTGAGTCATCTGAGCAGTTTCTTGAATTTATTAATAAATTATTTTAAAAAGGAGTTAATTTGGTCAAGTTGTGTCCACAGTAAACTCGCCAGCAATATAATGATAATCAGATAAACAACAAAGATGAATTTCAGGACAGGAAACACAGGCAGAATTGTCCTGGGTAATGAGAGAGCCAGTATTTCAGGCTGAAAAAGTCTGGGGAAATTCAGACAGCAAACCTCAAGGAACCTGAGGTGGTAAAAGCATGCACTTCGATGTGGAAAAAAGTGGTTCTGTGCATGGAGCCAGGATACAGCCAAGATAGCGGCGTCGCTGACATCCTCTGAAACAAAGCTCCACCAACATCCATGCCACAGTGGGCATCCCAGGAGGCACTGATCTGAAACAGAAATAGATGCAGCTTATTTTAAATGGACATTCTGCAAATACATCTGTTTGTTCTTTTCCCTGTGTGAAGTGGGTACTTGTTTCCCAGTTCTTGCAATACTGAGAAAATAGCACCCGTCTTTCCTTTGTTCAGCCCTCCTTCATGCATATTTTCAACTAATGCCCATTTCTAATAATGATTAAGAGAGACAGCTATTTCTCTCTTCACACAATCCAAGATTTTCATCATTCAATATACATAGATCTAGATCATTTACCAGTCAAAGTCATATTTTTTCCCTAAATATTCATTCAGTTATTATGCCCAAGGAGATTTTTAGGCACAACTAAGGGGATACCTCTCCAAAAGACTGAATCTCTTGGTAGTTCATGCTAGTATACAAGGAAAACAATGGAGCTCGTTGGTTTAAGAATGAGGTTCTAGCTATGTAAAGGCCTGTCGAATCAATTCAGGAATGCACTGCGTACTCCACCTACTACTTAACCTATAATAGCCCAAGTTGGGTAACCTCTCCTAAGTTTGATGTGAATAGTGAGAGCGTGCACAGGAAAGAGAGGAGACTTTTTTTTCTTGATGTTTAAATTTTTGGTGGCAGGTGAAAGAGTAAAGGGTGAAATCTGAGAAGCAATTGTTGTATTCTCTGGGAAGGAATTTCGTAGCATTGTTTTTCTGTTCCTTGCTTTAGCAAGATGACCCTCGCAGCTGACAGTCTCGTCATGCCTGCAGAACTTTACTGTGGAAGGATGTTATGATCTCCTGACAAGAAATGAATTCTTAGAAAACTTGGTCAAATGCCAAAAGATCGCTGTCTTGGAGCAAATGCAGTGTTCCCTGGGGAAGCAGTATAAGAAGTCTTGGATAGACAGCACTGACTTTGCCTTTGAGTAAGAAAGCTGTCAGTCATTCTGCTGAGTTTTCATTCTTTACTAAACAGAACTGCAAAAAATATTCTCCACGTGAAGAAAAATTCTCATAAGAAGTGAGTCTGTGCCTTTGATACCTGTTGAGAAAACACTGGTATATTGTAAAATCTTGCATCCATCCCACAGGATCTTCAAAATTCTTTCTGATTCATATAATTTTACTTAGGCCTAAGAGTAGATGTCAGTTGTTTAAGCAAACAGGAGAAAAACTGAATTGCTGCTAAGGCTGTCCATCAAAAATTTCTGAGCAGGACTAAGACACGTTTCAGCAAATCGTTTTTTTCACTTGTCTATAGTATTGGTAAGAGGAAAGACAAAGAATTCTTAATTCGTTTCTAATACTCAGGCAGATGAAGAGACCTGACATAATAGAATGAGAGGTATTCTTTTCGTGATGGTTACGATGCATTAGCCCAGCTGTTGATTCTGGAGTAACTGTGGTATGATTTGAAAACAGTGGGTTTGATTGCATATTTACTTTGATACCTCTAAGGTAATGAATTCCTTTTAACATTTTTCGTGTTGCTTCAAAGTGCTTTGAAGCACTGATGCAAAAGCATTAATAAATTAATTCTGTTATTACTTCAACATCTATACTGCAGATCCTGCAGTCAAATATTAAGGTTTAGGAAACAAGAGTGGATTCACAACAACTCATGGTAATTTGGATTTTTCTCAAAGCACACTTTCTACATTAAAATAATTGATGAATTATGTCCATCATGTTGGACTTAATATTAAATTTAATGCACAGAGTATCATCAGATGTTTGTTTTAATACTTGGTAGGTAATCAACATTTTGACTGACAACCTGTCTTTCTCTTTTCACACTTCTGTGTGGACTATTGCCAACATTCACTGCTATGTACATATCAGTGCATATGGGCTTGAATTGAGATCTGTACAATACATCACTATGTAGCTATTTATGATGAGGCATAAAGAATCTTTTTGAAACTGCAAGAGGAAAATTCTGTAAATGGGCTGACAATAGTCAGAACTATTAGAAGCCAGCAAGGACAGCAAAACCACAGTCCATCCTCAAGCACAGCAGTGCTCCATATCACTTAAGTGAGGAAAATAACTTGGGATACAAGAATTAGCATGTAGTGAATCACCACACACACCTACTCAGTGCTTCAGTTCACAAATTCCCAATATATCATTGTATTGGGTNTCTCCTGTGACTGACAGCAACAATACCAACAAGCTCCAAGATGGACCCACTGCTGGTCAAGGCTGAGCCTGTCAGCAACAGCTAGAGTTCTTCAGGGTCAGGGAAGAAGGAGGGGGAGGAGGTGTTACTGGTGCTGGAGCTGAGATTCCCCTTATGAGATTCCTGTGGTGCAGACCATGGTAAGATAGTTCTGCCTCTGCAGCCTGTGGTGCAGACCATGGTGAAGCAGCTGTGCCCCTGCAGCCCATGGAGGTCCATGCTAGAGCAGAGATCCACCTGCAGTCCATGGAGGACTTCACACTGGAAAAGGTGGATGCCTGAAGGAGGCTGTGACCCCATGAAAAGCCCACACTGGAAGATATTCCTGGAAAGACTCAGGAAGAGAGGAGCCGACACTGGAGCAGGTTTACTGGCAGGACTTGTGACCCTGTGGGGCACCCAGGCTGGAGTGTTTTGTGCCTGAAGGATGCACCCTGTGGAAGGGACCCACACTGGAGCTGTTTGTGAAGAACTGCAGCCCATGGGAAAGACCATGCTGGAGAAGTTTGTGGAGGTCTGTCTCCTGTGGGGGGGACCCACACTGGAGAAGAGGAAGAACTCCTCTCCCTGGGGAGGAAGCAGCAGCAGACACATGTGATAAACTGATGGACACACCCTTCCCTCCCTCCCCCACCGCTGGGGGGGACACAATAGAAAATTGTGAGTAAATTTAAACTTGCGAAGAATGAGGGTGTGGTGGGAAGCTGCTTTTAAGATGTGTTTTACTTCTTATTATCCTACTCTGATTCGATTGGTAATAAATTCAATTAATTTTCCCAAGCTGAGTCCATTTTGCCCATGATAGTAATTGGTGAGTGATCTTTCCTTGTCCTTATCTTGACTCATGAGCTTTTAATTATATTCTCTCTCCCCTGTCCAGTTGAGGAGGAAAGTGATAGAGCAGCTTTAGTGGGCACCTGGCGTTTAGCCAAGGTTAAACCACCAAAATGATTTACAATATCTTGGAAACATCAAACACTATCTCTCCAATAGCTTGCTTACCTTATGTGATCAAAGGCCTAAAGACTGGCTGCAGCCCTTGGGTTGAAGGTCTTTGAGCCTTTGCCTGCTCAGCACCTCTCAGCATTAACCTAAAACTGAGAACTCCCCTGAACCTGTTTGTCTCCAGTTTGACCACCTTTGTAGTTCAGATACATGAAAAAAGCCTCCACCACGATTCCAGAACAAAGCATGAATTTACATTTGCAATGTGCTTCAGCTGCCCTGACACTCCAGTTCGCCAGTTCCACAATCCAGTATTAATATACACATTTATTATATCCTTTAAACATCTAACAAGTGATGAAATATATACACTAAACACTGAGAATTTCAAAGGCTTCTGGATATTCTAAATCATGTGGTATAGAAAATACAGGTCTTTTCCTCAGTAAACATGCTAAGAATATGTATGCCTAATATTTAATTAATTAACATCTATTAACGTAAAATGCTTTTTCTTTCTATCCAGCTCCCTGCTAAGCTAGCAGACACATCCCTAGAACCATTCCTCTTAAGGGATATTACACTATTAGTGATACTTCAGATTAAAAATGCATTCCATCCTCAGGTCTCTTCATTATAATATAATTGCTACACAATCCACGTTACCGTTAGGAGCACACTATGAGAAGTAGTTTCAAAGTAGCATTTGTCTGTGGGATTCATAGACTGAAATATGCTTATGATGTATATTTATTTGCTCAAAGCAATTTGCTAAGGGTTTTGAACATTACTTAAAATTTCTGAAAGCAAAAGCACAAAGCTTTTCTTTTGATTTGACTTTTTTTTTTTTGTGAAAACATGTACATGTTTCCTTTCCTTTACTTGTACATCTGAACTGGGGGAAAGATGAGAGAGTATTCAAAGTCCTCTACCTTCCCTCTAGCACAGTCAACGTCCCATCTGTTCCCCAGACTGACGTGCTTAAGCTTTATCATGGTGGACAGTTGCCTCCTGGCTGGCACACCACTCCTCTGGCACTCACAGAATGAGGTCATAAAAACTAGGTACTGATGCTGCACAGAGGGAAGCTGTATTAACTTTTATCTACTCACCGCGAAAAAAGAGAGAACAGCAACGTGCCCTCAGCAGCAGCGTGAACAGAAGCACATCCTGAGAAGCAGGAAGCAATTTTTTTCTCAGGGAGCAACCTTTCAGGAAGTTTCCCAAACTGAGCCATGCCTGTGCCAGCTACAGAACCTGGTAAAATAGTGAAATACAAATCAGCTTACTAAAATAAAAAAATCAGTAAGCTGTTTTTTCCACTCATCTCAAAGGATTTTCTTTTATTTGGCTTATTTTTCTATTGTTATTTAAATTGAAAATGGGGGAGCACTTTGATTCCAGTTGTATTGGAAAGTGTAGTCATTTATCAGGAGGTGTTTATGGGAAAGTCAAAGATATTAAGGGACTTAAACCAGATGAAATGCGAGTCAGACAACAGATCTTAGACAAATTAAGGCACAGCAGTGAATGACTTTCCCAAGGTCATGCAGTGCATCGGCTGCAGAGCTGGGACTGGAACCCTGGTCTCCTGACACACAGCCTAATCATACATTTCTCCATAACGAAATTTGCAAATAAGATACCACACACATAAAAATTCTGTTTATGTAGAGTATTTCCTTAGTGAGCAGGGGCAAATATAGGATCAATTATTTAAGAGCTTGCTTAATAAGGAGAGTATGTTTCAGTAATTACTGAGGCCAACTAGTGGGTTGAAGGTCTTATAAACTATACAATGTTTTCTCATTGTACTACAGAAGATGTTCTTGATTAGCCCTCCTGTGGTTTGTGTGCTGTGCCTCTCTGATAATGAGTAGGGTGAATCAGCACATGGTCCTGATTGACACGTGGTTCTTACATGTTTAAAGCTGAACTATTTTCATTTCTGCCAGAAGAATTTTACTTTTCATGCTTATGTGAAACTTAGGGGATGTTGATTTAGATGATTTGCTATCTAAGTGCTGGATTTAAGCAAAGGATGTTTAGATTTCTGTGACAATAAAAACACGTAAGAGAGGTATCTATGATCAAGAGATTTTCTTTTTTTCCAATTTATAGGTATTACGTGCCTATTGAGTTGAGATATGCTTTGAAGAAATCTGTAAAAAGCAGAATCTCTGAAGCCATCGAAGCTTTCTGAGTTTGCCTCATGCAGGAAAAAGGCAGTGGAAAATCCTTCGGTCTGCAGTACAATAAAGTAAGCAGTAATTCTGAATGCAGGTAGGTAGCAGCAGAGTTCCCAGGAGACTTCAGAAAAAGAACGTGATGGTCAGACATCAAGTCTCTTATTCCAGAAAGGACTGACTCACAGGTGGGGAGTTTACAACCATGTGAAGGTTGAAGTCCATTAGTCACTCTTAAATTTGGGTCAACTTGCTCTCTGTCAAGGGATCTGAAATAAAGTCTGGGTAAGTTTATAGCCAGCCTATTAAATTACATCACTTTTTGCTGAGTTTCAGTCTGCCATATCATAAGACACCTCATCACATAAGAAATGTCACCAAGAGAAATGACAGAAGGGCAGCGTAGGAGACCTGCAATAAATGGATGCAGTTCACATCCCCTCTTCCTTTAAAATAGGAGCCAGCAAAGCACAGGACATTTCCTGGGCATTAATGGTTAGAAGGAAGGTTTGATGTGGCGGGGCATAGCCAAAGCCCATTAGGTTACACTGGTCACTCAGCCTCCAGAAGTGGTCCTTTGTAAAGGTGTACATATGAACATTAATGACTGAAAAGGAACGTAGCTTAACCATTTACAAGGTATGGCCAGTAGCATCTCATTTTTCCTTCAGTTTTCCAAATTACAGTGGGAGTTGCTGAGGTGCTTTTTTTAATTTCCTGTTTCCTGCTCCCTTCCTCATTTTGCAGTGCAAAACTTGTGCAGAACCTGGAATGGCCAAACATCTCCACAGTTCTAGGAATTGAGACGTCTTAGTGCTTTTCTTCTCATTGTCTTTTCTCCTTCTGAAAACCTCTGCCAAAAGCAGCCTTTAGAAATTGTTAACATGCTGGGGGTGGCAACCTGAGAATTTTTCACATGCTATTAGAGTGTGTCACAGTTTTAACAAACTGGAGGCTTTTTTAATTTCCCTCTTCTTACAGAAAGATTGTACCGGCAGCAGCACATATTCCACTGGCATTCACTGCATGCGTGTTGAGGTGCTGAAGATTTTTAGGAGGGGCTGATCTTTGCAACTTCTTTTTATATTTCTTCTAGAAATTAATATTCTACAACTGCATAGAAAAAGAGGAGAGAAAGGAAAGGGGAAAGTGCAGGAGAAGGGAAAAGGAAGGGGTAGAGGAAAAAAGAAAGGAGAGAAAATGTGCTGTTATCTCAGACAACTAATGTGCTTAGCCATCTATGGTAAAGCTCTACTGAAGATGTATTCTGCTTCTTTGCCACCAGACAGCTACATACTGATATCCTGACCTGTCCTTGATGTCTTTTTTTCCTCAATACAAGCAAAGTAGTTTGCCTTGCAGTGTTTCTACTCAGGATAGCTGCTGATGAGGTTTAGATTTGCAAATATTACAAGAATGTCAACCCAGCTTTTTTCTTTGATCAGCTGTTCCAATGTTCACATTATATATTTGAGGAAGGTTTGTCTTGCCTAACTAGATGCCTGCTATTAAATTATCCATGTCTAGCCTGGCTACTCTAAGTTCCCTTTACTGACAATGAAGAGAAAAAGAGCATTTTTAAAACTGTGATTTATTTTGTCTTGGGTCAAAAACTTCTTGCTGTTTTCAGCCTTGCCTTTGAAATGTCTATTTCTTCCTAGTGATTCTAAGAAATTTACAGGGACCATTTCAGATTTTTGGATGACTGTTCTGTAGTTCAGAGCAGTCTGACATCTAATGGCAGGTGTCTGTTCTGGCCTGCATGCAGACAAATGCACACACCGCCGCAGGTAAAAGCTTCCATTCTGTCCAGCAATGAATGAATACAGCAAGTATTGGATATATATTCACCCCTCCCCGCCAGGGGTGACACTGGGGGCAACACGGTGGGGGTGGCACGGAGAAGCCCCTGAGGGTCCCAGGAGTGACACCGGGGACCCAAGAGGCATGACACAGGGGGGTGCGATACAGGGGGAGGTGACACTGGGGGTCCCAAGCGTGACACTGGAGGTGACGCCAGGGATATGCGATCAGGAGGTGACACTGGGGGTCCCAAGCGTGACACTGGAGGTGACGCCAGGGATATGCGATCAGCACGGCCGTCTGGCAGAGGAAGAAGGCCGGGATGTTGTAGTGCTCGAACAGCAGCTCCGTCAGCTTCTCCCACTTGGCCCTGGTGCTCCACTGTGGCACAGGGGACATTGGGGACACTCAGGGGGACACTCAGGGGGACACCTGACCCCCCGGCCCCACCCCAGGGGTGGCACCTAGCGGGGCCTTGGACATGAGCACCGGGTGCAGCTCTGGCTCCAACTTGACGTGTTTGCCGTAGGTGTGGTCCAGGATGGCCTGGAAACGCTCCCAGTCCTCGACTGGGACCGAGGGGGACAAACGGGGGGGCCGGTGACATCAGGTGACCCCTGAGATGGCCCTTTTGGGGATGTCCCCATCCCGCATCCCCTTTCCCCCACAGCTGTCCCCGTGATGTCCCTGGGGTGTTCCCACACCGTCCCCCCATGTCCCCCAATGTCCTTCTGGCTGTGCTGGCTACCTTCCAAGAAAAGAAGAGAAAATTTACTCAGTTGCATATTCACCTGGCCCTGGTATTCAAAAACATATTCCTTAAGCATTTTAATTAGGATCCTTTTCTGGGCCTAACTCTTCTCAAAGCACAAATAATAAAGAAAGGCTAAAATTTTGACTTGGACACTTAAATTTATGTTGAAAGCAAATGTTGTGAGAAAATGCATTAGTTTGCTAAATTTTGTTTCCACAGAATCATAGAACTGTTAGGGTTGGAAGGGACCTCTGGAGATTCTCCAGTCTCTTTATTGAAGAGATTTTTCAGACTATTTCCTCAATATATGCTAACAGATTTCCAGTGCACCAGTGAAGACATTTAAAAGCCAAGGATTTCACATAAAGAGAGTAGTTTAGGAGTTCTGAGGAGCCTCAGAGAAGGAGGATGCAGCTATGGAGGACTAGAGGTCCAGAGATGACCGGAATTGATCCTAAACCTTCCACAGAGTCTTAGGATCTGTCCCTGCTCCCACTGGGGGGATGGGTACCAATTTCTGTTCCCAGGTTTCCATGCCATGACTCGCACCATCTGAGGCCCCAGCCCCTGGACCAGAGCAGCCCCAGCTGAGAGCAGCCTGAGTCCTGGGTGGGAGCCCAGCTTCTCATGGCTCAGCCATCTGCATGATGCTGGGCATCCCTGGTTGTGTCCCACTTCCTCCCTCCCAAAGGATAGAGCTTTTAGTATTCGACACTGTCTGTCTCAGACAGTTGCCAAGAGCCACCAAGGGCTTTGTTAATCACACAGCCTCAGATCAGTTCCCTCCCTCTGTACCTCAGGCCAGTTAGCAGTGTCACCAGGGTCTCCATCGCCCTCTCATCTCCTTCTTCAAAATCATCACAGAAGTGTGAAGTTAGACACAGTTGTCTAACAAGTTTCACCCATTGCTTCCTTGGTTTTTTTGAGCTCATTCTGAATTAATCCAGTCAAAGCTGGGCAGCTTTAGTCAAGGTCTTGCTTACCTGAGAGGTGCTTTTATCTAGGCACTACCTCATGATATCTTGTGAGCCTGAATGTCATCCAGTAATAAACAGCCCCTTGCCAGAAACGAATTAAAGATACATTCCCTCCTCTCCATTCATGGACAACAGGAAGAAATTATCCACATCTAAAGCATAATTCTGCAGTACTCAAGCAGATACAGTGAACATGAATTATTACATGATTTACTGACAAAATAAGATGTAACTCTTATATAGGTGTTGATAGAGAGGTAATGGTTTATATCAAAAATTCTTCTCCGATCTCAATGCTCAGATGAGACATTTTTTCTCCTAGAAGATTGCCTTCAGGTCGACTAGATCCTTAAACTCCTTTAAATTCCCTACAAGTGTTTTTGACACTTACAAACGTTACAAACGTTTCATATGTTGCTAAGTAGTGTACATTTGCTGGAGGCTAAGTTACAACTTCTGTACATTTTTACTATTATTAGGCACAAATCCAATCCCCCAAAGTCTAGTACATCTGACCTTTAAAGAAGTTCAAATCTGATCTACCTTGAAGCAATGCTGCTTTGAGCTGTCTGCTGGCGTGGTCAGGTGTTGCAAATGATCAAGTTAATATGTTGTAAGAAATTCTCCACATAGCTAAAACAGTGACATATAAAAAATCACAATCAACTAAGGTAGCATGAAACAGACCGTGATGATGCCCATGCAAAAACAAAGTGACTTGATTCCTAAGCTCTGTTGCCATCTTCATTAAGCCGACTTGCCAGGACTAGATCCACACCAGAGTGCAATGACAAAAAGGGCTGAATATTGCATTTGTAACAGCCTATAAAGATCCACAGAAAATAACAGCTGGAATTTGTAAAAGCCCTGCTGTGCTGATCTAAATTACTCTGAAGGATTTCTGAGGATTACACGGGTTAAAGAATCCGGGACTGATTAGTCTTCTTGACCCTGCTCTGACATGGGCCACGGACAGAAGAAGACTGGTAAGGGCTATAAGCAGCCTGCATAGTCTAGGAGTCATCTTTCCCCTTCTGTCCCTGCTGGAGAAGATTGGATGAAACACCATCAAAGGAATTGCTCTCTGCATTCCTTCCTAAAGCCCTGATCCAATCCTGTGCAACCAGTCATTTAGGTAAATCTAACTACAAGATATTTTGCAGAGTTCAAGAATAATTTCTTTTAAATGTCATGAGCAGCTGCTTTTTTGGCATTAGGTTTGGTTTTGTTTTTTTTTTTAAATCAAACACAGACAAAGCTTTCGGAAAACCTCTAACACAACACAGGAAAAGAGTTACGCAGAATACTGGATTTTAGGCTTATCTGCCACTGCGTGGGTTGTCTCACTTGAAGTAATCTGCTTTCCAGTGTTTTCTTGTTTTCACTGACATTACCCTTATTTATACACAAGCACTAGTGTGTAGCAGCTTCCCTAGCTTACTGCTTCCTGTTTCATTTTCCTTTCCCTTTGATCACCGGTGCTAGCTACCTAATAACAATTTTAGAACAATCAATCAGCAGTCTGTGCAAGCAAATAACTTACCGAACACTTGAACCCTATAATTGTGTTCTGACCTTGGGTGTACTAAAGGTTAGAGTGATAGATTCTTTGCAGCAATGCCATGCTCTGTAGTTCTGTAAATGCAGCTCACCAGCCTAAGGTGAACTTTACTGCAGAGGAAAGAAAAATCAAGTGTGGCCACATAAAACCTAGCAGTACACAGAGAAGTCAGTGACAGCGTAAGAAATGCTGGCAAACAAGGCACACGAGTACCTAAATCAAACAAAACTTAAGGAGGGAAGAAATGTCTGAGGCAACTGCGTAGGAGACCCAACAGTCCTTATGCTGACATTGCATAAATGTGAAAAGTTTAAAAATACCTCATTTTCTCCACTTCAGGGTTTTGAAATATGAATTTAAGAAGATTATTAAAGGATTTGCAGTGATGCACTTCCACCCTGAACTTATGAAAAAATGTTGTCTTCCCTATAATTAAATAAACTAATAGAGTTGTTTCTCTAGCAGTATGTGATTCAGGTGTGATTCCTACCGACCAAACTGCATTCCAAGCATAGAGGTTTCCTACTGGAATGTTATTAAGACCACCACTCATTTTGCAGACCCATTAAGAAATATGCTCTATCCATATTCTTTCCATGTGAAATATTTTGGGGCTGAAGACCGATTGGCTGAGGCACATGGCCGAAGCTCTTTAGATATCTAAAGTGAAATAATTTGCCCTTGCTAGGAATTGGGATGAGATGACAGTTTTGAGTTATTGCCAGAAGTTCTTCTAAGTTCGGAACGTGAATGGTGTTTCTGAGAGGAGACTTGCAGATACAGTGAGCACATCCATGGATGTGTGTGAGAGACAGACATGTTAAGAAGGCAGTAGTCGATAGTGAGCAGAAATGCAATTGCATGAGCCTGTCGTGGTGATGGACTGCCGACGCTATGCCCTGCCCAGATACAGAAACACAAACTCCTACAGTGTATGTGTCAAAACAGGTCTCACATGTGAACATGGGCAAGAATTTGGAGGAATAGAAGAGAACCACAAGGGTAATTCTGGTCTCTCTGACTGACAGTAATATTGGCACAATTAGGATTGAATTGTTGTCAAGCCTCACAACAAAAAAAAA
>VZTA01005461.1:118326-146733 GCA_013398855.1 Mohoua ochrocephala | reverse complement strand
AAAAAGAGGAGGAAATTCTTTCCAGCCTCAGAAGAGGCATGACAGAAAAGGCAGAGGAGTTTGTTTAAAAATATTGGAAGGGAGCAATGATATTTGATCGGTGGCATATCCAATACAGCAGCAGCTTTCTGAGAAGAGGAGTGAGATGGAACAAAACTGCCATGACTTTAAAAGCCAGGTGCTGAACAGAGGCGAGTAATCACTTCCCTACTCTTCTGTCCTTCCCTCACAGCCCTCTGTGCAGTAGCCTCCCAGCACAACATCAGTGCACCGCTGGCTCATGTCAACAGAGTCCATGGAGGTCATAATTGCCATTCCTCTGGCCGAGAGACCTCTTTAGGCATCACAGTTCTCCAGATTTGGAGAACTTGTTTAACTGGCGCATACAGGTCTAGTGATGTTCTAGATATCTTCTTTTATTTCAGCCATCCTCGAGCTGCCACTCTGAATGACCTGTAGGGTCAGTGTTGTATCAGCCCTGTAAGAGTGTTTCACACAGCCTGGGAGATGTCTGGCAGCCCCTGCTCACCAACAGTTAGGGAGGAAAGCAGATGTTAGTCCTCTTGGGTTTGCCCAGGTGGCTAACAGGAGGAGAGGAATACCACAGGGCAACCCTGAGTACAGTGTTCAGTAGGCCGTGAAGTAAAAAAGGAAAGAAATGGTCTCTGACAGGATGTGGAATAAACATATTTTTAAAATTTCAGTCAGTTATAAAAGCATGTTCAAGCTATGAAGCTTGAATTATCAGTACTTGGCAAAAAGCAGGGAGAGGGATTGAGAGAAAAACAGATGAAATGTGGTCAAACTGAAATTACCAGAACAAACTTAAATCACCAGAATACTGATCTTAGCAGAAAACATGGCTGTCAACAGAGAAGAAAGCTTTTCTCCAGAAGAAACTTGAACACCTGGCACTGAAGATGTAAGTGGTGTCAGGAGCTTGGAAAGTCAGTAAATGCAGATGAGACGATAGAGAAATGACAAAATGAAGCCATCAGAAGCTCGCTGGATTATGCCACCTAAAGCTTGTTTCCTTTGAGGGATTTTCTGCAGTTGCAGACTTATTAATGAACAGAGAAGCTACAACTGCTCAGTGGGTGATCTTCACATCCCTGTCTGCCAATGGATTTTCTAAGGCTCTGTTCTTCGGGGGGGGATGTGATGGTGGTTTCCATCTGAAGTGCTTCCTACTTGAGTTGAACGACGTGGACTACAACATCTTGTACAAACTTGCATTCATCTGACAAAGCTCCTTTCCGGACGTTCTCTATTCTCATTGCCAGTGGATATTTTGTTTAACAGGCTGCAGTACCAAGTGAGATGAGGCATCATCTTTCCCGGTGTAGCACACTGACACGAAACCAGAAGCAGTGGACATTAAGTTATATCAGGTAATTACCACGCATTAATATAATTTAATCAAAATTAACAAGCACAATGCATGTAGCACAAATGATGAAATGCAAACATTTGAATTGAATTTTCACAGTAAAGTAGTTCAAAATTACTAAGTTCAATTAATAATTCATCATGATCTTCAGTCAAATACCAGTCATATTATAACCTGACAGATATTGAAGCGAAATTTGACTCACATCTGGGAGTCTTGTTGATGTGAAATATCATAAAGACTTGATGCCAGATGTGAAATTATCCTTATTAGGTATTTTTCTTTAACAATTGTGCTTTACCACAGTGATTAGAGCAGATGGAGCATAAATTTTTCTCCCTTTTTCTTTTCTTTTTTTTTAACATGCATCCTTTCAAAATCCAGTTACCATAACAACTTGGTTTAACTGGTTTTGTTATATCATCTTCTTTTTATATCACACCTAGAACTTTTGTCTGGCTCACAAATGAACACAACAAATTTTTTTAATTAATTATTTGTTGTCAAAAATCTGTCATCAACTGCTTTTCAGGGGAGGAGGATGGGAGAAAAGGAGTAATTTCTTCTTTTTTTGCCATGTTTAGTATCAGCAATAAGGAGACAGAGTGGTATTATAAGCCTTCTACAAAACAATAAAACAGAAGTACTCCCAGCAGAAAGCTTGAAAATCCCAAACCATACTTACACAGACTTCTAATGATAATTTTTAAAGGATATTCCTTTTCATGAAAATTAAATACTCCCTGTAATTTCTCAACACTAGAGCTTTGTATATATTTCCCTCTTTGTTTGAATGGACCAATTCAAATCTTCTTTTATGATAACAACATAAAACCATATTGTAGTAAAATACCTTCCCTCTGTCTCCTTTCTCTCTCGCTTAATATCTATGTGACTTTGTCAGGGCGAAAAGAGAGACAGTGGGAGGTGTGACAAGTTAATATCTAGGAATAAAAAGGTGCTACCTAGCAACATTTCTCTGGAAACTAAATCTCATTTGTCAAGAAACTCTAAAACAAGGGCTGCATTGCCCAGGGGATTGATAATGGCATACTGAGCTTTCCACAGCAAGTCACTAAAATATAAATGCAGCCCAGGTCAGTAGCAACTGAACACTGTTACCACCTGACAGCTGTTTAGGGGCCTGTATGAAATGCCTTACTCTTCATCCAATTCCTACTGGGGAAGCGGCTGCATCCCAATTAGCATTAATTGGCTCCCTTATTTTTAGCTGCAGCAAGGCAACCGAGGACCATGCAGAGCCAGGGAGTGAGGGCTGGAGGCAGCGTGCTGTGATCCACTAGACCAGCTGTGTCTCTGGTTAAACTGGACATTTTGACTACAGCATTCCTGACAGACTGTGGTACAGTCCCTGCTTAAGAGCTGGGAGTGAAGGGGCCTCCACGGTAATCCTTTGATGCCACTGTCTCAATGGCTCATGTCTCCTGTCCTTACAGCAAGTGTTTCTCCTCTCAAACCTTACCAAAACCATCTCGTTTGAAAAATTAAGGGATTCTTTTTGTCCTTCTACAGGGAAACAATCCATCAAAGGAAGCTACCACATTTCTCATCCGTTTATCATTCTATGTGCTTGTTTCTGGATTCTGTCCAATTTTCCTATATACCTCATAAAGTACAGTGACCAGACACAAGGCTCTAATTGAGGCCTTACCAACACTAACTATGGGGTAGTTATTATTTCCCTTGCCATATATTAATGCTCCTCTAACACAGCTCAAGATAGTGTTTTACTTCTACAGAATCTCAGGTTCACTAGGCTATAAGAGAGTGCCCCTCGAACATATGTGTTTCTAGTGGTTCAGAGTCTATTTCAGCTGGATCTGTAACCACTGAGAGCAAGCTTTTAGGCACTTCTGAATGGATTATGTGACAGACCTAAACACTCTTCAGGCTCTTTTCTTTGTTCTGCTGTGTTCTTCTACCTCTCTCTTAAAACACGCTCTGCTAATTACTAAATCACGCTTCGGGTTTTGATTATGAATAAGGCAAAGGAGACACTGAATGTTTCTTCTCCTCCTCTTATTCACTGTCTTTCCCTGTTTTGCAATAAACCCTTTCTTTGCCTTTATGTCTTCTTATGACATCTATGTTTACAAAAGTTTCCTCATAATCTTGCATGTTCCGACTTATCACACCGTATCATAAAACAGTTTGGATTGGAAGGTACTTTAAAGACCACCTAGTTGCCACTCCCCTGACATGGGCAGGAATGCCTTTCACTAGAACAGCTTGCTCAGAGTCCTAGCCAACCTGGCCTTGAATGCTCTCTGGGATGGGACATCCACAACCTCTCTGGGCAACCTGTTCCAATGCCTCACCACCCTTACACTAAAGAATTTCTTCCTGGTATCTAAAACAACACTTTTTCAGTTTAAAGCCTTTCAAAATTATCCTATTACTACACGCCCTTGTAAAAAGTCTCCTTCCAGCATTCATGTAGGCCCCCTCTAGGCTGCTATGTTGTATTTTTTAATGTTGTATTTTTACTGGTTTTTACTCTCTTTGTGCTACTTTTTTTCCTATTTCTCTTTTTTAGTGATGCCTTTTTGAATGTCATCATAGAGCTCTCTATACAGCTGGAAATAGGCTATTGCTAAATTCTTCTTTTTTTTTTTTTTTTTGAAAGAAGATAGCTTGCTGTTGTACACTTGGTAAAATCTATCTAAGTAACTCCACCACTCCCCTTCTTCTTAGTACTTTAGATCAGGGATAATTAACTAAATGTCTATAGTTTAGGTGAGCTAAATGACAGTTAGGAACTGACAATCAGTTCAGGCACCATTGAAAATGGTCTAAGTAACCTCTGCAGCCTCTGGTCACTACTCTAAGAAGGCATAGGACATCTGTAGATCTTGTGTAATATCTGCCATGTTGAGGAAACTTCCCAGTCTGACCATTCACAAGGCTCTCTGGCACACATACTCCCAACACCACAGACTTTTTGCCGAGACTTGAAGCCCTCTCACTTCATGGGGAGCTCCAGTGATCCGATGGGTGCCCTGCTTGGCTCCCCACACACCCCACTCACACAGTCAGTCCAGGTTTCCTCAGCAGTTCAGCCCCAGATTTCTCACAGCAGAGTCTCAGGTGGCTCATTCCATAAAACGATTTATTCACAGCAGACTAACACAGAAACAGCCTGACCTGGTTCCTCCAAGGAGGGACTCCCAACAAAAGAAAAAAATAAAGTCCTTGGGCTTTTATACCCTCACAGTCTTTCCACACACCAGTCTTACTCTTCCTCCTGAGTCTTTGGCTCTTGCCCCCTCTGTGTCCATCGACCTAGCTGGCATCATACGTCTTCATCTCCTTCATTATCCAAAAGATTGGCAATTCCCAGGTCCTGCTGTGTCTCTCAGTCTCCATGCACCTGGCTGGCTGTCACCTGTCTTCATGCCCTTTGTTATCCCAAAGGGTGGCAGTTCACAAACTCTTGTCTCAAATTTATTCACCTTATCCTAGAGCAGACATCTGTAGTGAACCTCACAGTACTCCACACCTCCTTGACTCTTTTAAGAAGCAGGGACTTGTTCATTCAAATAGATGCAGATATTTAGTGCTGTTTGGGATGTCATAGGCCCTAGCTGTCCTTCCAGAGGACCGTGGACATTCTGCAGGTCATTTATCATACCTACCATCCCTGTGCAGGTGTCCCAGACAGCTCAGGAAATTTCAGTGCTACTGCATACCTCCCTATGAATCACAGTGGAAAGATGGACCACACAGGATCGTCTTGAGGCTATCCAGAAATTAGGCTTTGGTTCAGTGTGGTCTTGTAGATTTGGAATCAGGCAATATTGTCTAAAGATGACAGGACTCTTAAGAGATGCATAAATCTCTTTAAATATATAAAAAAAAATTTGGTAAATAGCCACATCATTAAAGAACAAATAAAAATAATTCATACACATATAAACTGATTGTTACTTTACCTCTTGTTGCACCACTGCAGATTCTGCTCATGATTTCTTTACAATCTGTCATTTCTCGGTGCACACTCAGAAATAGCTCTCCATTCATACTGGTTTCTTAAGCTGAAGTTTTGATTTGCTTAATAGCACAGCTGTGTTAAATTATGTGATAAGGCTCATCTGCACCACCACAAAAGGAGCTTGGACAGGCAATGGCAGAAGGCAGCCCCAAACAGTGCCCTGCTAGGCTACTCCCAGGCTTATCCTAGGGGCCATCAGCCCATCAGAGGCACAGCCCCACAAGCACAGAGGAGCAGAGGGGCTTGATGCCAGGTGGGAACTCAAATCAAGTACTCCCAAGGAAGGAATGCCTTGTCCAAGCCCCTCTTAGGACTCCTCTCTGTGGTTCCAGTGTGGAGCCCAACCCTGTGAATCATTGGAGCAGCTCTCCAGATTGCCTTTCAGACTAAAGGGTGCTTACCAGCAAATGGGGACACTGGGATCCAGAGGGCAGCTACTGGGCAGACTGAATGTCTGGATATGGCTGCTGGAGGGATCCACTTTACCCATGTACATGTATATTCTCACTCGTGAGCCTCTATCCTGTCCTGCTAGGGGGAGCAGGGAAGGAGGTTGGTGCTGCCTGTGGCTGCGTGGGTGCTCTGAGTGTCTGTGTGGTGCGTGCTGCAGGTGATGCACACACGTGGGTGTCTGGTGGAATGGGTGTGCTCCGTGCCTGTCTGCCTGCTGGGAATACAGCTCTGCCTTGCTGCTGGCTGGACTCAAGGACTTGTCTGTCTGGTGCTCCATGGTACATTTTCCTCTAACAAACTAGTTTCTATATACAGTAATTTTAAGTCACTGGGAAGAATCCCAGTGTGAAAAGCTGGCATAATCTCTGTGTGCACTCTTATGTAAGAGTGTCCTATCTCTGTCCTATCACACCCTTAAATGCCCTTTATGAGATCTTCAGATTAGAGCCAGATTCTTCTTGTGCTCTCTGCCTTTTAGGTGTGTTAGCCTGCTCAAGTCACTAATCATCTAATGTGAGGAGGGGTTCATAGGATGACAGACACCACAAGCCTTTTAAAAACCGACTTTTCACCAGTAAATCTTGCCTGAAGAGGAATGACAAATAGCTCTAAAAATGAGACAAAATTGCTCTTTGATAGTGTTACTCTTATAACCTTAAGGCCCTATTACAGCATTGTGTCTCCCTCAATGTAAGTCAAAGGAGTTGATGGAAAATCAAGGCTGTTAAGTGTATTTGGAAATGTTGTAGAAAATATACAATTCAGTAGCAGTGCCATCATTCAGACCCAGCAGCTGTGTCTTCTGAAAGGCTGGTTTCTTCTAGATTTGCTGCAGGGACCTGCACAGTTGAATGCTGCGGCCAATCACCTATTTTATGGTCAGCATGAATACAATGAAATATTCTTCCTTCACAGCACGTTCGCTTGAAATGAACTTTTACCTTGGAAGAATGATAGTCTGTCTTCTCACTCTGTGAGGTTCTTAAAAGGCTCAGGAAGCTCAAGCAAAGAAGCTCCGAAACCATTAACCTTCAGCCAGCTTGTGAAGCAGGGATGCATGCTTTGCAATGGAAACAATCTCATTTTTGGGCATGGACAGCGTGGTTTGATGCTTTGGAAACCTTACGGATGTCATCCCTGCTTGTTAAAGAATTCCTTATCAGTGTCAGGTCATGGTGATTTGACATGACACAGTTTAGACTGTGTGTGATGCAGTGGATCTTCTGAGCCACTCCCGATATGGGCTTCTAGCCAATTAAAATGGCTCTTTGCTGCTGCAGTCCCATCAGAGCTATCACTGCATCCTCCTTCTCTCCAGCTGCTGTGAGAGCAGCTGTGACTTCCTTTGTCATGTCCCACAACCTGCAAGAGGGACACAGACACAGGCAGTGTGCTGACTGCAGGGCATGCAATGAACAAGGACAGGTGCTGCAAGCTTACAGTCTCTGGGAGCTGGGAACACACAATAACACCTGTTTGCACTGATCCTTTGCATGGAAGTCAAGATGATTGGGCAGTTCCATATATAAATCATTTGATTTTAGACATTAAAGAATTTCTGCTCTTTCTGCCATTTAACTTCAACATTTTCTTCAGTATTGCATCAGTCTTGGCACATAAACTGAGAACAGCGTGGACTTTGCTGTCACTCTTCTCTGAACTACGATTGTGGAGTCCCTGTGTTCCTTGAAGACAAGGCTTTGGCTCTGGAAAGGATTAATGGTAACAGCTTTCTTGACTGTCCGACATTTATTTCACTCTCTAATTGCATGGAAATTTCAAGCTGCTTACTAGGTACCACATAAGACAAGCTTCTCAAATCCTCTGTATTCGATAGCAACACTCGCATTTTCACCAGTGGCAAAGCTCATTTCAGTATCTTTCCCCCTGCCCACGGCTAATGTGCATAGCTATCCTAGAGGCTGTACAGTCAGTGGCAGTGAAATTGGCAGGAGGAGTGCACAATATTTGTGAAATGCACCATCTTGAGTCTAGGAATAAGCCAAATGCTTTTTCTGAAATCAAAGATTACCAAGTTCTCTGGCAGGAAAGAGGGAAAGCTGATCTCAAGGAGCTGTGAGTTCTCCAAAATCTGTATTTTCTGGTCATGGCTTCTCCTTTTGTCTGACATATCTTGAATCAAAGCACGTTAAGATCTGTAAGCTAATGCAGGGAGCTCTGGGTTTCGTGACAGCGCTGACCAAAGTCAGAGCTTGTCTGCTTGTTACATTAATGCGGGTGGGTCTTTCCATAGATGCCATTTGCCTTCCATCTTACATGGTCTTTCCCTGACAGAGCAGAAAGTGAAACATTTTGGCCTCATGTCAGACATGTTGAAATCATGTATTAAACAGGGGAGTAAAAACTGTACTGCTGCTCTCTGTTTGTACCTTACAAATGCTCTCAGCAACCGAGATGCAGTTATCAGTCACTCATGCAGACACACACGGTATGAAGAGGACTGCCTGCTGTGACTTGGGAGATGGCCAGAGCACATCTGACCTCTCTAGTGCAGCATTCCCACTGTCACCATAGTCATGGATCAGTAAATGGTACGTTTCACACATGTATCCCAAGAAAATGCTACCACAGGGGTGTGGAGAGCTTAAAGATTTGCCAAGACAATGACAAAAACATATTTATCCTCCTCAACCCCACCAAAATGAATTGTAAAATAGCTACTTGACAGTAATAGATGATTTCCACTTTATTTAATTAGAAAGGTAACATTGGATAATTTTTTTACATTATTCCAGCACCATTCTGTTCCTCTGAATTACTTTAACAAGGATATCATATATCTACCAATGAAACTTCCATTTGTCAGATTTTTGCTGGGGGGAAGAGGAAACATCATAAATGTGATGCCACAGATGGCAGACTTGGGAAAGGGTTGTTTAAAATTAGGACAAGCTACTTGTCTCTACATATATTTGTAGGGTGCCCCCGGGACACCCTTCATACTTTTTTTCGCTTAAGTGCTTTGCCTCTTCCCATCATCATTCCTCCACAAAACACTTTATTTCTTTGCCTCCCAAGACTCCACCAAGGGACGGATTCTTGAGTGGACTATAGAAGACATTTCAAACTACACAATCACACTCATCTGACTTCTCCCAATTTAGCTATTATAAAACCAAAATTGTTCAGACAAGCTTTCTTTATACTGAAGTACATTATTCAGACTTCAGATGGAAAGATCTTGGCCCTTCAGCATCCACTATAGAGACTTCCGCTTTCAGGTTTGGAGACGCAATTTTCATTCCCCAAATCGTAACAAAAATAGGAGTTATTAGAAAGGTACACTATTTTCTCCCCTCCTTTTCTCTGCTCCAGCCATGCTGTTCTGACTTTCTTCTCAGTATCAAAAATAATTTAGTCATACTAAGCCTGACGTGTCACAGGCTCTTAACGCTGTATCTTTATACCTGCTAGAGACTTGAACAAATTGCTCACAAGCAAGACTAGTGACATTCAAAAGAAATGGCATTCAGTCATCAGCAGATTCAAATTAAGATATGACACTTATCATAGATACAGTATTTATTATTAAAAATTTAATGCATCTTCCTGAGCTCTTAAAATACATTTAGGGAAAAAGCCATTTCAAGCCTTTAATAAAAATCACATTTAAGAGAGGCAGATCTGAATGAATATCATTAATATTTCAAAAATTAAATCCCAAGTCTTTTAGATGCAGCTTTTCAGTGGGCAAGCTATCTCTAAAACCAGTAGGAGAAAAATGTGTGTGTATGCATGTGTGTGCTTGCTTGTGCAAATGAACGATATATTGTCATGACTTTGTTGGAGAAAAATATGTCACACGTCTCTCATGCACACCTGTTCTTATCAACTATTCATATTTCCCTACAGCATGTTGACATTGCAGTTCCTTGTTTCATGGCAGACTGACATCCTTCTGTTTGCAAAGAAGTAAAGAAACATTTTATAGATCATTCTGAAATCGCTCGGTTATCACAGTCTTGGAAAAAAGGGAAAGATTCTAGTTGGCTCCCTTACTTTCTCCTAGGGCAAGGTTGCTGTAAAAAATCTACACTCCACAGCTTTCACCAGCTCAACTCCTGCCGAAATAGAGCTACCCGAGCTTAAATTACAACAGAAACTGTATTGTTAAGACTGACTAAGGGATGACAGTATTTGAGAGAGAGTTCACAAATGCACCTGGGTGATGTGGCAAGATAAGACCAGGGCAGCTGAAGTGGCTGAGGCAGCTCAGGGAATCTGTCTCTGTATACTTATGAATTCTGGTTGATTTTCTGAACTTCACCTCTGACCAAAACCTTCAATGGGAATTAAATCTTTCATTTTATGGGCAAAAGCAGCCAGAGCCAGAGAGACTGAACGAGACCATTAACATTTGAATAACCTTGTCTTGCTAAAACAGGAGATACTGGTAGCCCCATCAGCTGTTAATAACCTTCTGCCTAAATCCTGGCAGAGGTCAGAGAGAAAAAAATTGAGGTGTTCAGGGCATTAGGAACTGTTTTTTATGAAGACATGGTCTCCTACACCTCGTTTAACAGCTGGAAGATTTAGCAGGAGACAAAGCAGCAGGCAGCCTGTACTTCTCGGGTCCTTTGTATTTCAGTAAGATGTGAAAGGCTTTCACTTACAGTAGAGTGCGTTTTTCAAACATCCATATATTTGGAGCCTTTGCATTAATTTAACATCTACAGACATTAATTTTCTGGGGTTTCATAGTGCTTTTCCCTCTGCTTAGTTCTCAGCTGTAAACTAGTAAGGCCCAAAGGTATATGTGAGCTATCAGTGAAACTCATTGATGCTTGGCATGGGCCTTGGGGCAAACATCTGAGGTTCCAGGGTGAGATCCTGACTTCCAGAACTAAGCTGAGGAGCTAGACAGGGTGATGATAACCATTTCTTCTGTATTAACACTGGGCAAAATTGTCTCCTGCTGCCCTTTGTGTGCCTAAGTCCCATACTCAAACACTGCAGAGGTTCCAAACTAACACTGAAATGTTGTCTCATGCCAAGTATGTCCCTCTCTTGTGCCGATGGACTTTTACAAAACCAACTAGCTGAGCAACCTTGCACTTGGGTTCACACTTCAGCTTTAGCAGGTTTCTTAAAATCTGACTAAAGAGTCCTGATCCTCTACTGAGGAAAAAGGAAAGAAGTTTGGGTGCAGCTTGGTAGGACACTTATCTGGGGTGTCATGCTCTAATTCCTTTACCAAGTACAATGTAAGTATTTATGTAATTGAAACACTGAACAGAAGGAGCTAAAGGTAATCCCACCCAATAGCAGGCATAGACCAAAGTTAAAACATCTGTCTGGGAAACAGAAAAACAATCTTTAAACTCAGAGTCCAAATATAAGCAGGAAAAATAGGGGTCTGAAGTTAAGTCTCCAAAATCCAAGGTTAGTCCACCCCTAAGGAAAAGTGAGTTACTGGATCTATGAATTCTGTGTTTCCTTTTGGAAAAGACTACCCTGAGTTTTAAAGTAAGAAAATAATTAAATATTTAGCACAGTGAGTGAAGACTGATTGTTTTCTTCAGTCCAGAGTTCACAGGCTATTCCTCAAAGATTCTTATTAGCTATTTTGGTTGGACTTGATGATCTTGCAGATCTTTTCCAACCTTAACGATTCTACGACTTTACACGGCTCCCTGCTTAGAATGATGCTTTGTCCTGTTGGGGACATTCCAATGGCTTATAACAGAGTTTCATAAGAAATTAACAAAAGCAGACATATCCACTAGACTGTGACTTAAATATCATCAGTTTGACTGCTTGCTTCAACAAAGGTTTTTTGCATGATCTCAAAAAAAAAAAATCTATTTTCAATACAAAACAATACCTGTTTAAATAATCAGGGTCTCAGCAAAGCTAGGGAAAAATCATTACTCCAGGTTTTGCCCTTTTATCATCATAAACAAACAGACAGGTGGAGTTTCATTTGAGGATGAGCCAAAAGCAGAGTAATACTGGTTTAAAATATCCCAAGATGATGTAGCACTCCTGTCAGAAAAGTCTGGGCAGAGGTGTTGTTGTCTCCCACTGGTGTGTGAGGAGAACATTTGCAATTGAGATATCACATCTCAGTGGAATCCCATATATGCTGCTCCAAAGCAAATAGAAGGAAGCCCTTGTCCTGGGTTGCAGTGTATTCTATCACCATCTTCAGGAGCTGTTGAAACCAGGTGGGGTGGTGTTCCTTGCCTCCTCCCTCCGGACTATCTCCTGTTAATGGGCCAGCTGTTGAAACCAGGTGGGGCAGGGTTCTTTATCTCTCCCATGACCCATCCTCCCTCCAGGGGGATATCTTCTGTCAATGGGCCATCCAGTCTCACAGCATTATCCCATTGTGAAATGCTCCGCCCAGAGGGAGGAACCAAGCATTCCATCCTGGATATAAGCTGAGATTTTGAACACCACAGATGTCCCTTACCTACTGGATTCCCAGAGGACAAGAGCTACCACTGGACCTTCAGGTGAAGACCAGACCTTTTTTTCTACAGGATCACTGCTTCAACAGAACCATCACTCCAGGAGGACTGCAGCCACCATTTAATCGGACTGCTACCAGCACCCTGACTGACAGGGTGTCAGGTTGTATTCTGACTCTGTCAGTGGTTTCTTTTTGTACTATTGCATTTTTTTTTTCCATATTAAATTTTATTTCTGACTTGGAGTCTCTCAATGGTTGGCTTTCAAACCAGCATAGTCCTGATGATAAGCACTGATTTCAAGAGAAACAGAGTTAGGCTGATATAGCTTTGGTGATTACATGTTTTCAGAGATAATTCAGTAACAATTCTAGGATTTTTTTCCAGGAGATATGATTTCATGAGAATGAAACTGGAACAAAAGAGTGTAGTGTCAGGAGTTTATTACTCCATAGTAGTTTATAAGAAGGAAGGGCAAGGCACTCTTTAAAAGAGTCCTCAACAGAGACTTGGAGGCTTTGTGATTAAGGGAGGGAAGATTCAGGCTTAAAGGACAATGCCACAGAAAATGTAGAAGCTGACAGCAAGATGATTAAGGGGTGAAATTTGATAGATTTAACAAATGTTAAATGGGATTAGTTGGCAGATCCTGAAGATTTGCCTGCTACTTTCCTTTCTAATCCTAAGATTAGAGATACTGGCAAGCCAGTTCCAGTGGTCTTAATAATGCCAGCAGGTCTGCATCACGTCCAAGTTATATTGAAATCTAGACCTTGGTCTCCTAATTAAATCAAGAAAATAAGCAGCATATGGAGAAAATAAAGAAACAACACAGAGAGATTAGAAGGCTGTGATGCAGTCTTTTGCAAAAAATAAATGCCCTTTCAAATTACTGTACATAACATAAATGGAGCATTTATAAACATTTTTGTAGTACAATTTTTTAAGAACTCCCATTTCCCTCATTTAGAATATTTTAAGTGTTTTCACTTGTTATTTGGACACGTAGATGTGATACGATTCCACACAAGCATCTTGGAGAGTACTTTCCTGCTCCTTTTGAAAAAGGAATGAGGAAACTGTATTTTTAAAATGAAATATCACTGAAAAATAAATAATACAGCCAAAGGTGAGTGAGTGATTCACAGGGAAAAATGTGGTTGAAATGTTTTCCCTTTTATTCTTGCTGTTGGAGACTAGATTTCATAACAAGCCTCAGGTTTATTGTCATTCAAAATTACTTGTGAATTTGTTTTGGACTGCTGAGCCTTTGAATAGCAGCTTTTGATATTTTTACTCAATAGACAGTGAGAGGAAAGATTTTGCATATGCTCCAGTGTGGTAGAGTGAGGCATAAGAAGCTTCTTGTAACTGTGAGCATATTTTGTTTTCCATCTGGAACTTGGGAAAAAAACCTTGTAATCAGACATGAAACAACAGATGACGACTCCCTAGTCAGCCTGTTGTTTTTTATGAATGAGACAGTCATCATGCAAACACACCAACTAGAGGAAGAGTCAAAACAATTGCGTTAAGATTATGATACAAGATCTTGCTTCCATGAATGAATATAACAGAGGGTAGAGGAGAAAATAAAGCTTAGAAATCTGGGCTACTGGGAAAGCAGCACTGGCCATTTATTTACCAATTATTTTACAAGACCACCAGAGACTGATACCGGGGACAATGGCATCAGCTGGTTTGCACCCGCTCTCCTTAGGCACGTTTGTCTTAGCGAAAGCTAAATTAAGTGGTAGAAAACAGAACAAGGGAACAAGCTGGGGATGATCTCAGGCCCATTGCTTGAAATGGATGCCTTGTCCTCTTACTTAGCAATACAAGTGTTCCCTTTAAATCATAACTGGAAGACATAAGGCATAGGAAGTTCTGAGAAGGAAGCCCCAAAATGAAAATAGTCTCCTCTTTTTTTTTTTTGTCTGAGAGAATAAAAATGTATCTGTAAATGAACATTGTAAATGAGAATCTCTTATACAGAGAGCAATTATGTAAAAAGTAACCTGCCATGTCAGGAGTCAGGTTGTGGTAGTTTTGCATTTCTGGATCTTATTCTGGGTACTTTTAAGCAACCAGTTTTTAGAAACAAAATACTGTGAGCAAGGGAGAAAACCGAGGATAACTCCATATGAAAAATTTTAGTTGAGCGTTGTCTGTTGAAAACAGTTTCGCATGTCTAATGCCTACAAGTCCTAGGTTACGACCCTGCCTTGGAAAGTTATGCTGTCTGTAAAGCTCTATCAGCTCTTTCCATTTCTTTCCACCTCTTTATCCCTTCCTATATACACTATTCCTTTCATCCAGCTTACTAGTGGATAGGAGGATAAGGAAAGAAGTGTCAGAGCTTGGATGTTTTTTCCACCATGCGCTACACAGCACTCCTACAACAACTCCCCACAGAGCGCAACAGGGAAATGCAATTCTTCAAGCACAGATAAATGAGGATGATTATTGCCAAAGAAGACATGAAAATGCCTAGAAATCTTAAAATTATTTCCCTGTGTGGATAGCACTAGTGACCAGTGAAGATGCCACGGCTTACCCCACAGTAAAAGTGCCGTAGCATTTAAAAAAAAGCAGGGACTAGAATACACTGGAATAGAAATATCTTGCCTCATTTTTGAGGTAGTGTTGGCCAGCTGACATGGGGTGTCCACATGAAGATCAAGTGTGAACTAGCAAGTGAGCTGGAAATAGACCATCCTTCAGGTGAATTCAGTGTCTCTGACAGAGCAGATTTGTATTTTAACTGCTTACAGTATTTGCAATTCATATTATGCAGGCCAGTGCAAATTGTAAAGCACATCTTGTACAATCAAGCTGTAATCAAAATTCATTTCCAAAGACAATCCAAGAATTTCAGCTAAGAACACACTTTTTAGAGTGTTCTGATAGTAAACTCTAAGCATTAAATTACCTCAGCCAGCTTCCATAAAATGGTGTTGATTATGTTTGTATCCTAATTTAATTACTATTCATAGGAAGTATTTTTTGCTATTTGCTCAGCTATGATATCCAATCATTTCACACTGTTATACATTTTACTTTGTACTTTATAGTCTGGCAAGGCTAGCAGGATTAAGTAGTCCATCTAACAAGGAAATAGGTGTACTCTTCATTTCTGTATCACAGAGGTATTAAAAAATAATTAATACAAATAGGCAAAAAAGGAAGAGACCTTTGAATGTAAAATAATGTAAGAAACATTCATGATTTGGTATTATGATATTATACTGATTTTGAGAATGAAGTATTTCAATGAAATAAGTGACAAGGCTCAGCTGTCTTGTACTGCAAGATCCTGAACTGAATCACTTATGTAAATTGGTACATTGTGATTATACGTAACTGTTTTAAACCTCATATTCATTTCAAGAATATTCCTTCACTGATTTAGTCTCAGTCATGTATTCGAAGCAACAATTTTATACCCTTATCATAAGTTCTCTGTCTAATACATTCAGTGCATTGTAACCAGATTTATTTTGTATTTTAGTGCTCAGCATCAGTCATAACAGTTTGATTTGGAATTTGAACAGGAGCCACACATACCAGATGGGATTCCATTGTTGGTTAATATTACTGTTCCCTTAAAATGAAGCAATACCCAGCTGTCTTTGTGTTTATTCAATGTGAAAGCCTAGCCTTCCAAAAGATAGGTTACGCTGATGTGAGGCTACATCTTTTTGTCCTTAGGGTTTGGAGGCTGAACCTTAGAGCTGCCAGACAGATTTGGGGAATTTGATCTCAGTGCTTAAGGCCGTGAGCCACAGGATGCTCATCACCCGAGCCGGCAGGAATTCACCTACACAGGTCAGCTGGTAGGAGCCCACGTGAACGAGAACACTGATCATTAATGTCACCCCAGAGATGTGAGAGCCTTCCTTGCTGACAGAAATAGATTCCCCCAGCACCAAGAGCACACTTAACTGATAGGAGAACTGAGATTTGTAGTATGTCACGGGGGCAGCAGAGCGAGTTTAAATAGAATACAGTGGTGTCTGATTATTTGATAAAATAACTACTGAAATAAACCCCAAAGATGTCACATCCTCTGGATGTCAAAATAAATTTAAAGCAAATCAAACTGATTCATGAGTTGCACGTACTTTTAAAAAAGTTCAAATAGGAAGTTTTTTACCTCCTTTAGCGGTTTGTAAAAGTACAAACAGGTGATACTCTCTTAGGTATTCTGTGGTTAAGGTGTTGTGGTTTTACCCCATCAACCAAGCACCACGCCGCCACTCACTCACTCTCTGAGCAGCAGGATCAGGGAGAGAATCAGAAAAGTAAAAATGAGAAAACTCATGGGTTGAGTTAAAGATAGCTCAATGGGTAAAGCAGAACCTGTGCACCTAAGCAAGCTAAACTTTAATTAATTCACTGTTTCCCATGGGCAGGCAGGTGTTCAGCCACCTCCAGAAGGGCAGGGCCCCAGCACAGGTAAAGGTGCATGGGGAAACAAACACCATCACTCCAAACATGCCCCCATTTCCTCCTACTCCTCCCCCACACTTAATGTACTGAGCATGATGCCATATGGTCTGGAATATCCCTTTGGTCAGCTGGGGTCACCTGTCCCAGCTGTGTCTCCTTCCAACGTCCTGTGCACCCCCAACTTCAACACCAGCGTGGCAGTATAAAAAGCAGAAAAGGCCTTGGCTCTGTGTAAGCCCTGCTCAGCAAAACCAAAAAGAGCTCTATGTTATTAACCTCGTGTTCAGCACAGATCCGAAACAGAGATCCATACCAGCCACTGTGAAGAAAAGTAACTACCCCAGCCAAAACCAGCACTTAAGGCCACAGGGCACCAAGAAGTTTATTTTTATTATTATTTTACATGCTTGTATCACATAAAAGTAATGACACATTAAAGTTTTGTTTCTAGTTGTTCTGCAGCTGTAAACACAGAGGAGAGCTGGCCAGTTGCTTCCAAGAGTGTCATGCTTCACTTAAGAAGAGCATAGATTAAAACAAAGATTACATATAGATATTATAAATACTATATATTCCAGTGAAGTATCTCCTAACTATAAAAAAAAACCCAAAAAAACCATGCTAAAGGACGCTACGAAGCTTAAAGAAAGCCTCATCATGTTTGCCAAATTTCTGGATGAAATATTTAGACATATCAGTGAACAAGAGCATAGAAAACTCAAGTGTAAATAAGAACTGCAATATTAAATGCAGCATTTTGCCTTCCACCTTCTCAGATGTGCATTTTCTTTGTTTTACATAGTGCCATGTGCATAGAATATGGAATAATTGCAAAACTTGAGATCTACTGCCCAAAAGGCAGGTAGAAATTTGAATTGTGGATCAGAGTTAAGTGTTAGGTTAATTCTTCTGGGAACTCATGTTCAAAATGTACACCAGAGCATCCAGTGGGGATCTGCACATTCAATAATTGCACCTATTCACACACACAAGGTCTGCACATGCAAGACATATAGTGACTAATCTTAAACCCACCTGTCCTGTTAAAAGACTCTGCTTGCTTGGCATGTATATTATTAGAAAGATGCCTTGAAGTAGCTACCTGAAAGCAGAGGCTAGACAAAAATAAGAGAATAAAAGCAGGTATTTATTTGAAGGGCCTTCAAAGGCACACTTTGGGAATGGAAAGCCTCTGAGGGTCTCCACCCAAGACGGATGCTGGCTCATGGGTTCTTCACGCTTTTATAAGTTTGGTCCATTTGCATATCAGGGTTAATTCTCTAATTACAACTTCAGTTAATGATGTAATTACCCAAGTTTGCTCCTCCTCTCAAGGCTTTAGTTTACACATTTTGGGGCCTGAGACAATCAAGGTGTCCTTGAAGTGCAAACCTAGAGAGAGTTTGTTATGTCTAACCAGCATGAGAGAACAGCAGCTCACAGGCCACACGAAACTTCAGAGTTACACACCAGGCAGCGCAGGATTTGAAAAACATAAAAGTTGAAACCTAAGGCATCAAGACCACAGTTTTATTAAGCAGACAGTCTTTTATATGTTGACTGGTCTTGGCTGGACTGTCTATTTGAATTTCAAAATGGAAATACCTAGCAGCACGATGACCAGGTAAGCAGGTTGCTGAAGATGTACGGACAACTTTAAACTATAATTGTTCAGAATGTGCTAAACTTTATTGGCCATTTACAGTACTATCTACCTTTGACAGGTATTTTATGGCATAATTTCTTTCTCCCAAATGTCTTCTTTCAATTAAGTGCTACCATTGTGAAGTTTTTTTTTTCTGGACCTCACTGCTTCTACAGTAATATTTTCTCATAGTGATGGATACAAAATTTGCACTGTGGGAATATTACCAGTACAAAAACTGGCCACTAACTTCTATTATTCCAACAGCTTGAATATATACAACTGTACCAGATCAGACTACATGTGCTCTGTAAAAGCAAGGATTCATTCACGTTGTTCCACTTGCTCCCATGGTTGGCATTAATGAAAATCAGTAAGGGTTTCAAGTTCATTGGGTTCTTTTTTGGCAGTCTCCTGAATTCTTTCAAAGCAGGAATGTACTTTCTCACTTTTAAATTAACATTAAAAAATAGAGAAGGCTCAATTTTATTGCAACATGATAAAAAAAAGTTCTGTTGTAAGTCATCTGATACAGCCCAGAAAATGGCCGTATCATTCATCTTTTGCATTCTTCAGAGTTTACATGTTATTCATAGTCTTAAGATTACAAAGGGCATTTCCATTGCCCTAGAGACGTACACAAACTATCCACATTAGAATTCTGGTACTGAAGTGTTAAGGAGTTACCATTGGAGTTTCACTCAAATAGTGGCTTTTTAAGAGAAAACTGGGTGCAGTCTCTTGGAGTCGACAGTGCTTGTGCTGTCTAGACTGGTATGATTTCCCCTAGGAGTAGAACAAGCAACAGCTAAACCTCAGTATGCTCTTTCCTGGGCAATCCTATGTGCCATCTGTTTGTATCGTCGTGGCAAAACACAAGTCCAGGCTGGTGGTCAGATGTGTCACCTAATTCATACTCAAAAGGAATCACAATGCCTACAGTTTTGCAGTCACACACAGAAAAGGAATGGTGCTGACCAGAAGCAAGTAAGTAGCGGGTGGAGAATTCTTCATGGTTTTGTTAGGAAGGGGCCACAATTGCTTATCTATTTTAATGTTTTTATGTTACTATTGAAACAAAGTAGCAGCTTCACTCATCCCCATCTTTGTCATATTTACTACTCAAACAAAAGCTGCACAAAAAGCCACTAATCATAACTTCTATCAGTTAAGTATTTTCAACTGAGTTTGTAAAAAAAAACCCTCAGAAGCAATAGTGATTTGAGGATTTAAAAGAAAAAATCATTTTCTCAGGCACTGTACAAAAGACCTTGCTGATGGTGTCAGCCGGTAGGGCACAGCAATGACCACTAGCTTTTATGTCTTCTTTGCCAAATGGACTTTGTTAGAATACAATTCTCCTCCATGCAATTACTAGAAGAGGAACTGAGTGCTCCTTTTTTTTGAGGGCTCCTTTTACCTTTCTGAATAAAATATTTCTCATAATACTAGTGGCACTCCTGTTATGAAAACATGACTTTGTATTTATTAGGACAAGCTGAAAAATTGATTTCTTATGTGTGTATTAGCCAAAAACCCTAACAATGGAACCTGTCTCTAAGGCAAATCCCTTCAAAACCAAGTTTTCTGCAAATTCTCATTGCTGTTATTATTAGCAACACAGCAAACAATTTCAGTGGCATATCAGTGTATTCAAAAACAGTCTAGAGGTGTAGGCGTGTATTTATCTAGCGTACTAAGTATCCATCAAAATGAAAGGGGAAACATGGCCGATAAGCTTTTATTCAGTTCAGTTAAATGAGACATTCTTGCATGTTTTGTTTTAGCATATTCCTCCTCTTCCTTTCCTCTCCTCAGCGAGAATGTTTAACCTCCACTGAGCTGCATTTCTTTTCCAATTTCCAGTTCATTCACCACATACCTTATAACATAAATTGTTTATTTAGGATAATGTTAATGGCACCTGATGAGGTATCATCTCGCCGTGAAAACTATTACTGCTAAATAAAACAGGGCCAGCTGGCCCTGCTTCTCCATGCTACCAAACTGCCAAGTAATCCTTTAATTTGTTTTTTTACTGTTCTACCTACAATACACATCCCTGGCAGAGGATGGTAGTGCTCAGCAGTATGGTGTGGGCCAGTCTGTACAACCTGGACATAAAGGTTGAGGTTATCCCTTGGACTCCTTCTTACAGCACTAAAGGCACAGCCACATTGGCTCAGAGTCTCTTTAACTTCAGTGAGGATATATTTAATTTTGATGTACCTTGGGTTGCAAGGAGGACCAGTGCTGCTAAAATAATGCCTAAGTATTGCCGAAATCCACTATGTGCTCTTAAGGACTTTGAGGGATTCAATTGAGTCAGTCACCTTAAGAAAAGGGAGCTATCCCAAAGAGGAGGAATTTTGCCAAAGTTTTGGGCTAGGAAAATTATCAGTTACAGTCTAGAAAGTTTATATTTGAGAGCACTGGGAAAATTTTTCATTACGCTGATCAGAGTCAGAGTGAATCTGGATTTTAATATTAGCTGGGCGGATGGAGCAGAAAAGACTTTTTAGAAATATTATAGAGAAATAATCTGCAAATTTCTTCGATAACTCTGGTCATGGGGATATAGCTGCAGGCAAGGCAGTGGTGTTTCCATGCTATTCCCTGCTACTTCAGTAGAGACATTCCTTTAGTAAAGGACTGGAAGGCCTTTTTTTGCAGCATTGTGCTCGAGCTGGCAGACAGCCATTCACAATGAGATGTGAGAAAGACAACCTGGAGTTTGAGATGAGGCAGGGAAAAGCAAATGGAACAGGATAAGATCTGTGAACTGTCAAGGCTGAAGGAGAAGCTGAGTGTGATGTTGTGGATTTTGGTGCTTAAAGACAGGATGAAGATGGGCAAATCAAAGAGAGAAACCCCTGAAAAACACCAAAATCTGAGGGTTCAGGAAAGCCCACCAAAGAAAGGAATTGCTCAAGAAACAATTTGTTCACCCCGGAAGCCATCCAGGAGTGCAAACAAAGGAAAGAGATAGTGAAGGACAATGACAGTCAAGAAGGAAATGGAGCATTGCTTCATCTGGGTGAAAAAGAGCTTTGGTGAAAGTAGGATTTGTCAAGTCCATAAGTTCGCTAATAGGTCTTAATGGTCCTGACCATCTTAACCTTACACAAGGCTTAATCTCTGGCCCTGACCATCCTGCCCGTGGCCCAGAAGTTCCATGTAGATTCATGCCTGAGCATCCAGACCTGCCCGAGCTATGCTGCAGGTAGGCTAGTCTCCAGTCTTGCCTTCTGCTGTTCCTGACTAAATGTCCTGGACAGCCTCATGGCCTGACTTGTTACCTGGCCTTGACTGAAGAAGTCATTGCTTGCTCTCATTTGACTTCTAAGTATAGCTAGCGCTGAGAGGGTAATTCTGCTTTTCTGTTGTAGACTGGCATACATATCCTGAATTTTCATTGCTTCTGGTGCAGTCACCCAGACGCTGAACCAAGGTGCATTCGATTACAAAAAAAAACAACAAAAAACCCCCACTGCTGGCTTTGCCCAAAATAATTGAAATACGTAACACATAAGACCACAAAGCCATTGATAGTGTCCTAGGTTTGCTTGCAGGAGGAGGAGCCTAGAACCTGCAAGTGTGGCTAAATTGCTATTCCATACCATACACACCAATGCTGGAGGCCGTGGTCTTGCTTTTTGTCAGGAATAACTGCATGTCCCTGACGAGCTGCAGGAATGGCCACCATCTTGCCTCTGTCTAAGTGGCCACACAGAACTAAGTCGAGGTGGTGAACACCTTTTGTGTGTAAACCATGTTTTCTTTCGGATACTTTTGTTATTAATATTGCTGCTGTTACTGTGCCATTCTTATTCCATCGCTGTTTGCTTTCCGTAAATGGTTGTCTCAACACAGAGTCTCTGCCTTTGTCCCTTTCTCACTGGAGGGGGCAGGGGAAAGGGAGTGGCTTATTTGGGTTTAATTCCCATCTGGTTTTAAACCACCAGTTTTTACTACTTTTAATGTTCTACTGGGCTAGGAATAGAACAGTTTTTTAAGTTTCACTAAAAGTCTCTGTGACTCTTGAACTCATGGTCATTTATTTACTTGAAATCACCTTGGCCTTACTATCTGTTCCTTACAATAAAGAGTGAGGTGACATTCACAAGATGCTGTTGTAGATATTAGTAAAGCTGCCTAGGCTGTGAATGACAAATCCATCTGGGACGGTATATTCTAGCGGAAAAAGTCTCAATGCTCTTCAGCAAGGATCTTTACTGATCCCCATTTTTCAGTTCCTATGGACTATGAATGTAACGTGAAGTACTGAGTTAATATAAAGTGATTTTACCAAAATGGCAGAAGTCCACTTGTGTTACGAAAGTTCCCTTTTCAAATTAAAAAAAATATGTTTTTAAGTTCAAAAATAATGACAGTTAAAAAATTATTTCTAACAGTTTTCATAGAGAAACAATAGAAAAATATAGTCAACAACAGGTGTAAGCTTTGAGGCAAAGTCTAAGAATAAGAGCCACGGAACAGCAAATTTGCATTTCCTTATTATTTTACCATGTTTATGACTATTTAATCTGAAAGTATTTTTTCATTTTTATCAGGTAGAAGAATTAAAAATTTCAGTTAAGCTTTCATCCAAATTTTATAGTCACTAAAGAAAAGATACTTGACAGATGCAAAACCTGAATCGGTATTACAGATATAGACGCTGAATTTTACATCAGACGAAATTGATTTATTCTAGTCACTCATTTTTCAAGTTAACAAGAAACTACAATCACTACAACAAGATTTTAAAAGCTGATACTTAATGCATAAATCTATATGCCTCTCTGGCATGTTTTTCAAAACTGGTCGTACCTGTGGTCTGTGACTCATTACGTAGGCAATCAAGGTCCAGACCCGGGAACAAAATCAAATTATTTGGTCATATGTGTGTTTCTTGAGATCATCATCAGAACTCCTTCTTTAAACAGTGGAGACAGGCAAATATCTAACACAGCTGGGCCCTTACCTTAGAGGGAAATGAACCACCTTCTTCTGACCAAGTCTAGCAGAAACCTCTATATGGCTGCTTTTAAACAATCTGAACCTTACCTGTAAAGTTCCTAACTAAAATAAGGTTATGTTTTCTGAGCTCGGCTTCTAGCGGGACCTAGTTGAAGCTAAAAAGTAGTTTCACAGATTTGTTAGGATATTAAGGCTTTCCTTCACAATAAGAGGTAGTATAGAAGTGTGCAGAGCTAAAAGAGATAGATTACTGATGTGGAACTCAAATGCAAAGTGCCTGAGTTACACACCCTGTCAAAAAGCTCCCTAATGTCATCACCTATTCCAGAAATACTCAAATGTGAAGGAGAACTGAGGTGAGAGGAGGCTCAGTTACAGTTTTTTACAAGAGGTAATTTTAAATTCAAGAAAGACATGAAGAATACTGTCACCCTAATAGTTCAATCCAAACCAGAAATTATACTGTGAATTCTAGAAGAACTAAGAGCTCAGAATTTATGCTTTTTCAGCAGCAGTGATTTTTATAAATGGTCATAATAGCACGAGTGTAGAAAAAGGGAATTCGTGACCGTGCACTGTTGAATAAGGACCAAATGTTCCTGCTTGGTTATCATGGCACAGGCAGGACATTGTGACAGTTCTTTCAGAGGCAGACATAGTTATGCCAGTGTTATGCTCCTAAAACAAGTGCTCAGAGATTTACAGCTTGAATCCACTTGAAACTCAAGCTGACCTCTGTGCCAAATACCCCAACGTAAATATTAACCCAGGACTCCACAAGCTATGCTATGTGTTAGTGAGCTTGCAGGTAAAGTTCAAGTTGTTGATTTTGACTAAAAGAGCCATAAATTAGTTTAGGACCTCACAGAGTCCATGTTCACCAGCCCAGATAAATAAACAGCCAACAGCCTGTTTGACAGGCAGTCTTTAAATAGACTTTATTTTCAAATAAAAAACATTAACCCTCGACTGAGCCACAAAAGAGCAAAGCCTGCTGCTCCTGCAAGTCCTTGTAAGTCTTATTTCACACCAGACTGCATCTAAGGGGCTACTTATGTCTTTCAGCTTGGAATTATTCTAGTTGATCCCTGGTACCTTAATGATTTTTTAAGGAAACAATGATAAGGCAGCTGCTTTTGTAGATCCTTAAGCACTACTGTAAAACTGCTCCATCTTTTTCATCACTATTCACCTCTCCATGAAACAAAAGACACTTCAACAGCCGTAAGTCTTGTGATTTCCTGAGATAAGGCAACAATTGCTTAAGTAGTCCAGAAGCAGAGATGGGTTAGAAATAAAGCACTGCCATAATTTTTATCAAGGCAGTAAAGGCAGAATAAGCAGAGCAATCCCCAGCAGATGCTACTTGAGAGTTTCAACTGCCCAGGTGACAATGAGGCATTCTTTTAATGTTTCACTGTGCTCCTCTGGAAGAAGCTCTTGGCTCAAACAATAACTATCATTCTCAAGATCACCTCCTTTGAAAATACCTGTGTGAAAAAATCTTTGGTGAAGTCTGCATTTTCAAGAATTAGAGCATTAAAAAAATATGCACACAATATGTCTGGATGGGCAGCTTACCTTGGCTGAAGTATTTCACTCGCCACTAAACACACTTAAGATGGCTGTGACTGCTCCAAACCTACAAATGTCAACATGAACTGGGTAAACACCAATTCAATGTTAGGTAAAGAAACTGAATGTGATTTTTCTTTTTTATTCTCCTCTTTCTATCCTAATTCTGAGACCACTTTTTTCTAATTCCACTAACGCTTTTTTATTTTTTCCTCTTCAAATTTTGCACTATTTGAAGTCACGAAAAGAAACCATATACTGTGATTATGACTGAATTTAACCTGGGGAAAAATATGTCAAAGCAGTCTTCCTTTAAAAAATAATGGAAAACTCGCACATAATATGTTTCTTTTTAAACTATTATTTCTGTATCAAAAAGTGATAGGAGCACAGGAATTGCATACTGACAGCTAACCACGGTGCACCACTACCAGCAATCAGCTGGTAAAAGTCATAGATAAAAATCAGATCCTCCTAATTAAATGTTCAACATACTTAAAGAGAGATCAGCAAATATAAGGAATAAATGGCAGCACTCCAGAAAAGGCAAGCTGCCAAAAAACAATCATAGCTTGGTTAAAAAGTATAAATGAAAAGGAGACTCTTGGAGCAAACCTAGAGGCAGGAAATCCAAAGAATCATAGAATTGTCAAGGTTGGAAAACATCTTAAGATCATTGAGTTCAACTGTTAGCCCAGCACCACTGTGTTCACAACTAAACCATGTCCCCAGGGGCCACATCCACAAAATTTTTGGACATTTCCAGGGACGGTGTCTCCACCACTTCCCTGAGTAACCTGTTCCAAAGCCTGACCACCCTTTCAGTGAAGAAATCTTTCTAACATCCAATCCTGATCCATCTTGAGGCCGTTTCCTCTTGTTCTGCTGCTTTCTACCTGGGAGAAGAGACCAAGCTCCACCTCACCACAATCTCCTTTCAGGCAGTTGTGAAGAGCAATAATGTTGCCCTGCAGGAGCCTCCTTTTCCCCAGGCTAAACAATCCCAGCTCCCTCAGCTGTTTCTCATTAGTCTTGTGATCCAAACACTTCACCTGCTCCACTGCCCTTCCCTGGACACACTCCAGCCCTTCAATGTCTCTCTTGCAGTGAGGGGCCCAAAACTGATACAGGATTTGAGGTGTGACCTCATCATTGCTGAGTACGGGGGACGATCTCTGCCCTGGTCCTGCTGGCCACACTCTTGGTGATACAGGCCGGGATGCCATTGGCCTTCTTGGCCACCTGGGCACACTGATGGTTCATGTTCAGCCACTGTTGACCAGCACTCCCAAGTCCTTTTCCACTGGGCAGCTTTCCAGGGACTCTTCCCCCAGCCTGTAGCATTGCATGGGGTTGTTGTGACTCAAGTGCAGGACCAGCACCTTGCCTGGTGGAACATCACACAACTGGCCTCAGCCCATCAATCCAGCCTGTCCTGACCCCTCTGCAGAGCCTTCCTGCCCTCCACAGATCAACACTCCCACCCAGCTTGGTATTGTTTGCAAACTTGCTGAGGATGTACTTGATGCTCTTGTCCAGGTCATCCATAAAGATACTAAACAAAGCTGGCCCAAATGCAAATATAAAGAGAGAAAATAAAAACTTCAAGAACCACTTCCCTTCAATGCACTGCTTCTGAGCAGAAAATTAACTTTGCTTTAATTCTTCCATCCCAAGACACAGTATTTGGCCTCTAAAGGATCTGAGGATTTTTGCCAACTCCCTCGGGTACTCAGATTGCCTTAAGGAAAGTGAAGGGATAGCAAGGCCTTTGAAGGAGAAATGGCCATTATAATTAATTTTTTTTTCCCATGATGGGTCTGTGCTTATTGTGGGAACCCAAAGGAATCTCCCACCCATGGCCCTACAGGCCCTGTGTGTAATCTCAGAGAAAAGCTCACAAAGCGGATCAGAAGAGGATTGGTACGGATAGAGGAACCCCTGGAGAGAGCACACTCCAGACCCCATAGAGAGTTACTACACCAGCAGAGAGGAGATCCTCAAAAAGATTATTTTAACAAACAGGTCATTTTTCAGCTGATGTAAATGAAGACCTAGCAAAGTCCCTAATTAGTCCAATAAAGAGAAGACACAAACGTAAGTCCCGTTTCGTGTCAGCCACAGGATGCATTATTCCCAGAGGAGAGGTAACATGGTTTCTATCAATATTTCTGTGGTTTTGACTTAAATAAGAAGTTGCTTTTTCTGAGCCAAGGCATTGTTCTTCTTCATTGCTCTTGGTGGCTTTTGAATAATTGTTCTCTTTGTAAAAAACCAATTATTTGTCGCAAGAGGTGCTATGTTCTGTAATTGACAACACACACCCCAACAGGGAAAAGGAAGCAATGCAACTCTTTTGTGTGGAAAAAAAAATGGTCTTAGTTCACAATAGTATAAAACACACTCATTCTCCCACCCCATAGTCAAGTAGGAAGTAACAATGAAATACGATTTTTTCTAAGATGTAGCATCTGGTTTTTGTATATAATCCATGAAAGATTTCCAAATGCCCTTAAAGGAGTCCTAAATCTTTTACAAATTTGAATCTTCCATAAATCCTCTGTTTCTTAATCTATATGACATTTTCTTATAATGGAATGGTCTCAGTAAGAGTTTCCATTCATCTTCGGCTTGGGCAGGAGGAGGTAAAAGAAGGCAAGAGGAAAGGGGAAGTTGCAAAACAGAAAGAGAAGAAAATACGTTTGTATTTATATGTTCTGGTTTTTTTAATTTAACAAAAAAAATTTGTAGATGCATAATGGCTTTCATTGTATTTATACGGCTTTCACAAGAGATTCAACCATTGTTCAGATATTTTATGCAGAAGTTTCCTTCCCCCCGTGCTAGAAGACATGAACCACAAAGACAATAAGCCATGTTGGCTCGTGTCATCTGAAGCAACTATCACTGGATCCAGCCTCACCCTGGCGTTATACCTTGAGGAATGAATTTACTCCATGCAAGGTAAATGCACATAACTACCTCATTTGAATTGTGGGATTTCCCACTGAATTTTCTAAAGGAAGGCAGCATGGTATGAGAACATATTTCAAGATCAGAATTTGTTTAATTATTTATCTCAGAACTCTGCATGCCTTCAGGCAGGTTGTTTTTTTCTCTCTGAATAAGGCTAAACAAGATCCTATCACACAAAGAGAGAATGTTACTTGAATTAGGCTTAAATGAGCTTTCAGCTATTGACTTGCATTAGTGATTTCATGAGTTTCCTCCCAAATACAATGCTAACTACAGGTTTTTCAAACATGGAACACTGTTCAGATTGAGGGGAGAAGTTCACGTAGGCACAGATCTGCTTTTGACAGGTCTGTAATCGGAATTTGGGTAATAAACCGTAAAGTATCTATTGGGGAGAAAGGCAGCTAGCAAAGAAGAATCAGAAACAGTGAGACTCTTTCAAGTGATAGCATTTGCTTACTAATATTTTTTAAAAGCCCCCCCCCCC
>VZTA01005461.1:0-118314 GCA_013398855.1 Mohoua ochrocephala | reverse complement strand
TCATATTCTGTATCTCTTCTTTGGCCTACTAATGAAGTAAACTGCATAATAGGCAGGTCTTTGGAGACTATGAGCTGGAATACATGCACCAAGCAGCAGAGCACTGCCTTGAATTTCAACTTCATTTTATGGTATTTCCATGGGAGAAATTACTAATGGATACACACTGGTGGATGCCTCAGGTCTGTCCCTTCCATTACCTAAGGCATGACCCAGGAGAACAACCTTGTAGGTAGTGGCAGTGCAGTGTGGAAATAGCTTTCCCTAAGGAAAGCTCACTAACAAAAGGCCTCTCTGGATGTGTTGCTAGAGGGATGACAACATATGCCGTTACGGAAGAAGCCTCTAATGAGAGCCAATTATGCCTTACACAAAAAGAGAAGTGAACCTCAGGTCTTTACCTTGTCTTTGCAGTTTCAGATATCCAGTCCGTGATTATGAAATAATAGCAGCTAAAAATATTTCTGTTAAAACAACCAGATGAAATTTTAGAATATGACTATTACTCCTCCACATTGTAACAAAGAGTAAGGAATAGTTAAACTATTGGCAGTGAAGGCATTTCTTAGATTTTCCTTCAGTATGTTTGCACAAGCAGTATAAAATTATAGCCAGCACTTCGGAAAGCTTTTTGTTTTGTTCATGAGATGAGAACATGTTGGTCAGTTTATTTTAAATGTGTAGCACTTAAAAAAGCTGAATTTCTAGGACTGCCATTTAAGCATTATTTCTCTACACAAAGTTTGCACTGATGACTGGTTATCTCTATTCAGAGACTACACAGCAAGAAAGTTATGCAGCTTGCTTCCACCTTAATTTTTTTGCCAAATGGTAAAGACCTCATACCAAGAAATCCATGGGAAAGCCTTAGTGCCGGCGTGAAACGTCTCTCACATTGCAGTCTTGCATTTTGATGCGGGATATGTGAAGCCACCCAAATTTTCTCTAACTTTTTTAGACTCTGCATGTGTTGAAGCCTCACAGTATTTGCGAATTTCAAAGTAAGCCTGAAAAATGAGTAATGCGTACATTTTGGTATCACACCCTACCCATTCCTTTCAGACACATACATTTTTGTCTGGTTAGTTTTTGCTCTCCACCCAAAAAGTCTGCTGTTGCTAAGATCATAGTAATTGCATGTCAGTGACAGTATATTTAAACTTAACAGGTCAGAAAACAGGAACAAATTCTGTGGGTCTGGCAAAAAAAAAAAATCACTTTGAATCTTTAAAAAGAAACCTTATGAAAGCTTGCACAGAAGATCACATTGGAGTATTTGAAATTTGCTATTGACATTGTGTTTTTATTAATGAAGTACAACTTTTTAATTATTAAAGCTTTCTGTATAAAATTATGCTAAATCAAAAGACTGTTTCATTTTAACCCTTTAAATTAAGAAAATGGAATAATCTAGCATTTTTAAAGGTACCTTGCTTCATTTAAAAGTTAACTTGTTCAAATGTATCCAATTAAAATACTCCAGAGGGTCTTTGTCTTGCAATTGTCAGTGGAAGAGACCTAAGAGTGAGGCAGGACTTCCTCTCTGTAAGATTTATTGATTCAGGCCCTGCAATAGTCTAACTATACTCCATAGCTTCAAGCTCAGAGGTGATTTATATTTTTGTCTTCCAGAGCATGGCCTGAATTTGCTTGCCTTTGCCTAAAAAACAGGATGTAAATCAAATTTCTTGTGTTTTCTTCAGAAATATTCTGCACTCTAAGAGAATACACTGAGGTACTACCAAGCTCTCAGAAAACACTGGGCGGGGATGGGGCCGGGTGGCCTCAAAGCATGAAATTAAATCAGTGGAAGTGGAAACATTCCATTAAGTTCAATTCACACAGCATCTCCCACAATAATATCACTTTGGCTGTCCACTTCTTCCACGCAGACCCTTTAGCAGTGAGTGCATCAGGGTGGCTGTCATTCGCTTCCCAGAATTTCAGCATAGGCTGTTTCCTGCCTCGTCCAGGAATTTTTAGTGTAGAAAAGCCCAATTCCCGTGAAGTGCTCTGCCTACATCGGGGCAGTGGAGCCTTTGGCTGCCCAGCAGCGCTTCACTCACACGTCAGTAACCGAGGCTGCCATTCAACAAGCAGTCTGTGTATTGCTCCAAGGCTCTGGAGCTCCCACTCACTGCCTCACTTGCAGGAAGGAGTGCCAGAAATAACATTTCAGCTAGCAGAAAGGAATTTTTCAACTCAAAGATTTACAAAATCCACGTGCTTCAGGACTGCTTGCTTTCTTTTCTGACTCTGTGCAAATAATTTTCCAAAAGAAGTCATAGTCCATGTCATGCCCACTGGTACAGAGACATTCTTTTCAGCCACTTCATTTTATTTGAGTCAATTAATCAACCTGCTCAGTCTGAATAAAAAAAATAAATGTGCAGAGCAACCTGAAAAACAGAAAAAAACCTGTTCAAATTGAGATATTTTTGTGACTTCTAATGCAAACCTCATACACCTGGTCTAAGAAATTTTTCTGTTCCTCCCAGGCAATCCCAGTAACAGCTGTGATCCTTGGGCATTGGTAGCGGCAGAGAGCTGCAAAGATAGATGCATGATTTCAACTCGCTTTTCACTCCACTGGCTTGGAGAAATGGGCAGGCTGCCAGACAAGTGACCTCTTGTGTTTAAAAAAAAAAAAGGGCTCCTTGTATCTCTTGTATCCTGTGACTTCACACTGGACACAGCGGATTTAGGGAAATGTCAGTGGTCCTGGTAGCTTTTCCAAGAAAGAAGGGAATAAAAAAAGCGTCCTTTCCCTGACGTCTACCTGTACACTAAAGCTAGTTTTCCATAATTCTTGGAATATTGGGAAAGTTCCAGGTGGCTGAAAGGAAAAATTATGCTGTGACAATGTCTTAAAAGGATTAATGAAACCTGAGTCCACAATAAGGCTGTCAGCAGGACTGCAGTTCATGGTAAAATGAAACAGGAAAAGAGAGAACTTGATTAATACTACATTAAAGGAGCATAATGCAATTAATGCCAATTGCCCTGGATTTATGGAAAATAGACTTTGTCAGAGAAAATTTCTTATCTTTTTTGATGAGGTTACAAATCTGACTCATGAAAGTAATAGTGATAATGTAATATACTTAGATTTCTGTAAGGCATTTGACTTAGTACTACATAATATTTTGATCAGGAAACACAAATGATGTAAAATCAATATAGCAGACACAACATTAAATGAATTAAGAGCTGGCTAACTGATAGGTTTCAAAATGTAATTGTAAACAGGCACTCGCTTCCATACAGGAGTGTTACTGACGGAGTCCTGCACAGATTGCATTTTGGACCTTTCAGGAACGTGGTAGGGGAAAAAAAAGAGAACAACTAAAAATCATTGCTGATCAAATTTGCAGATGACAAGAAGATTGGTTCTCTGAGAAATAATGAAGAGGAAAGGTCAGAGACACAGAGCCACCTGAATCGCCTTGTAAAATAGAGGGAAGCAAAGGATATATGCTCTGGTACAGCACACACAGAAAGATTTAGAAACAAAGACAATAAACTTTACAGATTTATGACATTTTTACTCTTTTCCAAGTGCTAAACTTAATACTTTAATTAGACCATTAGAATGTGTAACTGGATGGTCTAAGCCACATCCTAGTGTATACAAGTGAGAGGCAGGAGTTCTGGAGGCGTCAGGTTACAGTAATACTCTTTGCATGACTTAATGTTGTTTAAATATAATTTGATTTTTACATAAACTTGTTTGGCTTTTAACTTCCTTGGGAGTAGAGGGGGGAAAACACCTTCCCATGCAGAGGCCTTTTTTGTCCAGAAGTAGGTATCAACCTTCCTATTGACTTCAAAATGGAGCTGTTAGCTCTGAAACTACTCTATTGAAAAGAAATAATGCATAAGATGGCACAATTCTCAGCCAGGTGTGGGTTTTACAGGAAAAAGAAAAAGATTCAGTTAAAAAAAGTTACAAAAAAAAACTCACAAGAGATGTGCATCAGAGTAGAAATAAGGTGTTAAATATTAAAACATTCAGAGGTTATTTACGATAAATATTCAGGAAACTGGTGGAAAAGGAATACGTTAAATAAGCTTAAACTCCAAGGAAATTAAAGTAAGTGGTCAAGATGTGAAATAATAAGAAAGTTATGCTGCTTCCTAGTCCTGTCATATTTGTGACAAAACCAGATCATTAGCAATAGAAAATTACTTTGAGATGCTACAATTACTTTTTAAACTCTTTGCTGCCTAACATGATGGACTAATTAGTGGAAGTGATCAGAAATTCCCTGTAGGCCATGCCCAGAGAGACACTCCCTTTCTGAAATCTCTGGCAGGGCTAGAGAGAGGCTGCCAGACCCATCACCTCCTGGTTTGCACCCCATGTTTGCAACATCCTGCCTGGCCAGCTGAGGGACAGTCAGGGTACTGAAAGCTTGAGCAGCTCTGAAATTCATGAATTTGTTTAAACCCACTTGCAGAATATAATTTCAAATTTATCTGGACAGGCTGGGTCTTTGTTTTCTTCCCCCTTTCACCCCAAACAAAAGCATTATGTGGTTTAGTTTCACAGAGAAACAGGAAATTGGAGTTTCCACAACAAATTTAAACCCAAATTTTACAGCTCCAGTGCCACTTTAGAGTGGAAAAATGACTTTTTGTAGTACAATAAAAGATAATCCATTGATTAGTTTCTAATGTTATCCTAATCTGGCTGTGCTTCCATAGTATTAGTGATTGCACTTCCCGAGCCAGACTACAGTTTTATCTCAGAAGACTAAAAAGTTAAAACTGAATTATCATAATCTCATCCCTATCTTGTCCTTAACAAGCACAAGTAAATGCTACAATAGTATCCCACATTAATGCAGCAGAATTTTTTACTTTCCAGAGTGTTGTAGGGCTTTCTTACACTGGAAATCACTCATTGTCTGCAACAGAGATCTTTTAAAAGAAAAGTCACTGCCTGCTGCCAGAGGTAGTTTGGGTACATTTTTCCGTGATCATTGTCAGGATGGAGAAGACTTTTTCAGCTCTTACCTGGCATGCCATTCTGTGCCTTCAGAACGTGGGACAAGGTGAGGAATAGTAAGATGAAGATCTTGGCAGCGGAGTATATTCAAACTGAGATTTTCTGGAAGCTCCTGAAGCACAGATATATATATCTGGATTTTAGGAGGCATACATTAACTATGTGCTTTTGCGGCAAGAGTCACTGCGTAGGTATTTCAGCAGTTTTCAGGGTTTCTCAGTCAAGCCCTTTATTAAAGAAATAGGCCAAGCCTTGTAATTTCAGGTTGCCAGCTAACTTGGGAAAACATTCTGTGAGTTTACATTTGGCTCATATTTTTAAAAGCTGTCCACAAGCATTAGAAGCAGAAGCCTTTTACGTTTTTGGTGGGTTTTTTTAAGGGAGAAAGAAGTCCTTGAATGCAATTTGTTCAGATCTAACACCGTGAATGAAGAACATGGAGGCATTTTGTTAGGATGTAGCTGAATTATAGTCATAATACACCTTGGAAATACATCTTCCTAGTCTTGGTGACTTACGCCTTCTTCTCATCTGAATGAGCATTCAGTCCAGAATGAGACAAAATACTTAACAGCCTGAAACACCAAAACATAAGTGTTCAAACAGATCTGCTGCTTTTGTCGGCCAGGCTTTCTTTGGCAAGCTTGGGAAAGTACTTTTCCTTTGAGATCATCAATTGCTGTTTTGATTAATAGATACTTCCATACATAACTTAGTACAAACCTCTCCATCTTAAAATTAGTATAATCCTTAGAAATATGCAATTGAAATTGTTATGGAATTTCCAGCAGTGACATTAGAGATGTTTTATTTGACTGAGGGGATAGTTTAAACTAGCTTTGCTGCTGAAGATAATGGTCCCGCAACTTCAACTTACCATGTTACAGAACAAAATTCTGAAGAATTTAGAAAAATAAGTATTTTAAAGACAGATTCCAGAGACTCTCAGGCTCTCAAAGTCAAGTTAATAACAATGACCTTATATTTCTCTTCTCTGTATAAAAGGAAAAAAATCAATCAAGCCTAAAAGATTATATATGCTGAATATGCATGAAGAAAATGGAGACTCTCATTATCCTAGGGGACAAAACCTAATCACATACCCTCTGCTGAAAGCTCAGATGCTCTACTGGGAACCCAGTCTTCGCATATGTAACGCTTGCAAGCCTCTGGAGCCTAAGCTGTGTCTAGAAGCCCTTAAATCCCTGTGGCATATTCCCAAAGAGTACATCCTCTGTCTTGCATATCTCCTGAGATCAAGGACTTAAAATGCAGTTGCACGTCCCACGGCAAAGCACTGACTTGTCAGATTCTTCTCCCATGCCAGAAATAGGAGCCTTGCGTGTCAGCCCTTTAGTAGATATGTATGCATAGTATACAGAAGCTTTGGAAGGAATTGAGACACAACTCCTTTTAGTTGAAGGACAAATTATAAATTGTAACCCTTGATTATAAATCTGCCAAAGGTAGGATCCCACCCATCCAATGTGCAGTACTTCACACAGATGTGATCCGTCTCTGTACATCTCCACAAGCAGCTGCCTTCCCCAGTGACGGGACAGGGATTCAAAGCATATCAGTTAGGGGCTTCCATAGACACCAGAAAGTTGTCTAGCACCTACTTCAGGCGGGCTGAATCCAACCCTAATACCTGAAAACTGTGTCCTTCACTTTGTCTCGTTCTTCCCTCAGGGTCTGTTTGTATTCAGTTTCCCTTCCACACTGCTGAGCTCCTGGAGCAGAGATTTCTTCTTTAGCCCAAGCTACTAGAAATGGTCCAAAATTCTTTTTCATAATCTTCTGGTTCCTCTGCCAGGTGACATCTTCTTTTGTGCTGATCTGGAAAAAAACAGACCCTAGGTAGGTGCCTGTTGCTTCAGTGACCTGCTGCCTATTGTACCAAATCTGAGTAACAGCAGCTGGCTCGTTGCTTGAAGCAATCATGCTTCAGTGATCCTGGAGCCATGTCCATTCTCCTGCTCTGGCCGACATGCAAGGAGACAACAAAAAGGATAAAAACTCTACCTAACCAAAACAGAGATGGCAGCTTTCCAACAACTCACAAGTCGTCCCTCACTCTCCACATCCTCCTTCTAAAAAGAATCATAAGCCCCACAAGCACTGCTCACTTAGATTTATTTAGAAATGGAAAATTTAGGTCATGGTACTCCTTACTTCTCTCTTCTCCAAGCTCTGTAGATATTTTATTGACTTAGTAAAGGCTAACTGGGCTTTCTTCTTTGCAGTGCCTGAGTGCTGGCACAGCTCTGCTTAAGCCCCATCCCTCCTGCTTAAGCCCCATCCCTCCTGCCAACATCCCTCTGGCATAAGAAAGCGATGGTAAAGGGCCTTTAGAACCTCACAACAACTTCACAGCGTCTGCAGACTCTTGTGAATGTAACTGTTAAGGTACAGAGGAGTTGAAAACACCTCCAACTATCAACTAAAGACTAAGCTACCATCTTCCACGGTCGTGTGGGCATCACCCACCATTCACCTACTGCCACATCTGTAATGACACACTTCTTTCAGGTAAAGAGGGCTGGATGTGCATCAAGGCATTAAAAACAAACAAAAAACAACCAAAAAGAAAAATCAAAAACCAAACCCCAAAACCCACAGAAAATCTAGGAATACAGCAGATATGTAGAAGAAACATGCATAAAATTTGTAAAAGGGTTTAATCAATGCACAAGCAAAATCTTGTTGAGACTATGCCTTACTAGGGAAGTCACAGTACACAGAGGGTGACTAGAGTTCTGTTATGTAAGTTGGTTGCATATACTTGTTTCCAAACACAGCCTGTTATTTTTAATTGCATCTTTTAATACAATGCCTGTGCAGAAGTTTTCTAACCCCAAGCCTGACCAAAGTTATTTTTATAGTCTAGTTAGAAATTTCTAAAATTAGAGCATTTTTAATTCAAAACCACGGGCTAAACTTCAATAATTGTTATATTATACTGGCGTGGTCGGGGTAAATTATACACTGTGATGACTTAAAAATGGAAAATAATGAAGAGAGGAAGCAGGAGCCCAATCGACTGAAGCATGACACAGGTAGGGGTCTCAGTTTGAAATTCTTCAGAACTGTTTGTGCACACAGTGGAATGCTCCAAAGTTTCATTTATCACATCTTTCTGCAACATCAGCTGTTTTTCTACAATACTAATCTAAACTATGTGCCGTTCAAGAAAAAGTTTGGCCTTAGCTACTTAAATCTTTATAAAAATCCCTTTCTTTTCTTCACCACATATAACTAATATAACAAATAAGAACATCTCTAACAGCTAATGGATCAAAGCTGAGATCATCCTGCTGTTCTTCAGAGAAACTGAAAGTTTGATGAACTGAATCAAGTACCATTTTCAAGGCTTCTTTTCAAGATACATACTTAAAAAAAAAAAAAGAGGCTGTTGTAATAAAATACAGATTTTTTTTTTTCCTTTTACAGAGCAGTAACTGAACATTTTATGACTTACACAGATTCCATCAGCATTTCTAATGACAGCAGAAATATTTCTGGAACAAGATAGGTTTCCCAAGAGGTTTGCATCGTGAGATGAGTAACCTTTCCAGATGAAAAACAAGTATGTAAATAAATGAATCTTTTTAAAAAATGCATTATTCCCATCAGAATAAATTTGAGGCCAACATTTGAAAAATACTGAATACTAGGTGAACTTCCAAGCCCATGTTATTCACATGAGCACAAATAGTTATAATGATGCTTTCAAAACATATGCACAGAATGAACAAGACAAGGACTTGTGTGTGAATGAGTTGCTCATATTTGTTGTATCAACGCTAAGAAAAGAATCAGCACAGTATGTTAAAAAATAGAAATTAAAGCTTCACAGTTTATTGGAAGGATAAATAATACCCTGTTTCTAGAAATCTGCTATAATTTTCTGCCTCAAAACACGAATCTGAATTATCCAATGAAGACACCCCTATGGGGCTATAGTAAAAACCAAAATCCTCTCAGTTCTTTTTTAATTGCTTGTTAAATATCAGTTCTTTAGATGATACTGTCTGAAAACAAAGCTCCTACAAGTGATTATCCTATGAAGTCTCCAAGATGTTTCAAATCAGGTTTTCTAAGACTTGGACTGCTATAACACCGAAGAACATTGAACCAAGTCAGAGAGAACAGTTATGTGACTTTTCAGCCTCAGCAGAAAGAAAATTACATCTGTAAATGATGGTGTGTTCTATGAAGCAACACAAAGAGAGTAAGAATAAGAAGGGTTTATGAACTTAAGCACATTTCTACTTACATCATGGATAAGTTCAATACCTCAATATGGTTAAGGTACAAAGTGAAATTAGTAATTATTTCTATAAAAAAAACCCTAATGTCTTTTTTCCTCAAATACATTAACTGTCAGTGGTTTTTTATTTTTTTAAAGTTTCACAACACATAGCACTGCCTAATTAAGTGCTTCCAGTTCATGTCTTCATGAATAAGACTTCTACATATTTGAAAGTGGTCTCAAAAAGGAGTGGAGAGCAAGGTGACAGAATTTACTACATGTTGCTCCTGTCTAACACACACAGATGATGATACACCCAAACACATTGTCAGGTTTGTCCTCTGATATTTTCCAGGGTGCTTTCTTTTGAAACTGTATCATGAGAAATTTAGCTGTAGATCTGAAGGCCAATGAAAATCTCTCTCCAACGCTAGCACTCAGCATCTTCTGAGGCACCAAAAGATACCAAATACAACAAATCTATAGGAGCTCTGCAGGTGGGAAGGGAAAGTGTGGGCAAGCCAGAGGAGGACAAGAGGACAGGCTACACAGATACTACACACAAATATTCGTGACACATCACACACTCAGCAAAAACGAGCTGGTGGAACCGACCCTAGAGCTAAAACAGTGACTCACAGACAAGGCAGACAAGAGACTGTGCTGTGGTATCTCTTTATGGTCTGAGGTGCTGAGAGCATCTAAGCTGTATCTGCAGTCTGTGTACATCTTTCCTACCTTCAGCACACTTCAACTCTGATCAAGGTGAAATGCATTTCATCTTTACATCAGGATTTTTTGCTTTTGCCAAGAATGAAAAGATCAGTTTAAGAATAAATCTGTAGGATAGAGTTCCTCCACATTACCTGCTGCAGCCTGGTCTCAATTCCAAGCTTGACAGCATGTCTCTAATTACACATATCATTTTAGAAACACTGTATTTCATGGGGAAACTAATGTAGGCAGGTAGGTAATCAAGCTTTTCAGCAGACCAGGCAATGCTCTCTACTGCTATAAATACTATCAACAGCACAGGCATATTACATGTACATTTAGGCTTAAATCAAGACTGAAACTGTAGATATCAAAGCTTTATGTTTAGTATTTGAAAATATCTCAGTAGTGCTGGATTCAGTTTGAATCTCTTTTATCTGCTAATAGAAACGGAACGATACTTACCTATAACTAATGTTAAATCCAGTGAATGTCTTTGAGCCTGTTCCAGCCAACAGTGCTGAGGCTGTGCAGTTTGTGTTTCAGTAGTCAGTGGTCAGATCCTTTACTATGACTGACCAAGGATGAATGAGTGTTCTGAAGGTCTTCCTATCCATTCAGGGGTTTTCAGTAAATCTTTTATTCAAGTTAGATGGAATAGCAAATTCTTCTAAGCACCGGCATGGCACACAGTTGAATTTTTGCCAGATCTACTCTGAGAACAATACTAATTTGACTGTAGAATTATACCTAGATCCAATCATTTAACTTTACAGACGTCTTTAGGAAGACAAGACTATATACATATAAACCAAATACCTCTCAGATTCATATGCAGCTGCCCTCTCAGCATGATGGACTAGAAGGAGGCAACATCCATTCACCTGTAAGTCGAATCATGTTAATGCTACTGATTTCCACTTAGAGAGCTGTATTTCGGTGCTTGCTTTTGATAGCGGCACATCTTCCCCAGATGCAATAACTTGAGTTGATTACACTAAAAAACACCAAACCTGTTTCCAAACATTTTCATGAGAAATAATTGTGTCTGAACACCAGCAGCCACTGAAACTTCTTATACATGTAAATGAGTACACATTCACTTCTCAGTCTTATCTCTAGATATCTTTCAGGTAAGCTTTCTGCCACTACGTGTGCCCCACTCAGGAGAATATCCTGCAACAGGCACATTTCAAATGAAGAGGAGTAGCAGGGTTTTGAAATTTTGACAGAAAATGTTTAGCGTATTGGGGGAAATGTTTGCCACATACCATTGCATCATTTAAAATGTGCTGAGCTCAGGGGACGTGAAAAAGACAGCATGTTATCTGGAGGGTACTGCCCACAGCTGCAAAAAGGGGAGATTACAGGGGAAGTTCTGCTTCTGGATGCTATGTACAGAACTATAGAAAAACTCTGTTTCCAAAAATCCTACTGTTCTACAGTTTCTGATTTTTGTCACATTTAGGCTGTGGAGCTGCACTATAGTTCACTGCACTACAACAGCTGGGATATTCCTGTATACAAGTGGTTTGGCAATCTTGGGGTGACAGAAGCCAAATAAAGAGTATACTTCACAAGCAGAATTCCTGATTGAAGATGAGTTTTCATTGACCTCATTGGACCTTGGACCAGACCCACAAACAAGATTAATCCCAGAGAGAAAGTTAATCAGTTAATGACATTCAAGACTCTTTCAGAATTGTTATTTCTGTTCCCACTGCCTTCAGACCTAATCTGTTTAGAATTTGTTCACATTAAGGCAGTGTGGTTGCTCATTATTCCTTGAGAAGATCTCTATCAAGCATGGATTTTCAATGGGAAATTACGAGGACACCAGCCTTCCTCAGTTGCCTTTGGTGGTTCGTGTAGGACCCTGTAGCTGTAAAGCTGTCCCAGAGAGACTGTTGCTGCATTTACCCATATGTGATATGGCAAGCTTTGTGATCTGGAACAAGTCCTGGTCATTTATTTTATATCTTCTCTCATGTAAATACTGGAGATGTTTCAGATTACATCCAAACAGCATGGTCCCAGACATTTCACAAGCCAACTCTCCTCTACCCTCCAGAGATTTCAGGGTATCCTGTGCCCAAGCAATACCCCTCACAAATTCTTGTTCCACCAGCCAAAGACATCCTTCCTTCAGACAACCCCGTTCTCTCATCCTAAGGGGAAGCACATCAGCAACTCCTTCAACCCCTGCTTCCCACACTCTTCACTGCTGATATTTATTTGGGAGCCTCTGTGTCTGGCTACATAAACACATTTTGCACAGCACTCGGAAAACACAACAGCTGGTCAGAATTAAGACCTTTGTATGGACCCGATGAAAAATTCTTTCCTGGACAACAACTGTTAAAAAGGTACAAGTAATCACTGCAAATAACCCTCAAAATTCAGTGCTATAAACTTCCAAGCAAGTTACTACAAGCAAACAGGACTTCAAAATATATCTGAAAGGCAAACTTTCACTCCAGTCACTAGCATTTTAAAGCAAGAATATGTGGGAACTCTAGGCATTTAATAGGAACCCTCTGATTTTGGACAACACCACCATAATAATGCAATCTACAGCTATAACTGGGCAAGGATTCTCCTCTCTCTGCTCACACACGCTTTTTGTAGAAGAGGATTTTTGTGCAATAACTGTGGTAACTGTGAGTTGCCAGAATCCCTGTTTGACTGCTCAGAACTCCCCATACAATATCCCACCCATTCCCTCTGTATCATTCCCCTGCCATAATTTCAGCGGAAGCTTGTCAGTGTCTGATACTTTCTTTTGCACACGGCCAAAGAAGGCTAGAAAACTCTAGGTAATGCACAGATTTACCTGAAGAAGTAGTTACTTCTAACAGTTTGTCTTTCAAAAGTGGCAGATCATTTCTTCTCCAGCCTACAAAGGACTGAAATAATTATGTAATTCTTTTCAGAAGGGCACTTGGTACAAGCTCCAACATCTATGTTATTAAGGCATATAGATTTAAACAGCCACTCAAGAGTCAGGAGAGTAGTACAGTGAGATTCAAAAAGTTGAAGAGGTTTCCTATTGAAATATTGACTGAATGAATTTAGGATAAATTAGAACTATTCCACTTAATTTCATTCATTTTCTAGGAGAGAAACATGGTAAAATTTCAACCTTGACCATTAAAGAAAAATACCCCAAAATGCTTTGTTCATTATCTTCAAGTCCATCCACACACAGAAAGTACTGTAGAACAGTTAAATCACCTCAATAGCATCAGTAATGAACAGAAATATCACTCAGTCTAGGTAAAAAGTAGCTGGTTCCTTTGCAGAGAAAGTCATTGCAGCAGTATGAACTCCAAAACTCAGTCAGAAACCAGACAATGCTTTTCTTCCCATCCCATCCTTTTTTCACTTGTAATTTCTTTCCTAGAAGCATTTTGTTCTGAATCCATTAGTAGTTTCTTACCCTGTTTTCACCATGGTTTTATCAACAGAATTAAAATATCCAGGAGTGCCCAGAACATCAGTTATCCTATTTGTGAATAATAAAAGGAGTTGATGTGAAAGCCCCTGGAAAGGAAAAAGACAAGCTCAAAAAAACCCACAGTCCACTGAAAGCAGTGCTTATCCTGTGTGTGCACATTCACTATGAGATATAAATATTCATTTCATTTTTCTTATTATGCTGACAAGGACAAACCTTCAGAGGTAGGTAGCTGATTTTTCATAGAATCATAGAATGGTTTGAGTTGGAAGGGACCTTAAAGATTATGCAGCTCCAACCCCCTTGCCATGGGCAGGGACACCTCTCACTAGACCACATTAATCACAGCCCCATCCAGCCTGTCCTTGAACACTTCCAGGGTTGGGGCAACCACAACTTCTCTGGGCAACCTCTTTCAGTGCCTCATCACCCTCACAATAAAGAATTTCTTCCTAATATCTAATCTAAACCCACCCTTTTTCGGTTTAAAGCTATTCCTCCTTGTCCCACCACTATATGCAAAAAAATCCCCCTTTTTTGGGGGGGATTTGAGGCAGAAGTGGAAGCAACAAATACATGTGCCAGTTCCCTTAAACTTTAAAAGAAGTTAACATGTTTTAGACACAATGATCCAGAGCTTGATCACAAAAACAGTAAGAAATTAACTGCAACTGCCCTGGGATAGCTGGACTCAAGGGAGTTATTCTGGTGTTGAGAGATTGTTCCTCACCTCCACACTGATCCTTCACAATGATGCTCATACCTTGGTTTAGCAAGATGAAGCTTTTGTCACACCAGGGAAGGTGGTAGTGATGACCTAGTGCTGAAAATAACTCAGGCATATGCAAGCCCACAATTAGGATGTACAAAGCAGGCAAAAGAAAGTCCTGCAATTATAAGTGGAAGTATCCAGATTTTTTTTTTCTCAGTTAAAAATGAAAATATTGGTATAGACACAGATGTGCTTACCAGACTTCAGTGGCTGGAGAGATTGTACTTGCTTATAACTAGTATTAAAAACAGCATAAGAAATTAACTTTGGCAGGTGTTTTTAAAATGTTGTAGATGCAGCAGAACTCACAGTTTTATGGTTCTACTTTTCAACACTTTCTTGTTCCCCTGCTGGAGCCATATCAGTCAATAAATTCACTTTGATGCTAATTTGTTCTTTGCCTATTCACATAAATGCTTCTTGTCACTTCCATTGGACACAAGCGGTGTTTAGGTATACACAAAGAGAATGAGGTAAAAGTGGAGACAAGAAACAGGGAAAGGTACTGCTTTTTTTTGTAGCACCACAGATGCACCTTTTATTCCAGGTCCTACTGCTTTCTGTCTGCTCTCCTGGGACTTCACACTCTGCTGGACAGAATGCCAGCTCCCCATTGTTACTAGACAGCAGTTGTGCCATACTGCGAGTTTAGAAATTCATGAATCTGTAATGCAAGGAAGGGACAGCTTTTCCTGACTGTATAACTCCAGCGCTGCACAAAGGTCACAACACCAAAAGCCTGCTGGAATTAAAGAGCGTCTTTTTGTTTCATTTTAAAGCACTGAAGGGATATTATGATATAAAATCTTAAGGGATATTAAGAAACCATTAAAGCTGTCATTTTTTTACAAAACAGCAGCCTAACACCCATAAGATTCACTGGTGTAAAAGAAGGATCCACTTACAAGATATTCATCTCTCCCCAGGGGAAACTGCCCTCATAGAGGGAGTCAGAGCCATGTTTATCTGGGACTTTCTGCCCTTGCACCTAAGGCTTTAATCTCTCCTTTATTCTTTATCCCCAAAACTCCTTACTACACTTGTTTCCTCACCTGATGTAAACTGGACAGGATTTTGTTCATACTGTTTAAGAAGAGGCTACAATGAGTTTTGATACAGAGCAGTGCCTCTCTCCCATCCTGCCTTGGGCACTGCAGCCTGTCTGTGTTTTACTGTTTGGGACTGTGTGTTTGCCAAGCTTTCAGAAAACAGCACTGAAAAGTGCGTGTTTAGGATAATATAACAAACGTGAATGTCTGTCAGAACAAACTTAAATGATGTATTTAGTCCTTTACAACAGAAACCAGAAGTGTAACACTTCCATCCGCATCATGCCATATAACCCTGACCATATTTACATAACACTTTGCTTTCCTTGAGTGGCTTTTTATCCCTGGACATTTGAGTAGTCTAAAATGGACAGTATTCTTTAAGGACACTTTGCCACACCCCTAGGCATGTGAGACCACACAGTGAAGACTAATTCAAGCCTGGAAAGCCAGAATATAATTTCTTATGCAACCTTAGCACAGAGACCGTCCCAATGGCTCTAGTGCCCCAAGCAAGTAGAAGGAGACAGGATACTGTTAAAATGTGTTATTTCCTTCACCTTGGCTAATCCTACACTGGGTACACAAGGCCACATGAAGATTTGGCAGTGTCAGTGACCCCTTTTGCATCTGGGATCTCAGGGACTCATTTGCTTCTGCAGTTCAGCTTCACTGCCTTCCGCTTCTGGCTGAACCTTGAGTTCCTGCAGCCTTTTCTGAAATTCAAAGTGAGTGACTTTCCCAAGGTCACACGGGAAGTGCATGGCAGAGAATAAAGCAGCAGTCTTTACACACATAACATCAGATGTCTTAGCACTCAGATGTTTCAAGACAAGTCCTGGACTCCAGCCTCAACACTGTGTTTGGGTATTAGCTAGAGAGCAGGAGAGAGTGGAAAGCTCAAGGAGCCTCGCATGGACCTGGTGGGAGATATCAAGTAGGTCAGTTGGGCTATTTCACTGCTTTTCTTTGTGTTCTATTAAAGATAGTACATGTGGTAGATTAAAAGAAAGACCATACTTATCGTAAAAGTGCATTTGTGATTGTAAAAAACCTTGGAATTATGGCATGAAATGAACGAAAGAAAGTGCTGACAGAGAAAAAAATATTTTAGAGTCATAAAACTCTAAACAAAAGCTTATTCTTTATTAGCACATATTTAATTTCAATGCCTACTAAAACAGATGAAAAAAATCTATGTCAAAAATTCAACAGCTTTCTCCTTTGGGCAATCCCTCATGATTCTTTGCAATTACTGAGAAGGAAAAAAAAACAACCAAAACCAAAACAGATAGAGAAAAGATGCATTGCAAGAAATACAACTAGCTAAAATTAATAGATCAAATAGGAGAAGTATTAGAAAGCTGCCCCAGTCACGTACCACATCCACAGAGTTCCAGGATTTACTATGGACCATAAAGAAACAAACCAGACGCTGAGGATAGGACACAGCATCTAGTTACAAGCAGATATTGTGATTCTAAATACTGTGTGGTCTCTCACTTTGTCTTCATCTGCCAGCCCTGGAGGGCAGAGTGCCCTGTAGATCCTGGGTCATGTCTGCCTGCCCTCAGAGGTGTCTCACACAGGTGCCTGTCATGCCCCTGACGGCAATAGGTGCCCATGTTTAGGTGATTGTAGTGTTTCTCATCATCGGATCTAGATTATATAATTATAGAAACGTAATAGGATGAGTCCCACGTCTGGACTATTGGGAAGTGGTTCAGGTACCCAAACGTAGGTGTGTCCTGCAATCTGAGACCCCATGGGTTATCCAAGACATGACAGAGGAATCCCAGAAGATCTGCATCTGTCTGGGTAGACAGGACTCCCTTGAACATCTCAAAGACACCAAAGTTACTGATACCTTCTAACCTGGAGGAAAGCTGTTAATGAATCCTTTTTCTGTGCAAAATTATGTGGGGAAAGTCTAGCTTCTGCTACACAGTCAAGTAAAAATTAATATTCTTCTGCTGCTTATAATTTTTTTTCCCTCTCTTTTGGATTATTTTTTATTTTATAAATTTTATCTAAGTTAGAAATGTCAGACAAAATTAGAAAAGTGTAGTAGCAATTTTTTATACAACATCGTGGAAGATACAGAAAAGAGAAAACATTGCCATAGAAGGCGGAATAGCTTGTTCTCACATGTAACATTCAGGGAATAACAAAAAGCCAAGTAATGGTATATGGAAAAATTATTCCCTTTTTTGTAAAATAACCAATAAGGTATGGAGAAAAGTATGTTCAGATTCACTGCGAGACAGTCAAAACCAAGCAGCAAAACAAAGATAATGTCCCTCTTGGAGTCTGAAAGGGAAATTAGTTGTTTATATCACTAATTTGTACAGTGTCTATCACCATTGCCACTAGGTGTTCTAATTACAGAAAAGTAATGATGCAAAAGTTGCTAAGCAAATGTTAAACACAACTAGTGCATATTCTGTAAGCCCTAAGGGGCTGTTGGATTTAAGTACTGGAAGACAGAAAGAGGAATTAACTCTTCAGAAGGGAAGGAAATTCTTGGGAGACAGAGCCTTGCTCCAGAGCACAGTGTACAAATTAGGGATGCAATCCTTAATATGAGGCCTACCTAGCAGATCCAGGAATCTATGCTATTATTGATATTATTAATAACACCATTTCAATCAAAATAATTTTTCTGAAGACTCTAATTAGTATTTATTATTATATCTGTTACATTTGGCCTTGAATAGTCATGAGTGCTTAGGGCTTCTCCGACACAGAACACTCCAGGTGTGGGAAAAAATATGTTGATGAGTGCATAAAATAGATTTTCTTTCTTCATTCTTTCTTTCTTGCTGTTTGTTTGTTTGTTTCTTTCTTTCTTTCTTTCTCTCTTTCTTTCTTTCTTTCTTTCTCTTTCTTTCTTCTCTGTTGTTTTTCTGTCTTGGCTGACAGCTACCAAGACCAAGCAATTCTCAGCCAAGCAATGGAGGAAAAGGAGTGAAATGGGATTTCTCAAACAACCAAATGATCCATAGAGCACTCAAAGACAGGCAGATGTTTTCTACATTAAACTGAGCCTCTAAGAAAACAATTGGGCAACATATCAAAATTCTTATGTAAATTTCTCTGATTCAGCTCTTTCTCTGAGGCCTGGGGACAATTAAAAAAACCTGAAAGATAATTCACATGCTCATCCCAATACGGTACTCATCAAGAAAAGCTCATCACCATCATCCATAAGGATTTTGCAAGGCTGATTTAGTCTTCAGTAAATCTCTTTAAGCCTGAAGAAGTTTAAAAAGTCATTTAATCTATGATACTTTAAAATAGGGGAGGTATCTTAGCTATTTCTAGATGGTGGCATGTTTGTGCCACATTTAAAGAGCTCGAATATTTCCTTTTTCCTCTGTTTACTTTGTGACAGCCTTCTCAAAGTCTTCACACCACTCTGAGGCTGGGATCTGACTGCTCCACGCAGAGTATCCCCCTTTTGTTTTACCAGGTGAATCCAGGGAGTTTCAAGCGTCTTCGTTTCTTCATTTTGAGAACCTGCAAACAGAGAAAACACAGACCAGTGGTTTTCCAAATCCCAGGTGTGGTTTACTTCATATTCATAAGCAAGCATTGGGATGTAAGAGGTGAAAGAGGCAAATTAAAGCAACAAAGCAGCCTACTTTCATGGTTAGCTTGACGAGACCACCCTGGCACAGGTGCAATAAAAGGCTTTCGTTTGCACCATCAGAGATGTTTCAGTGTTACCTCTGCATTATTCTGAAAGACTCAGAGCCTTTGAATTATGCCTCATGTTATTCCTCAGGTGTCTCTAGTATCTTCAACAGGAAATGTTCCTCCTTTTGTGGTTTCTTTTTTTTTCCTTTCTCAAAAGCTGCCACAACTTGCATGTCTTAACTAATCTCCAGTTTACTTATCTGTATTGAATTATTCCTTCTCTTTGAGCTTTCTTGTTTCTCTGGGCTTGTTTCTGGGGTTTGTGTGGGGTTTTTTAAGATGCTTTTTGGAGATCATTAAAGTTTCAGAAAAGCTAGACCTATAAGATGCATCTGTGCTGTTATTAGAGACAAACCATGTGAATGACTTTGACACACCACTGTACCTGTACATGAGGCTTCAGGTGTCTCTGAGCCAGCCCAGGTCCCTTGGCTTTCAGAGAGTAAAATTTGACTTTGTTTAACCCATTAGAGAAAACCTTGCACTTGGGCTGGGCACCTTCATCTGTCCCACCAGCAAAAGCTGGTGACGTGACAGGCAGCTGTCCTTTGGGCTCTTTTGAGGGGGTCTGATGCTGCTAAAAGAAACGTGAGATGGAAGGCAAGGTTCCTGCGAAGGAAGTGCCATGCTGTGGGAGGAATCTGAGCATGTGGTTTTCCTGGGACACCATGCCTCAGTCAAATGCCTATTGCGGTGACTAGATATGAGAAATAATTTGCGCCGTGTCACATTTACATGTGGCCAAGGGGATTCTCCTTGACAGTCTCACACTTCCTTTAGAAGAGCCTGTTAGGGTTTCTCATGGCGTGACCTGTCACCGTTCTACAGGAATCTGTTGTAGGGATCTCCGGCGGGAATATTGATGGATATAACGACAAGCCCACTCTACTTTTCCTCAACAGACGCACACAGAGCTCGTTTCCATGCCACCAGTCACGTTTGGCAAAAACACAGAAAAAAAGGCAAAAAGATAAGATGTAAAAATTATAGAGGCACAGCATTCTTTTCTCCAGTTGTTTTTTCTACAAAATCAATTCCACTGCTCCGGCTTAAGACACTGTCAGATCTCTATCTTAACAAGGCACAAATTTCAATTAGTTCTTTTGTTTCTCTAATTACTGGGACTTATAAATACTGTAAATCTAAAACCCATTCATGCCAAAGAGAAATCCCAGAGTGAACTGTCATTCCCAAACTTCATATGCAAAAAATATGGCTTTGGAGGAAAAGAAGGAAATATTTTTGTGGTCGTTCTTTCTCTTCTACCAAGAGAAGAAGAGGCTGTTTGACATCTTGACAGAGGTTTGGAATATGAGAAGTAATTCCAGTAGACATTAGTGGGAAAAGTACAACTGAGGAGTATGTTCAAGGAGGCAACTGCACATAATTTATTTCATGGTCCCATGGTTTACAGAGAGAGAGAATGCAAAGATATAATATACTGCTTTGCTTACAAAGCTCCACCATTAATGAGAAATAAAATATATGGCTTATTTTATGGTTAAGGAATAATTTTCCTCCCACTTTTTTCCCCATTATAAAAACTTGTTTTTATGTGACTAGTATTCATCAAATGGAAATTCTAACTCTTATGCTGGCTTGGACTACTTCAATCCATTGATTTTTCTAAAACTGTTCTTCCAGTGAGAAGTGTGTGGAACTTGTTTAGATTCAGGGATTTGAAGGGGGGAGAAAAGTAGCTTTTAAAAAGGTTGTGCTTTTCAGCAACCCCATCCAGACAGGAAAATTGATTTAGTTCTTAGAGAAATAAAGGCAGCAAGAAATTAGTTGCCAACTGGCCTCTTTCCTCTTCCTGGATTACACAGCTCACTCCAGCCCACAGGTTTTTTTCAGCGTTGAAATCAATGTTTCTGTGCATGCCTCATAGCAGAAGCTGGCACATCTGTCCTACCTTGATTTTGCTAGCACAGATAAAAATCAGTAGCAAGATGCAGCATTACGTACTTTTATGGCTACACCACAGTACAAACTTGACAACATTGCCACTTGTATTGGCTGTTACTGAAGCTGTTGAAATTACATTAGCACAGTGCTCCAGCTGAAGCCACGATCCTGTCTTAATTCCACGGTGTCAATGCAGCCTTATCCATACCATGATAGGGCTATGAGAGGTGTTCGGGTGCTCAGTCCCATGGCAGATCTCTTAATGTTTGCCTATCTGCTAATGGCTTTTGCTAACAGACAGCTTCAAAACACGCACTGCACTTTAGGGCATTGATTGGCTAATTCTCCAGCAGGAGATAGCCGATATATATATCCAGATTTCTTAATTAATGAATAGGGAGTTTAATATTGCATCGAACTTAATTGCACATCTGGCACATCATCTAGGTAATGCCCAGTGATACTGCCTCTGTTTTCCAATCTGTCATGATGCTTTTCACAGGCAAGATCTGAACACAAACAGGGATGCCAGATGCCTCCAGCCACTGCTGGCTTGGAAAGTGTCAAGTCCTGAATTTTAGGTAACTGTTAAAAGAGGGGCAGAATTTAGGCCCTACTATCTAGCGTATAAATATAGAACCAGGGGTTGTTATGACCTCAGGTGTAAAGAACCATACCTGAGACAATTATTTATTTGCCCTGTGTTGAACATACAGGACTGGTGTCTTGAATACTAGCTCTGGAAGAACCTTGATGCATTCCCATGTACACTTCACTACCAGGAAGCAGCTGAGTTTAAAATCTCTGGTGGCAGAGGAAGGTGCCAGCAAAACTTCAGCTCTAGATGAGAGGAAATCAGCCAGGAGGGACAATTTTGTTCTGAATGCATCAGGCAAAGCATCACTGGCCAGTTGAGGGAGGGGATGGTCCCGCTCTGCTCTGGGCTGCTGTGGCCTCGCCTCAAGAGCTGTGTGCAGTTTTGGGCAACATAATACAAGAAAAAGATAAAGCTATCAGAGTGTCCAAAAGAGAGCTATGAAGATGGTGAAGGCCCTTGAGAGGAAGCTTTATGAGGAGGTGCTGAGGTCGCTTGGCTTGTTCAGCCTGGAGAAGAGGAGACAGAGGGGAGACGTCATTGCGGTCTACAACTTCTTGTGAGGGGAAATGGAGGGGCAGGTATGTGCAGGGCCAGGAGCTGGATTTTTATGTTCCTTCTGAGTGCCTTCCAACTCAGGAGAGGCATACCAGGGAGAGCCTACGCTGAGAATAACAGAGTGCTGGAATGGGACTGTCAAGCCAACGGAGGCAGGTGGGGGAATCTCCATCACGGGAACTCTGTGATAAAAAGTTGTGCAAAATTCAATCAAGACATCAGCAGAGAGACAACTAATCTTGTAACTTTTCCAGCTTCAGGGCAGGAGGATGAGCAGGGGTTTTACAGAGTCCCTCAGAGGTATTTACTTTTCTGTGATTGTAGGAACCGATCTGTAGCTGACATCATCAAATCCTTCTTGTGTACACAAGTCCAGTGTGCATATAAGATATACCCTGCTGATTAGAGGTCTTATTGTTATAAGCCATTGCCTTTCATCTGTTAATTACTAAAGACAACTCAACTGCGGAGCATTATTAATTCTTAGAGGTGGTAAAAGCCATGGCTACAGTTGCCATGGCTTCAAAAGGAAAGAAATCTAAAGGAAGTATTTTGCGGAAAAGAAGCAACACCCCAGAAATAAGAAATTAGTAGCATCCCTTGATGCAGAAATAAACGGATTATCCAGAATTAGCACCACACAGAGCATTGCTCTGACTTCCAGGAAGACAACGAGGTTCTATACTTCATATTCACTCTCTCTCTTTGATAAAAAGGGTACCATTTTATTTTGTCTAACGGAGTCACTGATGAGACCATAGTATTCTCTGCAACCTCACCGCTTTAGTATGTGCATATGTGACTCCCAGGGAAAGTTTTTACCTGAAGAGCTACAGTCTGTAGGAAAGTACAGTATTATATGAAGTATTATGTGATTAGCTGCAAGCAAACTTTTCCTGAAAGCATTCATAGGAGCCCTGTGTACAGTGCAGAGGACTCTCAAGAGATCTGGAGAAATCACGGGGGCTTTTTTATTTTGGCACATTGACTGATCTAGCTGAGCAGATGTCCTGCTAGAAGAGGTAAATACAGCAATGATTCCAGGTGACTTGCTGCACTTCTGACTTTCCAAATCCCAGCTGTCCAACAGCACCATCCTCTCTGCTATCACAATAAAATGCACACCAGCAGCACTATCTACTTCGCCTTCCCTCCAAGTAGACATCATGTTGGAAATTCTGAAGAAAAGCAGAAAGAAAATATTCTACTTGGGGTGGAAGGGAAGACAACTTGGAAACTAGTTTCTCTGCGATGTTATTTTCTGTCTGGTTTGGCCAACACTTCATCCAGGGAAATCTGATCCCATAGTGTCTTACACAAAGATTTACTAGCTGATAGCAGAATCTGTGGGTGTGTGAAACGCCTGACAAAAACTATAAGAATTTATTTATGGCTGCAAATATTACATCCATATGGGAAAGTTCATTTGTCTTTAACTTTTTTCAGACACATTAGAGACTGTTACTGATTTAACAGTCTACTGGAACATAGGGAAAAAAAAGCATAACAGGAGAAAACGAATTATTATATTAAGAGCAATACATGTATAATTCCATTTTAAAAATTAGTTACTTCTTTTTCTCTATCATGATTTTTCCCTAGACACAATTTTCTGTTCATTAGGAGATAATTACCTTCACTGCCAAGCAGTTTATAAATGCACTGTTTATACCAGGAGACGATTTGAGAGTTACATTTCTTGTCAAAAATGTTATTGCTGTTGAGGCAGTCTTACTGTATTATATCCAAGAGGTCACTAGACATGCAAGTGGATCCATGTGCATTTGGTAATAGTTCAAAATTATTTTATTCCCAAAGGACATATTTAAAAAAGATGGGTTTGCTGATTAGTCTTTTCATTCCAGACCAATACCATCAGCACACTGAAAGAACATGCCAGCAAGAGCTCTCTTACTTCACCCTCTGCCTCTCCTTTTCAGATACAAGCAGCTTCTGAGTAACGTGTCTTGTTTCTCACACAACTTAAAAAGTAGCACTACAGAAATACAGCATGAAGCTATCTTGCCTTTGAGGAGTGCATGCACTAATTAAACTTCACACCACCTTTGCAAGTTAATTACCATCATTTCTATTTCAACCGATGAGAAAATGAGAAACATGGGAAAGTGAGACCATGCAGCAAGCCTGAGCTCAAGACCCGTTCTTGCTCATGTTCATCATTATTCCTCCCTTTTGAGCTGTGGCTTTGCATCACAATTGCTGGCTGGCAGGTGGCTGGAGACAGTGAGCACAGCTGCATGGAAAACTCTACCTCAGTCACTGGGCTCCTGCAGCTTGGTCCACTGAGGAGGAACACCATGGCAAGAAGGAGGCCCCAGTGAGCAGGAAGCCTTCTTCAGCCTTCTTCGCTGGAATTCTTCTCCATCAAGCATGCAAATAACAGGCAATGGGCCATGTGGTCCATATTTAGCTAACTACGTACCCAGGTTGCTCTTTTGCCTTCCTTGATAGTCAGCAAAGAGTTTGGTACGTCCAGAAGAAGACTCAGCATGCTTGAGATCTGAGTTGCCACATATTAACAAAAGAAATTACATCCTCAAGGAAAAAGCCTGTCTCCTGGTTAAAAAATTTAGTGACTCCAACTTTCCCTCTCTATTATATCTCCCCTACTACTTACTGAAAGTGCTGATTTGGCACTGGCATCTGAATTTGCACATTGTAATAGTCATTAAGCAACAGTAATGTGTAGTAATCCCTTTACCATAGACTTTCTAAATCCTTCTTTCCCGCTCCTGGAAGGCCAATGCTGTAAAGCTAGGATATGTTTCTTACTTGAAGAATTTGAAACATTAAAAAAGATGCACAGCGCACTATGCAAAACAGCCTAGAAATTATTGCACAGGTATTTTATTTTCTGTCTTGTACAATAAAGCATGACAGAAAGAAAAAGTTCCCAGAAAAATGGAATAATGATGAGTAATATAATCTGTGGGGTTTGTGTCCTTCATGGGCTATTTTTAATGGGCCAGACAATGAGGTCATTATTTCTGATACTGAAATTATGATTTTACAAAATCAGTAGAGTGCTATTAAACAAGGACCTAAATAAAAAGATTCAGTCACTCACTCTATGGAGAAAAGAAAATGTAAAATATACGTTTCTGCCTTATAAATTTCCACCGGATTGGAAATCCAGTAGGAAGCTGAATGTGTGCCATAGGAATGACTTATTCTTTGGTTCAACACACAAACTGAAAAGTTGAGGACGTAAAATGAAAATTTGAGGGGGGGAAAAAAATCACAAAATGAATAAAATAGCGTTTGGATGAAACAAAATATGAAAATTTTCATTCAGTTGGAATTGATAGGTTTCTTTTTATTTTCAGATACAGAAGAATTTTAAGAAAATAAAACAAAATAAAGAAAACAGAAAAAAGCATGCATGAAAAACTAGTTCTTGGAGCCATTAAAAACACCACAAAAAGCAGGCGGCAGCATTTGTCACCTCTCTCCAGAATAAGCTGATTAAAGCACTCATCTGGGACCAATTTCCCCTTGTCATGCAACTTGGAAGAAAGACTTGAGATCAGGTTTCCCTCCTCTAGACTCCCAGCCTATGGAGTCTCCTTCTTCACAGTAAGTATTTGTTTATAATAATAATTAAATAACTAAAGAAGCAGTATTTGATTGTTCAGTGGGAAAAGTCTCCTTAGAAGAAATATATTCAGACTTCCTTTAAAATCAGGTAGGGGTTTGGGGTCTTCAACATGTTGGGCCAGTATCCTAATCGCCAGGACTATGAGAGCTGGAATATTTCAGCAAATGCTCCTTTTGAATCCAGCTCAAAAAAATCGAAACATTGTGCTTGGAGAATGCTGAAACTAATCTTTTTGACATTGCCAACACTTTTTTTGGTTGGTTTTTTTTTTTCTTTCTTTGCTTGCCTTTCTTCAGTCAGAGCTGTTCTTTCAATTTGACCTAAATTTGCCACTGGTTTCAAGTAGACTTGTGAATGTTTAATTCAGAAACAGAAAGTAGCTAAGCCACAGTCAGGACTGGTCTCAGGGTACCTCTGCCTCTCAGCCCAAACACCCTCTGCTCCTTTACTCTCCATACCAATCTCTTACCCTGCTAGAGCTACAGACCTGTGTCAGCTTTCTATATCAGAAACTTGATCTCTCTATCAGAAACTCGATTTTATCTCATGGGTGGGAGGTTAAGGAAAAACAGTCTAGTCTAAAGCTAACCTTTTGGCAAATTTCCCGTGAAATTCTGTAAAAGCTTGTACATGTATTCTTGAGTCCCTTGTGTGTGAACTCCCTTAACTCTCTACCTGAAGCCATCTTGTGAAGTGAGCAAATAAGGTTGCTTTTCTGTCTCTCTGATATCAGAAGAAATGTCTGAGACAATACTCAGAGTCAGGATCTGCTGTCAGGGAAAGGGGTAGTACAACATCCAGTCCATCAGAGAGGACCAGCATAAAAGACCCAACCCTCTCAAATGAGCATAGCAAGAGTGATTTCTGTCCACCTCCCTTTGGTACTTCTCCCTGATTTTTTTCAGCACTGCTTTTTTCCATGTGCTTTCTGGTTTGTTCCTGTTTTTTGACCTGGGACGTGAATATCTGTGTGCATTATGATGTGGACATCAAAGGCATGGGAGCGGCCTCACTCTGTGTATCTCCAGCTGACAACGGGGTTGGATTTGTGCCAGCTGATTTCAAGTCTGTAAACTCTCTGGGCAAAAACATTTAACCACCTGCAACAGTTTAATGGTGAGCACAGTTAAAAGGCTTTGACTTCTCATGACTTTGATTCAGCTCAGCTCTAACAAGGGAATAACAACATATGAGTTCTAGCAAGGGAATTATTTATTGTTATGGGTAGGGCTGGACCTCCTGGAAACTGGTGGGTGCAACAGTCACCGCTCCATGGAGATAACTTAAAAAACTGTTGTGGTATTTTATGGAACTGTTTACTCAGACATAAGAGACCTTCTCACAAACACTGCACTGACAAATTATTCAGATATTTATCCAGGGATCCAGGATTTTAGACTTTAGTGGAGGTTTAGTGGTTTTAGTGGAGGTATCTATCTTTGAGAAACAGGAAAACTACAGGAGAATACAAAGACACAGACATAAATTACATGAAAAGGGTTACCCACAAATGGGAGCATGAGAATGATAACAAACCAGAAAAAGCAGTGTGATACACGGACAGATAGTGCTGGAGAACAGGTTCACTGTGCTGAAGAACACACACGGTAAATTGGCAAAAAAAAAAAAGGGGTTGAGGTGACAATGAGTATGAAAGAAACTAGCTCTGAGGTAAAGCATTGCGAGATAATAGAGATATTTGAGAACCAGAAAATAGAGAAGAATGTGAACTGAAGTGCAGGCAATTCAGCATCAAAACAGAAGATAGGAGATGTACGGCCAAAAGGCAGAGAGGAAGAGAAAGGGCAAGACATGCGTATCAGTATCAGAAAAAAAAATTGGAGCCTGATCATGGTTGTCGGCTCTTTCAAAGGAGATCCATCAAGTCTGACAGTCAAGCACATCCAGAGCACAGAGGGATGTGCAGTCTGCCAAGAGGACAGGTACACTGAGGTACAATGTGGACCTCAAGCAACAAAGGAACTGGGAAGGAGCAGCAAAAATCTGCTGACTATTCTTCATGCTGGAACAAGTAATACTGACAAAATTAAAACCAAATAAAACTGATACTGTAGACCAGCCTCCCAAAAGAAGGAGTGTGCTGCAGGAACGCGGAGATACAGAACCCGGGTTTAAGAAAGCATCTGCAGAGATGTTTTTATCACTGCTGTTTGTAACACAGGAGGTGATTCAGTGATGTCAGTAGTCTCACTGCTTCCAAAATCCTGGAGAAGATGCTGTGGAGGCAGGAGTAACACTAGTGATGCTGGGGTCTTTTGAAATTGATGGCAATGATTTTGCAAGGAGATCATGATGCACGACACGTTTGCCTTCAGTTTAGGCATGTAAATATCCCCCAGACTAAACCATGTTATCCCAGTAGCCAGTAGGGAAAAGATGCACTTACAAATAAGGATTTATCGCATCTGCCTTGGGTATGGAATTTTGGTATGGAATTTTAGTATGGAATTTTATTAAGTCATTCCATACTAAAATTCCATTTTAGTATGGAATGACTTGCCTTTTCAGAGAGACCTCTCTGTCGGATACAAAGGGAACCAAATGGTTTAAATTTAGCAAACAAATGTCTGCACAAAATTTTGTTTACATGTATATGTATATGTATATGTATATGCATAGATTTAGATTTGATTTAGATTTTACTTCTGTTTGAGATTGTAAATAACAGTGTCCAAAAAGCTACTTTCTAATAGACTTCATATTTCTAGAAGAAAACATCATCATCTGCATGCGGTATTACTTGGCCTGCATAGAAGTAGCATATAAATATTTTTGTTTTCAATGACTAAAGTTGGAGGGGAAAAGGAGTGAGAAAAACACTTTGAAATATTGAGATTTCAATGTTTTGGTTGTTACAAGATCTGACCTTTCAAGTGCTAAAAATGTGAAATTTGAGGCTATTTTTACTACTAATAATATGTATGTTTACACGTCACATTTGAAGCTCTCAACACACTTACAGAGAATGTTAGGTATTGCCAATAAGTATTTTCAAACAAATTCCCCGAAAAAGAGGCAATTTAGGTTGGAGTCATCTGCTGTAATTCAGATGCCTACCATTTGGACATTTGAATCCAATGTACTTAACACTATGTTCTTTTTACGACTGCTAATAGATCCCATCTCCCAAGGGCAATTCATCTTCTGCTAAGACAGGCATTTCTAATAGTTCAGAGGAATGGCTTTCCACCTATTTTCTTCCATTCGGTATCAATCAAGCCGAAGGTAATTGTCTCAGATAATTATATATATTAGGTGTATAACTTTTCAATATCCAAAATGAAGGAAGACAGTCCTATTCTAAATATCCCAGAAAGAGTCAGTTCTCTCAGGAATACGGTCTCCCCATCCCCATTAGGTCAGAAAGTGAGGTTGGAAAAGAGCTGCAAATTGAGTCCAGCATAACATTTTCTGTGCTGTGCTGCCTCCTGTTCCCATCCCTCTGTTTACAACCACAAGCAAGATCAACTCCAATTTATGTAGCTATTTGTATGCAAATTAGAGGATATTTTCAGATGTATTCAGCTCCATGTAGGAGGCAGGCAGCATTTAAAAATGTGTTTTTTCCCAGGATGATAGTGAGGTTTTCAGTTTCTATTTTGCTCCTCCTGCATTTGTTGGCAGGATGTTGTTCCTGACGCTGATTTATAAGCATTTTAAAGCCCAGTGTGTCATACACTTCCTTGCATCCAACAGAGATTCTGTCTAAGCTTCCTCTCCTCCTCCGAGCTCTGCATCTCAGCCTCTCCATTCTCCTTGCTGGGTCCAGATGTCTCCTCTGTCTCCCCACTCACAAGTCTCAAGAGCCTGCTTCAAGCTGGGCACACATCCAGTTGCTTTGCACCCCGCCTTCTCCCATCACTGCTTTATAGGCTCACTTGCTTTATCCCTCTGTCCATTATCATTTCTGTATTTCCAGGTTTCCTATCGGCCACCTATGATAATGTCTATGCTGTATCAGTCTTAGCTTTATTTCTGCTCAACCTTGACTCTTTCTATGTATATTTCTACTTCCAGTATCACTCTTTCCTGCTCCACACATCTCTACATTTCCTATCCCTCCCCACATATCTCCCTAATAAGATAATTATTCTCTTGGTTCTTCTGATGTTTCCTCTCTCATATTCATCCACGTACTAAATTTTAGAAGACTTGGTTATAAGCAGGAGAAAGTGGTTGTTCCTCCTCCAAAATCCAAATGTAAGAAAAACCCTTTTATCTTGATTGCACCAGAGCGAATCTAAAGTAACCTCATTGAAATCACTGGAGCTACACTAGCATGAAATAAAAATACCGTGACGATTGTAAAGATCCCAGATTCTTGCCTCAGCCCTCTAAAACTCTAAAACTCCATGCACACAATAAATTAGTTTGTGTTAGGAAATGGTTCAGGGCAATAGAATTCATCATGTCCCAGTACTGCTGGAGCAGATCCTGGCATGGTTCCAGCACAGAATAGCACTCTCCCAGAATAGTTCTCTCCTGAGCACAAGTCAGGAGCCATGCTCAGTTTGAATGCTCACACCTGGTTTGGAAGCTAGAAGGTTTAATTGTGTGGTCAGAGGCCATTCCGTGCCAGCTGGCCTCTGTGTCAGAAAACTGTCACAAACACATCTGATGTTCTTAAAGCTGTATCCTTGCAGACACTCCGCTGTTCCACACTAAGGTCCTGTCTCTATTGGACAGACCTTAGGAAACCATTCCACTCTGGAGCACACAAATAGTTGTCTTGATAAGCACATCTCAAAGCAGAATAATCTTCCCTGAGGTCTAGATCCAGCCTGGACTATGGCTAGCCCACACCTCTTCAGCCAAAGAACATTTTGAAGCGCTCCATTATCAGTGACAAAGACAGGCTAGGTATGAGTGAAGGGATGCTCTCCAGATGGGGCAGGCAAAAGTCAGGGACTGGCTCCTCCTGACCATGCAGAGGAAAGTACGGGACCCTTGGATGGCAGCTACGAGGTCTCTGCCTGCTGCTACCACAATCATTACCTCCTTTCACAGAGATTTCAAGTTCTTCTCACTTTTGACATAACCATCCTCTATCCTCCTGCAACATCCCTCTAGTCACACAGTCAGAAGCAGGAGTCCCATGACAGGTCTCTACTGGCCAAAGGCATTGTCTGACAGGTTTTTGCCAGTCATACTGACTTCCTAATTACTGCAGGTAAACAAAAATTTTCTCCCAAAGCTGAAATTTTTATACATCAGCTGCTACAGGCTATTATTTACTCATTGCATTTACTTTCACACATTTGCATGTTGTCTTTGATACCACAGTGACTGAAAATAGCCAAATTATATGCGTTTTGTTTTGCACTACAGACTTTAATTTTCTGCTAGACTGAAGGACCAATCTCACACCTGTCAATAACTTATAGGCTCTTATTTAAGTATTTCCACCAAGAAACAGTTTATTTCAGTAGTTAACAAGCACTCAGCAAACTGTCCTAAGACAAAGCTAAGGGCAAGTTAATGGTATAATAAATCAGTCATTACATGAAATGATCAGTTCCCACTGTACAATATTATTGCTTTATTGACCCCTACTTAAAGATTTATCGCAGTAGTATTTTATTGTGGTTATAGGACACATGGTTGTAATACTACAGGGTGCAGTTTAGCTTATGCTTCTGTTTTATCTTTAATTTCATTTAGCGCTTGCTGTGGACAAAGAGCCAAAAGAGTTGGAAGCGCAACACACGAGGGCAGAGAAGGTCACTTTTGCTAAATGGAAGCAGGACAGTAGGCGCTGGGGGAGTGAAGGAACCAGAGGGATGCTTCTTCTTTGATCCTGAGCTGTAAAGCAAATAGAGGACTAATGAGGCTGTAGACAAGGACTACTTCTACAGTTTTCCCTGTGCAAGAAGTACTAGCCCCAACTCCACAAGCAGGCTATTTCCCCTTCCTGTCTCCACCAATCAAGGGTTACTGCTTCCTCCTATCTGACTGCAGGTCTACTTTAATTATTATTTCCTGAAGTGTTTCCATCAAATTGACGCCATGTTCCAAGAAAAGTACTGTGCCAGTTCTTCTGGAAAGAAATTGGCTTGCTTTGGCTGTCATTACAAAGATATCACATGCATCTGTACTGGAAAATATGAGACAGATCATAAACTAAAGCAAGAGCAGCAAAGGAGAGAATAAGGCTGCAAGGCCAGGCATCATCTTGGCAAAAGTGAGGATGTCCTATGTCGCCTGCAGTGGGAGAGAAATTATTTCTTTATTACCCTTTTTAGGGCCCTTTTCTGTGTACAGAGTTTTTTAGTTGGCTTTTGTGCTAGTCAGGATCCTCAGTTGCAGTGGTCAAAACCATAACTGAAATACATGCAGACATTACTTTAAACATGCAACCTTCTTTTAAACCGGCTTTGTCTGGCAGCAAAATGCACCCAGCCACTGAGAGAAACATTCTGGTGGTTCAGCCTGTGCTGAGCACCAAATTTCTTCTGCTTTGCTGGTAGCCCTACCCAAATGAGACATTTAAAGCTAGCTTGAGGTATGTCTACATGATCAGCAATCACAGCAAGAGATGCCATGAAATACAGCCCCACTCAGCTCCACGCATAAGGGATCGCCCTTTAAAAGACACATTGGTGGCAAACAGATGTTATCTCCACATGCACTCCACCTCTGGATTTTACTAATCTATGAGTTCAGAGCTTCAGATCACAGCCAGAGCCAAAATATAGAGAGATGTCAAATCAAGTTATCGCAGCAAGACTTTTGGCGTTATTAACATTTCATGGTATTCGGGAAGAGAGACATAAACATTCAGTAAAGAAACTGGAAAAACCAAACTAATTTTCTTTCTTTATCAATACATCATCCTTTATTGTCATCTTTACAACTTTTTATCTGACATCCTTTAGTCCTGTCTAGAGGTAAGGGAAACAGAGAGAAACAGAACAGCCAAAATATTAGGATACTTTATGCAAAATATCCAAATCTTACAAAGACTGATGGTGTATTCAGTGATGAGCTCAACAGCAACACAGCCACAGAAATCACAGGGGTCTATCTTCATCCAAGGTGAACAGAAATATCTCCAGGAACACAGAGTAAATATAATCTGCAGAATTTCCTATCAGTCCTTGTGTCAAAACAGTTGAAATTCAGAAAGAACATCTATCCATATCAATTAATGAAACCATCGGGATCTACCCTGCAATCCCTCAAATTTTTTGTATTAGCATATGATTTCTGTATTGCTGGACTAAAAGGCAAGACCACCTTCACCCAAGGTCCTGGCTTGCCTGTTGGCAGATGTCTCCAGCTAATCCGTTTTATGATTTACACTGCTTAGAAGAAATTTATTCACCTGAGTTAGCCACAAGTCTGGAAGATGTTCACATCCCTGAGTCTGAACAACACAGTTCAGTTATAATATATGTATATATATTATATACATTATATATAATTAGCAGTAAATGATGAGTATACAAACCACAACTGATAGTCTTACATGCATCAATATAATTATTAGTAGAGTTTACCTACATTCACTTTGCAGCCCACCAGTTTCAGCCTGTTTATCAGCAGAGACGACTGTATGACAGTAAAGACTTTTAGTGTCACCCAGCAATTCATCCCTCATGGGGTTCCAGTTCCCTGAATTTGAAACCGGGATCAATCTTTTCATGAATCGACTCTCACCATTTCACCTCTCTTCCCTCTGTCAGCTGTCTGATTGTGGTTTCATAAGGGAATGGGGAAGCCCTAGATTTGGGCCATTTCTATAGTGAAGACCTTGGTATTATGTCTTTTTCTCAAAGCAACAGGTATATTTTTGTACTATTTTTCTGCCTAGCATTTCCAGATCGTGTTTGGGGGTTTTATTACTCCAGATGAATAAAAGAGCTTCATTTTAGTCCACAAGGTTTCTCAATCTATATAAAAGTCAACCCAGAGACATTTTCTTAATCCATATATTTCTACATTACTGTAGCCATGGTCCTGGACATCTGCAATGAGGCCAAGAGTCTGAGATATGCCCTTTCATATAAGGGATAGGAATGGAAACCTGAACCATGAACTTCACCTCCTAAAACACTGGAGATGTAGAGTTTGAGGAAAGTAGTTTTTAGCATGTTGATCCAATGTGCACAAAATCTGTGAAATTGTTACCCTTTTCTAGCCATTCTACATTTGCAAGCACATTTTCATTTAAAATTGTCTCTATTTGGCTTATTTCCTTCAAGGATATATAAAGAAATGGCAGCTACTACAAGGAAAGAGTTCACATAGTGTCAAACAAAATAGTCCTGATCCTACATAGAAGCAAACAGGAGAAATATGTGGGGTGTTCTCAAAGGGCCCACCAGTGCCCTCCAAATGCATGCATTAGTAGTGGTCAGAAAATTGGACCGGTTGTTGGATTGCTTTCAACTTTCTTTGAAAAACCCTTTAAAAAATGCAGTTCTCTCAACCAAAACCTTAAGGAATTTCAATCACAGAGGTTTCTTTAAAATAAACTACCATGTTTTCCATGGGGAAACATACTTTTCCATTAAAATAATTACAAATTATTAAAATAAAAAATCACAATTGTTTATTGGAAGTCCCAATAATTTCCACAGAAAAAAAAATTTGCAAGATTTAAAAAAAATTGTCTGAATTGCTGTTACATTGCATCCAATTTTCAAATCTTGTGTACTTTAAAACTCTCTGTATTATCTCTGGATCTCAAAAGCAGACATCCCAGGTGCAGACCTGCTGCCTAACACTCTTTCTAAGCAGCAAGAGCCCAGAATCCAGCCACCTGAAACAGCTGGATCACATACAGTCAGCAAGACTTCTCCTTAATCCTTGATGGCACGGAAAAAGGAATTAAAAACATATTTTGTGAATGTGATCTTTGCCAGTGTGCAGGCACACACCTTATTATTCACAGGCACAAAGATTGTGGTCCCTGACTCCTGGTCCCCACGCCAGCCTGCGGGCAGCAGCGTCGCGTGACTTTGCTCCTGCTGACAATGAACAATATAAAAGTAAAGCATTGTCGTGCCAGACTGACAGGCAGAGCAGGGTGTGATGTCACTGGCAGTGTGGTTGCTGGCTCAGCTCTCGGGCTCACGGGCCCAGTCGGGGTCGATGGCCACTGATTTATATTTTGCATACTGGCTGTAAATACTGCGCCCCAAATTGTCCGTGGGACCGGGAGCTGTGCTGCGCTCCATGGATGTGCCCAGGTGGACAAAACACGTCACATTCATTCTGCCTGTAAGACAGACACAAAAAGTAAAGAAAAAAGTCTGGAAACTATACCTCATATATATAGTTTTATATTGTACCGTGTAAGTGCCCATGTGAGAAACCACAGAGCCTTGAACAAATGCAATTCATTATTCACATCTGAATGCTTTTCTTGAATTCTGGTCACTAATCCATCTTCCCTGGGATTGCCTCTTAATGTTTCAAACTCTACTCAGCTTTCCACAAATGGTTTAAGAACAAGTTTTCCATCTCCCCCTTCAAATATGGGCTTTATTCCATATAATTACACTTTCCTGAGGTCTGGAATGAGTCATATTTAGTTCTGGAACAGTTGAAGATATAAAATTCAACACAGTACAACTCATTCAGGCTGCAAAGTCGAGCTCCATCACATCAGAAAACTAAGAATCACAGTTAGAACACATCTAAGCAGTTTTATTTCTTTCTTTTCTCAGTGCTATATTTTAGGTATAAGCGAAAGAACCAAAAAAACCCCCCAAAAAATCAGGTTCTATTTTGTATGGATAAGGTAGCATCATTTAAATAGTTTCTAGAAAACTAAAGTCACTGAAGCCTGTTTGGCTGGACACCTGGTACTAGATAGCAAGTCTGCTCAGACTCATAGTTTGCATTGCAACATTCCTCAGCAGTCAAAAAGAGAAGAGAACAGAAAACCATCATTCTGTCACTGTGTAACATCATAGTGCAATCACTCTTGTCACCCCATTTCCAAAGCAGTCTAACAAAGCTGTGAAAGGTGGGGAGAGGGACAATAGGGATCATCAGAGAATGAAGCAGCTCCCATATAAAGGCTCATCCCAGTAGACTATGTGAAGCATATGACAAAGGCTTGCAAAATCCTCAGTACTATGGAACAGATTAAATAAGTCATGAGACTTATTATTTCTCATAAAATAAGAACTAAAGAGTTCCCAGTGAATTTATCCAGAGCAATTTTAAAAGCAAGCAGAAGGAACTGCTTTCTTATACAGCACAGAGTAGCATCCTGGCATTCACTGACAGCCTGTGGTAAGAGACACCACAGGAAAAAGGGTTTAGAAAGTGATTGACTGAGTGCACATCAGATAGGTGGCACCTCTGTATAATCATCTGCATGCAACTCTCATCTCCAAAGCCCCAAAGCAGCTGATTTCTGTGAGCTGAAGAGTATAGCAAATTCAAGGTCACTCTGTTCACATCCTTGTGCTGTCACCCTTTCCCCCAGCATCTGTCACAGGTCGTGATTAGAGACAGGAGGAGAGATTTCTAGGCTGACCCAAACAGCAGCGTTTAAGACTCAGAATGTATATTCGGTTGATCGATGATAAAATTATTTTGACGTAAAGTGTCTGAACACAGAGGGAAGGATAACACAGGAGCTACTCTGGAAGGGAATGGAAAAGGAAAAGTGAGCTTTTAAGCTCCTTTCTGTCAACTCACCCGGGGACAGCTTGACTGCATAAGGCATTTAGGAGGGTACTGGGGATTTATATTTGTGCACCTGCATCACTTTCAGAGAACACAGGATACATGTATGCACAGAGTATACGTATGCACTTCTTTTGGGATGAGCTGAACAGCAGATCCTGGCTTGGACAACCTAAAAAATTACTGTATATTTTATCTCACCATCCTATACAAACACATAAAATGAAGCAGATACAGGAGAGGTGGGAGGGGAAGGGCAGGGTTTTACTGCCAGCTTACAATCCAGACAGCCACCAGCAGAAAACACAACAAGTAGCTGATTTGAAAATGGCTAGTTCTGCTGGCTGAGCTGCCAGGAGGACTCCCGCCTCCTCCACTCAAAGGACAAAATTATTCCACGCTTTGCCCTGCTCCTCCCTCCCAGAATAATTTGATGGGGCCCATGCGTGCTGTAAAGTCGATAAAGCAGGTGGACTGGTGAGGCCAGGTACCAGACAGAGGTATACACAGACTGAGTTGGTTTGATGGCTCCAATTGCTCCTCATTTTCCCAAAAGTCAGTGGAGGCCAGTTAAAATAAGGCTGACATGATGGTGAAAGAGTGATTACCCTGCTTTCTGCCAGCATCCCTGGAAACGCAGCTCATAAAACATACTGAATCATATAAAAGTCTTCAAGGATTCAACAAGGGACGGGAAAATTAATCTTTTCTCCATTGGCATCTTTTTTTCCTAAAATGATGAAACCATACTCCTTGAGTTCTTCTGAAAGTTAAGGACTTTTATTCAAAGAGGACCTGACTCTGCAATCCGGTCATGTTGAGTAACATTTCAAGGGGATTTTGCTTTGACAGCTTGAACAAAAATATATTGTTTTCCTATGAATCAGGCCAGTAGAACGGGTCTTTCAGCTTTTGTCACTGCTGTTGCAATTTTCAAGCTGGCAATCAGGGGCAATATGAAGTGTCAAGTGAAATATTTTGTATCCCTTATTCAACAGTATTCTAGAAACTACATGCCATGCCAGCTTAGGAGACCCATTTCTTAGAGTAAGAAAAGGGTTACGATAATAAACTTCCACCCTAAAAAAAAGCAAATGCACAGCACTGAACTGCTAGAGTGTTGTGGAAGCAAAAAGCTGAGAGGTTACACAGCATAAAGCTGCCAAAATTATTCTTTTCAAAATCCATCTTCTACTGCAATCACCTCCACAGTCCTGCACTTCCAAAACCCAGAAAAAATAAAAGTAGTTTCATAAAGGGCTTCTCTCTGCAGGTCAGATGGAGATGTAATCTGATGTTCCCTTATAGACTGCTTAAGAAATGTTGTCACAAGTAAGAAAGCTTTCCCCTTAGCTCTTTTTAAAGACTAAAAAACATTACACTCTAAAAGCAGAAATAACCTTGTCATAGGTGTTCTGAATGTGGGTTATTTCTTCTAAAAGCATCCCATAAACCACACTACCTTTTCTTGTAGCACTCCAAGGAGGCGCCTCAGGGGCCGCCTCTTGTGGAAGGGAACCAGGAAGGTTTTGGTTGGTTTTAACCAGGGCAGTGGTGGTGGCAGTAGAGGCATCACACTTGGGTTGCAAGGGGAAAAATCGCAGGGTCCAGAGACAGAAAGGGTCACTACTGCAGAGCAGGAGAGAGCGCTGCTGCTCTGCTTGGTCCTCCTGGGAAGGCCGAGTTTATGTCTGCTCACCTCAGCCCCACAGGGAGAAAATAAGAAGTCCAAAGCAGAGCACAGCAATAAGAACATTTTTTCAGACAACATATTTCTTTATAGGCTCTGCAGCTTCTATCTGTGTCTTCTTCAATGTCATTGGTGTTTGTGGCTATAAAGTTCCTCATCATGAGGTTTTTAATGCAAGACAGACTTTCCTACAAAATGTAGAAAAGTCACTATTCACCTCATAAATACATAAAGCAATTGATACTTTGTGTTGCCATCTATGCCTCATCAAGCATTAATGTATTCCTTGTAAACACATATTCTTTATTTAGTTAGGACAATAACAGTGCCACGTGCCAGACTCACCATTAAGTCCCGGTTCTTCTACTTGTAATGGGCTGTAGCAGATGTTTTATCCTCAAAGAAGATCCTTCATTCCATTTTCTGTGCTAAACACCCCAAAAATCCTACATTATTGATCTGTACCAGTTTTCCCTCATTGCCTTTCAAATTACCACACAGAAAGCACTCTGCTGCAGACACGTGAATAGCTGTTGGTATGTGAGTGATTTATACCCTGGCACAAGAATGACTGAGAGCCACATCAATGATTTAAAATGTAGCCAGTGACGGAAGGTGGGAGGGTGGGAGAGGGAGAGGAAAAGAAAGGAAAAAACCTCATAAATTACGAACACATCATCCTAAATCTCCCCCAGACTATAAACATCTCGCACTTTAGCATCCTGAACCAGGGCTGTTTCGAGAGCTGGATGTGCCACTTCTTCTCAGGGCAGCCACATGCCCTCAAGTCAAGGGTGGGCTGCAGCCAAGGCAAGGCTTGAAGAAGTAGAAATGCAGGGATGGTTTTAAGGCCCACACCCACCCTCCATGCAAATGGCACCTTAGGCACAAGAGTTCTTCATTAAGGCATCAGGAAACGCAATTTCTACCCATTAGTCCCATGAACGTGCTTGGGTGGTTGCCAGAGCTGAGGGTGGGCCATGAGGTCTCTGCAATTGCCTCTTTTTTTTACCGTGTTTTACACATTGAGACCAGGAGAAACCAAATAAACTGCAGCTCAGTTGGTTTCATTTTATATGGCTCTTTTAAGAATAATGGCGTCATATCTTCCAGCAACTACTGTGTGTAGCTCAGCCAGGGGTCTAATAAACATACATCCTCTCCTAAGAGCCTACCAACAAGATGGATAAACCAACCTGCAACTAGATCTGGCACAACCTGCTAACCTATTCACATGAAACCTTGTGCAGCTTGCCTTGGAGCACAGTTTGCTTCCAGCCTGCTTTCTAGAAAGCTGGTCTGCAGTTGAAAGCACAAATTTATAAAACCTTGTCTCTAATACACATAAGCCACCAAATCCATCGGCACACACCGCCCTGTCTGTACGTGCCTGTGCTGTACATCACCCTGTGGGTGAGATAGAGCCAGAATGTGCCATCAGGCAGGGAAGAGGTCTCTTTCTGTGCTTTTAATAGCTTTCATTGAATAAAACTTCACCTGCAATTGGGAAGCTGAAACGTGAATAAAAATAACTCCTATCACAAATCAAGCAAATAGATATTTCCCTGAATACTATTAGTGGGATTCAACTCAGCAGAATAAGCCCACAATAAATATAATCAGAGATACACGGAGAATGTCTGTTGATAAACTGCACTGTAATTTTATTTGATGTTTTCTTATAAAATTGTGGGTTTCTACCTGCAGTAGTTTGATTAAGGGGTATATGCATTTACTAGCAGCAATATTGCATTTCATGTCTAGACAGCTTTGTGGACATCAGGTGAGATGTTTCTCCTTCATGTGCTTTTATGATTAAAAAAAAAAAAATCTTTGTTTACTCTATTAGTGCTTTCAGCCAAGATGCTAATTGATTTTCAGGTTACTCCTTTCATTTTCTGATTCTTTCTTTGACTGTACAGAGTTAAACAACATTATTTGTTTTACTCTGGGTGATTTACAGGTAAAAATGTTATTGACCTTGTTTGTCAAACCTATTTTCCACTGAATATGCCATGCTGATTTTGCTACTGATTTGTATTAGATGAGTTTATATTTCACATGGTAACTATGTGTGCTTAACCATGTACCCTTGATACTCAGATGAATTATACACTGCACAGTATAACTGCATCCTATGTAATATGCAGCATCATATATGGCAATATGTAACGTTGCATGTTGTGCAATAAAATGTTAAATATATTGCATTGTGAGACTGCTAAAAAAGCCAGTGTTATCGGAATATGTGTTCTCAGTTCTCGGCCAAGGGGCAGGATCTGGAGGGTCACAGCTCTACTTTGGAAATTCATTTAGGCACAGCTTAGTCTCAGTCACCTCGTACATGCTCCTCACACCAATGCCAAGCCAGTTGTGCCTCATGTGCTTGTCAGCCTGGGCCATCCTTCCCGCTTGCTACATGCAAAAATGGTCCCATCCACTCTTATTCTAAAGAAGTTTTAATTTTCTCTATCCTCCCTCTAACCATAAATCAGCTTCCTGCCTTCCCACTAACCACAGCATCTCCAGCTTGAGGTGTTGTTGACAAAACTACTTGAGATGAGACATCTATCTCATTTTCGTGGAGGAAGTCATACCAGCAAAAGATTCTGAGTTCTGATTTGGGGCCAGCTGAGACTGAGCTTGTCCTGACTCAATTCCAGTTCAATGAAGCTTCAAAATAAAGGCTCGGGTTCAGGATTGGTCCTGATGTATGGAGCAGTTGGTAAGGATTTTTAGCTTTGTTTTTACTTAATTGCTTGAGTCTAGAACATATTTCTAATGAAAATGACAGTTCTGTGCCCTGCTTTTGGGGCATGAAGGGATTTATGATTGTGAAATTACACCTTCTAATGTATGGAGAATCCTATAGAACCTTAACAGTGGTGATTTTGTGCCATTGTGAGTTTAGACAAATTATTATTCCATCCTTTATTAAGGTAAAACCTTAAATTATTTTGTTAAATTACAACAATGTGTTGTTACAGAGCAAAGAGAAAAACAGCCAGAAGCCACTGTGGGTACTTTCTGAACAAAAACTACTGAGAAACCTTAGAATGAACCATATATTCAGCAAATGGGATTCAGGAAATCAGTGGTACCAAAGGCTGCTTTATGGTGTTAGGTGCTGAAATTATGGCCCTGTTAAAGTCTATGATTGTTTTACCATTAACTTCAAGTGAGCTGGGATTTCATCTTCTTGGCCTTCCTACTGGAGAAAGAGGCTTGCTGGAGGAAATAGGGCCAAAGGAATGCCTCCCCAAAAGCAATACAGGAAAGAGATACGTAAGCAGAGCGGATTCAGGTGGTAACTCAAACTACCTGTCCATCTAGGTTTGGGTGCTGACAACAGGTGCACAAATGTCAGGGAAAAAAAAGCTGTTTCACCCTGAAATTTTCATTAGATCTCAATAGCACCTCAGTATGTATCCCAGGTTTCAGTGTAAGATGTAACCAAAAGTATGTATTCTATTATCATCTTCAAAAGCTGTTAAAGCAGGTGGGGCAGTGCTCATTATTTCCCACCAAGACTCATCCCTGATAACTCCCTCCGGGAGCTCTCTCTGTTTAATGGGCTGCCAAGGACCCACCCCGTGACTCACAGAATGACATCATCCCATTGTGAGGTGCTCCGCCCAGGGGGAGGAGCCAAGCATTCCCACCTGGATATAATCTGGGGTTTGGAACAGCACAAGCTGCCCTTACCTACTGGATTCTCTAAGGACAAGAGCTACATAACCACCCCTGGACCTTCAGAGGAAGACCAGACCTTTCCACAGGATCACTGCTTTGACAGAACCACTTCAAAGAGGGCTGCAGCCACCACTTGATCAGACTGCTACCACCACCCTGCCCGGCAGGGTGTCAGGTTGTATCCTCACTCTGTCAGGTTAAGCCAGTGTTTCTGTATTATTGCCTTGTTTTATATATTAGTAAAGAACTGTCATTCCTCTTTCCCATATACTTGCCTGAAAGCCCCTTAATTTCAAAATTATGATAATTTGGAGGGAAGTGGCTTATATTTTCCATTCCAAGGGAGGCTCCTGCCTTCCTTAGCAGACACCTGTCTTTCAAACCGAGACAGTATGGAAAACAGGACTAATAATTTCTTAATTCAAGAGCAGAGGCTCTCACTTTCTGCTAAAGTAGAAGAGAATGGGAATTTCCACCTTGTTGGCTTACTGAGGATATTTGTGCTTTGTGATGTGGACTGGCTGTCAGAGAAAAACCACTGGTGTAAGTGTGGCATGGGCTCTCTTTGGCCAACACAGACAAAAGGCTGTTCATCTTTCCGTTTCTTTCAATTGATCTAACAAGGGATCAGTCCAAAAAATGAGCTGTGCATGCACCATTGTCTTCTCCCCATCTGAATGCTGGAAGATATGATAAACATTAGCAAGATCCTGTAAACATTAGGAAGTTCTGTCAGGGTAAAATATGCCTAGAAATCATTACAGGCCGAGATGGGGAAAGTTTAGCAACTCATACTTCCAGTTCTGTGCTCAGTTTCCTTGACCAGACTTCCTCTAGTAAACATAAATGGTCTCCAAGTGCTGGTGTTAACAGCCCAGGTGTGTTCAGAAGTACTGCAAATCTGAAAAGAAAAATTGCTGTGGTATAAAGCTCCACAGTATATTTTACTGCAAGGAAACAGTTGTCATTTACATTTTTTTTCCCAGTTTGGAGAAAGGAGGGAGAGAGGAATAGTCATCATAAACTGGGAGAGAGTTAGAGCAATTGAGAGAGCAACACCCAAGTTAAGTCGCTGGGGCAAGTTAAGTGTGTCTGAGAGAGGAAAACCCTGGGTCAAAGGGAGATACAGCCTTGCAGAGCTCAACCAAGAAAAAAGTGCCTGGAGAGATCAGCATAGTAACAAAAACAAACACACATGCTCTGTAAGGAATGTCGGGTATGAGGGCATCTCAAATATGTGTCTAAAGAGCACAGAAAGTGCAAAAATGAAGAAAAAAAATGTTGTTAGCTGTGGTTTTCCTTTAAATATTAATGCATCTCAAAACCAGCATTTCTTACAGTTTCTTCCAGTCGTCAGCAGTGGATGCCAGGAATGCAAATGAGCAGCTGCCCTTCCTAGCCCCTATTTTGGATTTTACATAGTTGAGAGAATCTTTAGACCTTAGAGCATATTTATTCTTTGATTTCTTTTGCTAAAACAGACTGCAGCCTGGGTAAACACTGAGGAGGGCATGGAGCCAAGTGGTTAGTCTACATAGGCAGCTTTTTGTTTCTGCAGCCTTCATTCAGACTTACAGCTGAGCAGTTAGAAGTAGTGGATGCACCCTGGAGAATTGCTTTCAACCCACGCAAACAAAGCTGAAATCTGTGAAGTTTCCTTCCCACATCCAGATTCAACTAGTTCAATTGTCAATGTATATCTCAAATGATTTGGGCGACATACTAAATAATCTCTCAAAAGCACTTGCCACCACCCCTGTCCCATGAGGTCCCGGTCTGATCTCAGTGCACTGTATGCTAGCACAGGTTTTTTGGCACTAGCCAAGCTTCTTCTGGTTTATATCAATATAAAGTTGAACTAGAATGACCAAGGGCCAGAGTACCAGCTTTGACTGAGGGACCACCTCAGATAAATAACTTGCTATACCATTCCTCACCTGTCATATTGGCTGGAGTTCATACAACCCCAAATCACACTCATAATTCCTGTCCATTTAGTAACCCACTGCCCCAAGTCTGGAGCAAACTGCGAGAAACTATAAATACTGAAGTACACCTAAGTACATGGCCCACATTTTATGGATAGCCCCTACTTGTCCTGCAGACAACTTTGTAACGGAGAGGAATCAAATATAAACAAGATAACTAACTTTCAGGTTCTTGATTTCAATAATTTAAATCATTTTAGTAAAATTTTACTCTTTGGTTTTCTGCACAACAGTTCTGTGTTTGCAGAGCTTTCTTTTAGGCAGCACTGCTGTGGTTCCCTACAGTCCATGAGAGGTCTGAGTAATTACCCTTTCTGTTGGGATAAACCTCCTATTTTAGCTTTATTGAGAGTGTAAATAGAAATCAACTGCTCATCACAAGCTGAATTTTGCCCAGCCCGAGACAATGTATGTCTGTATTTATATGGATGAATGAAATGTACTTGCAGTAGATCCATTTGTTTTGTGGTAGTTGTATGGCGTATTACAGGCTGAAGCTACTCAGAAGTTTAGAGGAAGAGCCAGTGTGAGGAGTTCATGGGTGGTGTAAAGCTGAGACTGGTAAACCTGGAAGCATCTTCTACCTCTCTCCAAGTGACACACAGCACTAGTCAGTCTACAAATACTAATGACAAATATATTGGCATTGTCTGAAATGAGGCGAAGCAGTGAAGAGTAGTACAGAATATGTATCTTTAGGTTCTCAAGTTGGATGTAATTGAGTGTGCCTAAATATATACCTCTCTTGTTTCAGTTTTGGGGGACTTGGCTTAATATTATTACAGAGAAGTTTGGAGATAGCAGAGAACAAATGGAAGAGGCAATTTACATCTCAGCTAATAAGTTCATATCTATCATATCTTACATGCACACTACATATATTAAAATATATTTCAATCCAAACTAGCTTGAAATAATAAAAAGGTCTGCATTTTGAATGTCCTATACAGAAAAAATTTGTTTCATATCATTCCATTGATTCTCTCCATGCAGGCATATCTGGTTTTCTTTTTGGCTTACACAATAGATTGATAAAGTTTTAAGCATAGTGTAATAAGACAATAGAAAACCTAATGCTGAAAACACTGTAGGAATAGGGAAGGAAAAGAAGGCCATATTTCAAAAGGCCTTTGAATATTATTTGTGTAATAGATTTTCAGCTGAAGTAAACTAATCCTTAGTATCACCATTACAATGACTGTATTTTCCTAAGGCTTTGTTTCCTAGAGCCTCAAAACAAAAGTCTACACTGTCATTTTCCTCTGCTTGCCATGAATAATGTTAAAGCCACACACAGTTGATCACAGGATCTTATAGAGCAAAATGGTTGTGGCAAATGTGCCTAACCTAGAATATGTCTCTATGAAATATATAGCAGAGGGATAGTCCTCCTCTTTTAAGCTTGAATCTATATTAAGGCAAAAAATCATTTTTTTATTCCTCAAATTCTTCCTAGTAGGTTATGCCTATTGATAGACTAATGTTATTTTATCTCCTTTTACACTACAGTTGATCTACACTCCATTAGGAGATACCCAATGTTTAGCATAGGTTATAAGCTTCCACTCTTTAGCACAACTTTCTAGTAACCATTTTTGCCAATTTTCCTCCAGGGCAATTGGGTATAGGTCTGTGACTGACTTTTTTTTTTTTTGTCTCAGTAGCTACATCTGCAGTGTATTTAAAGCAGAGGTCCAAGGCCAGTTCAGATTTTCCATAAAATCCTGTGCTCACATGAGAAAATGAAGAATTGGAATTTACCTTTGCACTGGCTTGAACAGGAACAACAGGACCTGCCAAGTGGCAAAGTGAGATAGGGAATAAAAAAGGAAAACTGAGAACCCAGACCTTAGCTCTCTGCAGGGCCCTGGCTTTTAGGAAAGCAGCATAGGTGCAGCCAGTCTCAGTATCTCCTTTTCCTCCCTGTATTAGTAAATGGAGCAGTGTAGCTCTGCTGTTGCAATAGAGCATGGACACCCAGGGAGTACTGGCTGGGATCCCAAAGCGCTATGGATGTCTGGGAGCGTTCAGCATGGTGCTTTACACCACGGCACCTACAGCTCCTGGGCTGGGGCTGGGGCTCTGCCTGAGTTTGGACAGAGCAAGCCAGTACCTGTCTGCTCTGGTCCACAAAGACACAGCCCAGGAGTGGCAGCTGCTTTGACTCCTTGCTCAGTCACTGACAGGGAGGCAGAGAAGCCTTTGAAAGTATAAGTTAATGCCAGAACTCTGCTAGCAACAGCTTTTAAAATTCTTGCCAAAAAGATGCTTTTTTACGTGCTTGGGGATACACGTTTAACAGAAGGGAGGGGAACAAAGAGAACATGAACAAATGAAAAAAGATGGGTCATTTTTTCCCTTCAAGAAACAATGAAACTGATTATTCTCAGGTTGTTCAGCAGTTCAGGATTGTATCACTTTAACAAAACTGTTTCTAAATCAATATAAACTGTGTAAGACTCTTATATGAGCACCGTTAGATTTTTTTTTTTTTAATTAGATTAAACAGGGCAGACAGATACCCACTAAAACATGAAGAGAGAAAGAACTGCTAAATGCATCTTCTGGTGTTAAATTTTTTTATTATTTTTGTTCTGATGAAGTTGGGCTTCATTTTGAAAAGGTGTTATAGTAAAGAAAGTGTTGTTAGTAAATCTGCTGACTCTGTAGTAACAGCCTTTTCCTTCTGGTGAAGACTGCTTTTTTTTTTTTCCTTCTCTGGTGAATTTATCAGCAGGAGAAAGGTATAAACCTGAGTTCTCTTTGTGTGGTAGGTTGAAACCATGACATTTTTCTATAAAAAAAAAATTCATTTTTTTCCAAAAAATAACATTTGGCAATATTGTCTAGTTGAGACAGTACCAAGTTAGGACACAAGTTAGGATCTCTTCTGCTTGTCTATTGTGTTCCTGTGAAACAAGATGTATCATCTCTTCATTCCTTAGTTTCCTCAGTAGCCTAATTTACAAAGTGTTTGGAAAAGCATTGATGTAATACCTGCATTTTATCTTTACTGTGAGAATCCACATAAGAGAATCAGGTTGGACAAATGTCACCAGTGTAAAAATTAGTCTGTCATACATTTGAAGAAAAAAGATCAGTGCTGATATGCAAATAGGTACAGTTATCTTTTGAATCTCAGCTAAGATCCTGACAGCTGGGAAACCCAAACAAACATTTGTTTTGAAATGAAACTTGAGAACTAATGAGAAAAAATCCTGGATCACTCCAGCTATTTATACTATTGCTTCTCACAGTAAAAGCATATTTTGGGCCATAGTACATGGTTAATTATACCCACCTCATGTCATGATAAGCAGGAAACCCCCAAATATTACATGAATGCACAGAGCAGTACAAGATGTTCTCACACATCTTAGTTCAGGAAGCTAAAAAATGTACTGTTGTTCTGCCCTGTGTCCTTTATTTTGCCTGTATTTAGCATCAGCTCTGATTTCTCACTTCTGCAAAGGCGAGTAAAAACACATTTCTAGCTGGACCTTAGGCCTCAAAGACTTTTGAAAAAGCTTCTGCATGCTGAACCAGACTAAATTCACAGTGTGATTCTGGGATAAGCAGGGCCATCCCAAGTGGCCGCTGCACAGCCAGTTGTGACTCTCCCCATCCAGGGCACACCGTCCACCCCGTTTCCCTGGGCTGGCACATCTCTAGGCAAATGGACCCAAGCTAGCAGGAAAATATTCCTCTTGTTATTTTAGTATTTACTCTGCTGCCAGATGAACTCCCTGAACTGGCATGCTAAAAGACCATCAGTTTTCTGTGCTGGTCCAAGGGCACAGTGGGATGGAAAAGTGGGGAAAAATAAGGTCTCTCCCCGTGGCAGCAGCTGCCAGTACAGTTCATCAGCACACCAGTAACTGCAGCCTGTGTCCAGCCGCCACACGTGCTCCTGAACCCCGCTCTGGGGCAGCCTCCTCCTCCTCCTCTGCGCCACACAGCCCCAGTGGGAAGGACGTGAGCAGCCCAGAGGGGAGCAGGTGGGGATGGCAGGGAGAGGAGGGAGGCAGGCAGGAACTTTGTCTCCCAGGTTCTCTCTTCATTGCACCAGCAGATGTGTTTGTGAAATGATGCGGTCAGAAATCTTTGTGGAGCACCACTGAGTATTCTTAATTCAGGATTTTTCTCTGATTTTCTTTTTTTTTTTTTTCTTGGAAAGTGTTATATTGCTGAGTACTAGACTGTCTTGAAATGTCTTGAAATGATCATGTTTTAATTATTAATATGTGCAGTTTTTTAGAATATATAGCTGATTTTTGCTGTTGAAAATAACTGTTCTATAAAGTAGTCAATTTATACTCACAAAGCCTAAAATATCTGGAACAAAAATTTCCAAATAGTCCAACACATTTTTAAATTTTTTCTTTCAAGTTGTTCCCCTTTCCTCACAGATTTTCACCTGTTCATCCTGATTAAGGCTCAGAATAGTCTCACAGATTCTCTTTCAGATGTGAAAATCGCTTCCTGTGCATCTCTGGCTGTGAAGCAACATTAGCAATAGGTAGTGTCTCCTTGTTCTGCTACCCCTTGAGCCAGGGTGGGCTATGCTGGAAGCAACTGCCTGTGAAGGGACCAGGAGGAGTAGGAGCTGCAGTTTGGATGCACCAGAGTCCCTTCAGGACTGTCTAGAACCTTCACCACATCTCAGAGGGTACAAGTATTCTGGGACCTGAATCCCCAGAAAAATTTTTAGCAGGAGCCATTCCCCAGTGGGAGAATTATGAAAAGAAAAATCCAGGAGCGAGGACTTAAAGAAATGCATTTATCCCTTGTTTAAAAAAGATGAAGTGCTGCAGGGAAGCATTGGTCTCCAGTGGGCACTTCTAAACTGCAGCAAGTTTTCTTTGTACTTAGGTAGTTGGCAATAGATCATCATATTACTGCTGTAATAATGTGATTCTGAAGTACGATCCCTGATGCTGCCTTGGAGTTCATGGAAGAAAACCCTTGCTTAGTTGTTATTAACACTCTCCATGTGTCTTAAAGACAGCTGAGAACTACCTTTACAGGTACAGGTCTTCTGACAAGGCAGTGATACTTGCTATTCGTTGTGCTGCTGCTGCTGAGACGGTTTCTATTAAGGCTGGCCACCAACAAATTTGGGGAGAGAATTATTTTCATATAGTTGGGGCTAGTTGTTCCAGAAATCAGTAGCGTATTTTAACCATATTTCAAGTCCCTACTGCTTACAATTAGACTGGAAATTCATCGGAAAAATACTTAGCTAGCGTGACAGACCAGATGAGGTGAGAGGCATTCTTTTATCTTTGATGTGAATTATTTTACATTTCCTTACATAAGTGTCATCCACAAGGTCGTGGAGAGAAGGAGAATGGTCCTCTTCATAACAGCTGAAGAACAGGAATTTGGGGCAAATAGAAGTTTTGCCCAAGTGCCTGTCAGGGGCACAGATACACGCAGTGGAGGAAAGCTCAACACACCATTATATAAAGGAGGGAAAGGCTATAAATGCTAGGTAATTGGGTTTTCATTTTTATGGCTCTACACATCTATCCATTCCTTGGACACAGGAATTCATTATTTAAAGAAAAATTCTGGACAAAATCATAAAGCTCCAACTGCTTTTCAATTGCCTCAAAATTCCCTGACTGATACTAAAACCAAAATGATATAAAAACAAAAGAAAAAAAAAACTGAAACGAGACTCAGAAAAAAGTTTTTCTAGACATGAAATGTAGCCTTAGACCAGCCTTTCAAGTGCTGACTTACGATGTTTGATATGCTAGGCTTGTGTTAGAGAGTGCTAATAAATACAAATAGTCTAAGTCACACAAACATGTGGGTGGACGTCTCTCCTGATCAGCCTCAGAACTGCTTTAACATAATATTGAGAAAGAAACTATGCAAAGGGAGGCACACATGGCTGAAACACTTCTGGCCAGCTTTCAGGGCTCATCCTCTGAATATCAGCATTGATACAGCTCACTGTCAGCACTTGGTGTGCTGCACTGGCAGGCAAAGAGAATAGAATCAGGAATCCAGCAATACAATGTCTTGATCCACAAGGAAGTTGATGCTAATCCATGAGTAATGAATTTTCAGACTCAGAAGGGTGAATGCCTGTGCTGTTGGTGAACATTCTCCTTGCAAACTGAAGCACACCTTTGCCTATGTCTTCACACAAGTTTCCAAGCAAGTGAAAATGAGGATTCAAGTGGGTAAATTTCCCCATTACATTTGTTCCTTCTCCTGAGCACTGTTGGTCAGTTCAAACTGCACCATCTGTGTCTGTACATGCGCAAAACGTTTGCAGACAAATTTCCCTCAGCTTTCCATCTTTCAGGTTTTCTGAGATTGTAGTGTGGCCTGAGCAGAGGGGAGGGAAGGGGTGTGTTTGTACCACCACAGAGATGCCTGGGCTCAATCTACTGGCATGTATTTCTCTCTTTCTCCATCTCTTCTGTCACTTCAGTGACACAAGCAATACACACCTCTCTACCATCCACACACTTGACATGTCATTCTTCACCAGTTTAAAGCCTACCATGGGCCATTCCTACCAGGGGTCAGATATCTGACAGTGTTCAGTAGTGACAGTAAGCCCTGAAAAGCTACCCCATAACAAATTGCAAGTTTGACTTGGCAAGCAGAGCCCTGGTTTATTGCTTATGTATGACAAAGGATTCCCTAAAGCTGAACAAGGAATGACTTTTGGTTTGTTTGAATGGAGAAAGGCTCAGAGTACTGAGTGCTACTACTGTGGCTTTTGAAAACGTACTGCCACGGCAAGACAGTTGGAGATAAGGAATTTTCTTGGGCTCTTTCCCCTCGCACCCACTTTCTCATTGTTTGTAATTTCTCTGGCGGATGAGCTGAAAATCAAAATCTTATTGCTGGAGAGAATATACTGTACATCTGTTTCCAAGCTCAGAAATTATTGTGATCGTACCGTTTGTGGATCTACAAAGACATTCCCTTGTTCTGACATAGACTAATGCCAGTTCTGTCTTGTTCCTACTGTGCATAGTTATAATACTGCTGCTTGTATTTCCCTTATTACTTTTGAAAATCATTGCACTTCATCTTGATCATCAAACTGGTGCAACACACACCACCATCTAGCTGCTTAATTATGCATGTGAGTGTTCATTTTGTCAAAACTACAGCTTTCATGTGCAATTGTCTAATAAGGAAATGACTCCTGTGTAGTTTTTTTGTGAGACACATCGCTGCGTGGCTTTGCAGACACCCACACCACAGTGTTGCAACATTTACATCATAGCTTGCAGCTGTGTGCCACCATGAAATGCAATGAGAAAATAGGAAAATACTGCAGTTATGTCATGCTGACATTGTCTGCTGTAAAATGTGTAGCAGCCACATTTCTCCAACAAAACACAAGGCTTACCTTCTCAAGACCAGCCTCATCACGGAGACTAGAACAGAGAAAAATCCTTGGGGGAACTTTTAACCATTACACAGATACTGTAGTTTCTCTGCAGCTTTGTTGCCTTCAATGTCACACCTATGCAGTGGCGCTGGAGTAGAGGGAAAAGTTTCCCCTTCATCAAGGTCAAGAGGAATTACTTCTCCAGTGCCAACAACCCAGTACTCTGAGTCCAGACCGAAGTCAACTGACCTTCATACCAAAAATCACCCCAGATGAACACTACTGGTGGTTTCAGCATGCAGCTAATGATTGAGCACTCCCTTTACTCCAGAAGTTGGCTCTATGGATATGGCAGGACACTGCATTGCCAGAGTCCGTACTCCAGGCACTGTGAGGGGAGAGTGAGTCATTCTGTTCAATTGCTCTCTACAGCTTTCAACATTATCTGATCAAAATATAAAGAAACACCTATGTGATTATCCTATAACTTTTGTGGACCGAAGGATTACTTGTCAGCTACCACTGTCTCCTTTGATTTCTGTATTAGATAAGTCTATTCTCTTGGACAAGGAATGTTATGCTTCTTAAACCATGCTTCTGCAGAGAAGACCTAAGTGATTTGCTTCTTTGGCTCATTAGCTTGTCCTTGCACTTAAGAAAGGACAGCGCTGCTTCTGAGTTGAATGCCCACTTCAGCTGATGAAGAATGGCAAAGAGATTAACATGGCTTCATCTCCATTCTGTCCACACTTCATATTAAATTTCCTTGCAGATTAAGAATTATGTAAAATGCTTAAATCACCGCAGAACAGTTTTGTGTGTGCTGTCCTGTGGGTAGTGAGAAATAATACTGCAAAAGGCAGATGGATAGAACAAAGAGCTGGAATATGGCAGAGATAGGCAGGACAATGGCACAGTGATGGGCAAAGCAGCAGGACAAGAGCCTGTGGACCAGTTCGGGAAGTAAGTTTCTGGGGAGTAAAAAGTCATGATGAATATGTCATTTTCCTGCAGACAAGTGCCTGAGAACCAGATTAAGGACGTTTTCCAAAACAATTATAAGCTTATTTTAGTAAATTATGGCATAAATCAGTTTTCCTGTATCTGTTATCTGCTTTTCCACACACAATGACAGCACACGAACATATGAAAGAAATTCCTCATATGAGATGAGTCCCAATGTTCAGCAGATCCTAGTTGTGGATCTCCGTTTCTTCTCAAAGCCAGGCCCCCTCCCATGCTGACGAGATATATTGGGCCTCTGCCTGCCAAGGACTCACATTTTACCTTTAAATCCCTGCAATTTCATCTGTTACCCAAAGTGTCTTATTGTTAACAGCTGCAACTTTTTTTTTTTTTGAGTAATTAGACTAGCTGTGTATTTGGATAGAATTTAATTACCTAAATTTTGTAATTCAATATAAATAAGTCACTCTTTCAAAATATGCAGTTAACCTTCAGTTAACATGCTCTTAACATTCTTATCATTCACTTAAATCTGGTTTTAGTTACTTCTGGGTTTGAATTTTTGATGGCTTTGGTGTCCATAGTTTTAGGAAATTAGTACATCAGAAGGATTATCTCCCTTTCTCTTGGCCTTTGTGTAGAACTCTTTCCTATTAAATACAGGAAATCAGGATTCAGTACTATCCTTATTACTTCGACTATGACAGCTGATTGGAAACATGATTGCTGTCTCCTTTTATTCCTCTAAACAAGAAAATCTGCCCAGTTGCTGGAATGGATTTATAGTGATTCATAATGGATTAATCATTCACACAACCCTACCAATTAACAATATTACACCAGGGATTAATTGGCTTGTGACATTTAGGGCACATGTTGCACTTACCAAGGTGCATGCAGGTACACAATAACTCAATAATCATTCTGTTATTAGCTCAAAGTCTTTCTCAAAGTGAAAATCCACCAGTACCCATAATCACCTCTGTAGAAAGCCATCATGTAAAATATTCTCTGGGAAGTTGCTGCCTTCAGTATTTTACATAATAGCTGCCCTAGTATTTTATATCATAAAATGTCCTTAGCCATAAAATATTGCCATTTTCAAATACTTCCGTTCATCAGATCAGAATGTGTGCAGTGTTTCTACAAGACTGCACCCTTAAAGCCTTGATCCTGCAAATGCTTGACTTTGATGACACTTGAATGTGGCTATTACTCATGTTTCTAAGGTTAAGCATATTCATGTCCACTGGATCACTCCTTAGCTCCTAAGCATCTTGAAGCAGGAACATTGCCTAGAGATGAGCGTACCCCTGGGAATAAATTTTCATTGATGTGCTTCCATGCACAGTGTATAAGAATCAATGATGTATGTATTTCTTTTCATTTAATGAAAATAAATCCATCCTGTGTCCTCAGTGAGACTAGTTTATCACCAGTACATCACAGCTAAATGAGTCACAAGTCAGCTAAGGCCAGCACTGCCTCCTCAGGCCTCACCTCTGTGTCCCACGCTGGTTTCTACCCACAGAAAGCACAGCCTTTAGCAGCACTTCATGAGGACTGACTTAGAGGACGTCGTGATTACAAGTTCAGGTATGTGTGTTTCATACATTTCAGGTAAATTCCATCCTACTTTTATTTGTTCGTGCTGGGATGGAGCTCAAACAGGGAGGTTTGAATTGAACTACTGTGGCAGCGGCCAACTCGATGAGTACAGGGCTTGAAAGGACCAGGGCTGTAAAAAAATGTTAGCCACATATCATTATTAAATAGTGTTTCAGAAGAGCATACCTTGAGTTCATTCTTGCTAATTCAGCAAAACAGCAGAATAACTGCAGTTTGTTATTCTTCACGTGGGCATTTACCATTTCTGAGCAACAGTAAAACAGGAGCGGATTAGGACTGCAGCAGGTGAGCAGCAGAGCAAGAAATACACAGGTTCAGATAATCACAGCATTTTCATTCACACAAGAAATACGTCTGTCTACCCAAAACCACCTTTGAAATCAGCAGCCAGGGTCACAAAAATAAAGTTGTGCTAGTGGGTTCTTTGTTTAAGAGAGAAAAAAGCCACACACCATAACCTCCAGTGTGGCACTGCACATACACACACACAGACACAGTCCTGCAATGCCAATTTTATGGACAATGCCAGCTCTGCACCTGCCTTGCAGCTAGAGAGCAGAACCAGGGGCTTCAAAGACAAATTTTGCACGCACGCACACACACACACAGAGAAATAACAAAGGTATGGCTCAGAAATAACCCTCTGAGCTCTTGGGGCACAGCTAATTCATCCCAAGGCTCAGTAGCCTGAGAGTCACGCCATCAGTGCTGCCGAGGGCGGGGATGCCACACTCTTGGGAAGGCCTCATCCCATTCCAAAATCCCTTTAGCTTCCCTGCCGCTGGCAACATCCCTGCTGCTGGCCCCCGCGCCCATGGGCATCCTCCACTTCATCCTTCACCCCAGACAGCTCCCCCAGCCGCGGCGCTGCTGGTGCCCTCCAATCAGCAGATATCCATGGCAACCGCTCTCCGGCACCAGGAGGAGACAGCTGAGTTGGATTGAAAATCTCCCTTCTGCTCCTGCCTCCATCACGTGCGGCGAATGGGCAGGCGAGCGGTTTCCCCGCTCCCCCAGACTGGGAAGCGAATTCCTGCCTCCCTTTGTTTCCTTCTCTCCGGCCGCACGGCGCGCTCGCCGGGGCACCCTCGCATCGCCGCCGCTGCTCACTTGGCGAAGGCGCTGTCGGCTGTCACTTCGCTCACACCCTCCCAAAATCAGCACTCAGTGGGCGAGCCTCGCAAATTGCTGACAAATACAGAGCCTCTGGCCATGCCAAGGCTTTTGTTGCGCTGCCCTCAGAAACCGGGCAGCCGCGTAATAAATAGGTTCTCGTAACACAATTAAATTGGGGGAATCAGATAACTGTTATCATTGTAAAGCGTTTGTTGATGCCGCAGATATTTAGACAGGATAACAGGCTGCACATCGCTTTCCCTCTCCTTGCCAGTGGATCCCAGGAACCGATTTGCATGCCGTGGCCCCACAGCTTGGCAGCTGAGCCCTCGGAGGATTTGCAGCGAACCTGTCGGCTGTGGGCTGCTCAGCAAGCACATGCAGACACAACCTTTCACACTGATTTCTGTTGATCCAAGGTATCGACAACCCTGGACCAAGCCAGGCTGCCAAAAAATTTCAACTCTGTTTGGGGAGTGTTTCCTTTCTAATTTAAGCTAATATTTTTGGATATCCAGCTAACTATAACTGACTTGCAGTTTGGCTTTGTGCTCCTTTAATGAAACTTTTTTTTTCCGCTCCATCACACTTCTTGCCAGATCCTTGGAAGGAAGAAAGACAAAGGAATTTGATGGGCACAGCACCAGCACAATCCTGTCCCACCTCTGCTGCAGCAGTTCAGAGGCTGATGCTAAACCTCTGTGCTGTGCCCAGGTTGTCTCTGAGTGTTGTATTACCCTAAAAAGGAGGCTGAGAGACAGGCATCTTACCTTATTTTTATCACAGAGAGACCAGTGCCAAATGTCTCTGGGTCTATGTTCACAAGAATCTGCCTTCCCTTTGGCTGATGCTGACAAACCCCCATACAGCTCTGCAGTCTTACAAAGGTCTTTCAGGATTAGTCACTGCATACACAGTCCATTAAAGTCCTTAGAATATACCTGTGAAACATCTGTGATAATTTATTTAAGGAAAAAGGTGCAATTCATAACTATTTTAAGTATTAAAAATTGGGTTTTTCTCCCAAACACACAGAAAATTAAGATCATCTGCAATATGAAGAACTTCTTTATATCCTCTTTTTAAAATCCAAATACTAATGATTGCTCCTGTTAGCTGGGGCACCTGAATGGTTTGGGGCACAGACATGTTTCAGGTGACTGATTGATCTAACTGGCTAAGATGGTACCAACACGTTCTTCAGCTGCACTGTGAAAACAGCAGCCTACAGCAACATCAGAAACCTGTGTTTTCCCTAGACAGACACAGTGGATAGGCCACATATGTAGCATATTAATACACAGAGATGATATATACAGGCTTTTTGTCTCATCCTTCTAAAAAGGTTATTAACTGTCTTTCCTACATCTAAGGGGAAAGATTGGCCAGAGCTGTCATATGTTCCTGTCAGATTTTTCATACCAGCACTGCAAATTAGGGCTTTGGGGAGTTAGCAAAAAATAAAGATAGGTGGTACAGAGCCAGGTGGAGAGAAATGTTGAATGTGGTATTTGCATAGGGTTTAACAAAAACAGGATCAGAGTGAATTCATTCCTGTTGCAGAGGGCTGGCTTGAGTCCCATGAAACACCCCATCAACCTCTGATGGCTCCACAGCTGAGGTGGAGAGAGATCCTTTGTACAGACAAAATACCCCCCTTAAAGAACAGCAGTCTGGCTTGGATGGCCACAGTGTTTCCAACTGACTCCAAAAAGATGCAATGCAATGTGGGAAAATACCATCCCACAAAGACCATAAGACACAGCTATCCCTAGAACCTGGAAGGGGAGATAAATATATCATAGCAATTTTCTCCAAGGCAGGAACAGCCATTATTGGTCAGGAATACAAGGGCTGTAGAAGTGATAAATTTCTGCAGTAGAAGTCCAGTGACAAGAATTCCCTGCTTTGGTGTGATTTGTTCGCTGCATAGATTTACAAAAACAGTATGATCAGGTCTTATTCTTTCCTGTTGGTTATTTATTTATGACATTGTACAGGCCATATCTCGTTATAAGCCTGGGTATCTCAGAGGCTGCCCCAATGTACAATGCCTGCATGAAGGAGACGGGGAGAAGGACCACACCTGTTCCAGCCTGTTCCCACAGCAGAGTGAGGCATGCGGTGCTTTGGTCAAAAGGAGGAGAAACTGGCTAAAAAACCTGAGCAAATAGTAAATATCATTAACTGCCTGCATTTGAAGTTCAAAGTACAGAACTGCCACAGGAGAGTTTGTTTCCAGCCTCACCCAAGCTTCACTTTCTTTGTTTAGATGGTTCGGGGCAGCTGGAGGCAAAACCTCATTATTTTATTACTCCATAAAACCCATGAACACCTCTTGCCCCCTACATACAATAGAACACTAATAATTATAATAGCAGCAATGGAAGGCTCATGCAAAAGACTTCAAGAACCCGTCCCTGCCCAGTTGAAAAAAAAAAAAAGAAATCCAAATTTATAAGTAAAAACTACAAATAAGCACTATGAGAGTTTCCAGGATTTGAATGTATCTCAGAGATCTACTGTGCATCAGTGGAAGGCTTTGCTCACTAGGAGAGAGGTAACGAGGTCTGTTCATGCAACTAGCAATTTGACTTTAACTATTTTACTCCTATTGTTTTGAAGATATTCATGTTTTCTTAAAAAAGAACTTTCTCTACCCAGAATCAGGCTACTTCTGCTTGATTATTCAGTGAAGTCACCATAATTCTTCTTTATGATGCCAGTCTGTCACCATCTAAATAATTGCCGTGTCACAAATTCAGCATCATAACTTTACGGTGAGATGAAGCAAGAGGAAACAGGCAGTGGGGTTAAAAATGCTTGGTGAAGCAAGCCTTTGAAAGCAGCTTTGAAATGCCTTTGAAAGTGGCCACAGAGGCTTGACAGAAAAAGATAAAACCACCTGAAAGGTAAGCAGATGTAGGCAATGACACAAGTCAAAGTGGCCCCCAGTGTGAAAACTCTCCTATACACAAGACAAATGAGAGCATTTGGGTCACAGAACAGTCACGTCTGTGTGAAGGGTGGAACATATGGAAATTTTTGCTGTTAATTAGGGTGTGCCTATGGCAAGGCCACTGCAGTTGGACTTGCTTCAATTCAGAAATGTTCAGCTCAGCATAATGGTCTGGTTGGAATTCAGAAAAGAAAACCAAGGGTTGTGGGTTTTTTCCTTTCTTTTTTTTTTTCTTTTTCACAGATGCCAGAACAGACTATGTAGGAATCAGGAGGAATAACAGTACAAGGAATGGAAGAATGCCCAGAGTCTGAGCTGGGAAGGTGATGCCCCAGGTGAGACACCCAGTTCTGGGATGCCAGCTAGGGCAGAGGTCCCATGCCTTTCCATTCTGCTTAGGATCAGTTTTTGCCCTTCACAGAATGAGGATAGTGATGTTTAATGGCCTCTGTAAAGTTCACTGGGTTGGGATGAAGGGGATCTGGACTTTGTTTTTGTCACTTCCATCACTGGTTGAGTGATGCTGGGCCAGTTCCTTTGCTCTGCCCCGGGTTCCTCAGTTTAATCAGGGCTAACAATACCGACCTCCTCTATAAAGGGCTTTCCAGTCCACAAAAATCTGGATGTTATTATAATGATTGGCAATCGCATCATGAGAGTGGGATTAATTTTTTCAGATTCAGATGTTTAAATTATTTTAACTCCCTCATAACATCCCCAAGAAAAGTCTTACAGTCACTTTAGAATTTAACATTTTCTTTGGTGGTTGTGCACAAATATTTATGAGACTCGGTCCAATCACCAAACATAAATGCAGTCCAGAATATTTATATACATTTAGACTCACCTTTTGAAGGAACTGTTAAACACTCAGGAATTGAAATCTTAATCCATGAAGTGAAACATAAAGAAATGTGTAATGGGTCCAGCTTTTCCAGGCTTATTTTCTGTATATCAGTGACTTAGTGATGAAGAGAAGTCTTACTTGTGATTCCTAAATAAATCAAAGCCATCCATATATCTGTTAAAGTGATGGCTGTTTCTCCAAGTGAAATGGGGGTTTTTGTCACTTTGCTCTTCTTCTCTGAGCTGAACTTCAACAAAAATTCAAATTCAGGACTAACAGTGACATAGAGTTCTGTGGACTTTGGATAAGGTCTGTGGTGAACTGCAGTGCTGTGTCCTTGCTGGGCCTCATACAAGTATGAACCTGTGTTTCAGATGGCCATCCTTGTCACAGCACCCATGATGTATCTCATGGGCCTGACACAGCGTGACACTATGATGCCTGGGGAAAAACCTCAAGTGTAATATAGTCCCTCAATGCTAATAAAGATCTTAGGAATTGATAGAGGCTTTTAAATAAGCCTTTAAAATTATACTCTCTCACCTGGGCATGAGTAGGTCCGAATTAGCCTTTTGAGTGAGAGAAATTTCTGTAGATCCAAGCAGGTAATCAATCACACTTTATCTAGGCCTTTGCAGGGGTAGAGGGGGTGAATGAAACTGCAGTATTGAAAAGAAAACAGACATAATACACCAGCCAAGCTCCCTGACCACTCCAGAATAAAGAGAAGGAGATTTTAGAGAGTCTCCACTACAAGGATGTGCCCCTTTTTGTGATTAAGCTTTATTAAAAGAAAAGCTCACAGCTTTCCCTTCTTCTGTGCAGGCTGAGAAGTGGAGCAAGTAAGACCAGCCGGTTGTGTTCCAGACACCATTCTTACGGTCAGTTTCCCTTTGCCATTTTCTGCCACCCATTTTCTGTCTCAACAGCACATACTCGCCAGTTCATCTGACAGCCTCTGCTGCCCCATACATAGACCAGCTTATTACATCAGGTTCACTGAGGTTCAAGAGCAACTCAAATGTGAAAGAGAGCCCTCATTGAGTTTCCCAGTAATCTTGTAAATGCTGCACAAAGGTACCTCTGATTTCCCGAAGGACAGATTGACCCACAGACCACCGTGGGACACCATGATTTTCCATCATTGTTTCAGGGGCTGAGAACTTGTAAGGGGGTTTTTTTGGTTGTTTTTGCTGTGTTGGGTTTTTTTTCTGGAACGATTAAACAATGGAAATTTACATCACATGAGATCTTCCAAATATAGCCCGTACTGATGAGAAGAGATATATTTATCTCCCTTTGTACTTTTCTGAGACCACCACAGATACGAGGAGTAGAGGTTATTAAGTCTGATATCCCAGCTGTATTAGCCTTTCTATACTGCAGCTGAACACATAGAGTTGAATGTATTGACTAGGCTTACATCACTGAACACAGGTACCCAGAAAAAGATTCCTTCAGTGAACTGGGGGAAGAGACGGGATTGAGGCAAAACATATTTTGATTTTTATTCAATTAAGAACTTGAAAAAATGATTGAAAATATACAGCAGCAACAAGATGTTTCCCAGTGTATATGTATTTGCAGTCCAGTGCGTTAGGAAGTTGTGAAATTATTCATGGGTTTTTTCTCCGAGATAAGTCAGTGGAGAAAGATAATATCTCCTCTCAGCTACTTTCTCCTAGGCTTGAGATAGTCTCTGAGGTTGACAGGCTTACTCATATGGCTAGAAAGATCAAATAGAAGACAAAACTTGGATGCTTTATTCAGATAACCATCCACATTTTTTGGGCTTATTTGAAATACACAGATAATAGCTGAAAAATTCCCAAAATATACACAAAACCCCTCAATAATTTCAAGAGTCATTCTTGCCACATGTGGGAAGACTGTCTACAGTGAGACAACATTATTCCTTATTTATGTTCATTGCTACCCTTACAGAGAACTCTATTTATTTATTTATTTATTTGTTTGTTTCAACAGAAATTTAATGAAGGTCATTCACCCTTGACTGTTTTCACCTCTCTTTTTCCACATGGTGCATGAAGGACAGCAGTCTTTCCAGAACTACTTCTGTTCCAATCCCAGTTGTTATGTTGCAAGCAACAAATTTCGTATTTTCTGCTACTCTCCCTTCAGGGTAGGTCAGGTTTGAAGCAGTAGTCAGGGTTCTGTTTCACTGATAGCCATGTCCGAGAAGAATACAGTTTATTTGAAAACACTGCCTTTACTTGTTCAGTCAAGGAGTCCACAACTCTTCATTTTTAGATTCAGCTGAGCTGCACATTGCTTAGGTGCAAAGTCTTTACTTTCTGGTATGGTTAATACGAGAATCTGGCTTTCCTTGGCCAGATTCCAGGGGGATTTCTTTAAAACTCTAGACATGACCACTTAATTGACTTATGCCAGAAGGAAGACTATGTATTAAATAAAATGGGTTTTGATTTAATCACGTTTCAGAACTGACTTCGATGGTCTGGAAAATGCAGGAGGCAGTTTAAACACCTGCATCCTGAGGCCAGTGTGAGGAGTAGCTACACCACCCCTCAAACTGGGCTCCTTGAACAGTTTTGCTGCTGGAGAAAAACAAGGTAGTATTTATAGAACTTCAGCTGGTCTTCTGCTTTGAGGCTTAAAGACAATTCTTGGGGATTCTGCCTAATTCTTGGGCAAGAATCCCCAACCCAAGTGAATTCAGAGGATGGATGAAGAAATACAGATGAGTTATCTGAAAATAAAGTTCAGTATCTATAGCCATCACTATCTGCGCTTAATACGTGTGACAGACACTGCAAGAAGTGCCAACACATTACTCAAACAGTCCATCCTACTGAGAAATTGGCAGCTGTGGTAAAGGGATGCTTGGACAAGCACTCTACATTGGATGGAATCCAAAGCAAGAGGACCTCCCACAGTCCCTCAGGCATCGCTCTACAGAAGCTTTGTTTTTAAGGAAGATATACCACAGCTATAAACAGAGGGCCTGGATAGCAGGTGTGATCCACAAATGGCAGCTCTGACTGTCTCTTTTCCTTTCACACACCAGACCAAACAACATTTGAAGGCAGCCTTGCAGTAACTCATGGCAGACTTCTCCACCTCACTCTGCCATTTGGAGCATTCTCCCTCCACAAGCTGCCCACACATCTGGTCTCTGTCCCAGGCCCAGAGATACTCATCCCTGGGCTATGAAAGCAGCTGCAAACTGCTTGGATATATGGAGCAGGTGGCAAATCCTTGATCCGTGCCAGGGCTGAAGGGATTCTGTTGTGAAGGCGTTTTAGACCTTACCTGCATTCATAGAGACAGAAATGGTGATACAGCTTGCAGGATATAATCAAACCTGCTGTGCTAAATCCAGAGATGCTTTGGAACCATGGCAGAGATCTCAACACATTGACCAGAACAGGAAAGCGTGGAAGTGTGTGTGTGATGGAGGATGAAAATGGGTGCAGGCGGCTGCCCATCACACAGCACAGGAGTACACAATGTGTTGGGCAAGGGTCACAGAGGCACAGGGGGTTATTCTGCTCTCACTCTCTCCTAGACAATCCCTGCTAGGTGGCTACATCCCAGTTACCGTGTTTCCCCAATACAACTGGAAGAACCAAGGATCATGTCTTAGCATATAAAGTAAAATCTATTAGTTTTCTGAGAAGAAAAAGTCTCATTAAAGACACCATTGCCCATATAAAAGAACAGCAACATCAAAAGTGCCACACGTCTACCCAGGTATAGAGTGCGTATCTGAAAGGCAAACCTGAGAAGCCTTTGTTCCTTTGCCTACAGAACAAAAAGTCACCTCTGCCCCAAAACAGGAGCCAGTGCTGATAATCTCTAATAAGTCAAAACAGAAAGACGTGCTTGCACACTGGTTGGTTTGTCAGAATAATTTACGTTATTCAGCTAATTCCTGAGCAACAGCAACAATATTCACTACTTTCTGAGAGACTAACTCTGTCAAGGGAGTAATTTTCCCCATGAAATACACAAGCAGTTGAAGGAGCAGAGACAGGAATTGTCAATTTTTACATATCAGATTTTTTTTTTTTTTTGCTTTGCTATTGTGACGGAGCTTCAAAGGAGAGTTAAATGTCAGGAGTGACTCAGTTTACACATCCATGTGTGTCAAAGGTCCAGCACGGTACCTGTTTGAAATGAGCTGCTTCCCGCCACAAAGGACTGTGTTCCCTATGCCTGGGGATGGAGTCGGTACCGTAGTCATCTTATTTCCCCCTCTTTCACTTTTATCAGCTCATTTATTCTAAGCATACATGAATACATTGTCTTCTTAGACAACAGGCTTCAAAAACAGGGGGGAAAGATGTGTTTTCCCAGGACTAGGTGGCTTACAGGATTATACAGCTATAAAGATCCATTCACAAGGGGATTCACATGAGAAGACACACAGGATATGATGGTGGGAATAAAGAAAAAAAAATCAAGGCAGCTCACGAGACTAAGAAAAAAAGAAGACATTCAAAAATGTAAAAATCCCCAAACCTGATGCTTTTCAGGATCCTAACTGGTAACTGCTGAAGCTGTGAGAAGATAAAGATCATTGAGCTGAAATATTGGTAGTAGTTCTTTCACAAGGGAATGAAAGGTCACAATGACGTCTTCTCTCCAAGATGTAGTTTCCTAATTTTCTTCCCAGTACCAGGAATGAATTCACTGAGAAAGCTGTGCCCTTGTGGAAGGCGTGAAATCTTCTGCTTAATATTTACATCTTTACTGAGTGGTAATATGGAAAACAGGTTTGGGGAGTGTAGAAGCAGGCAGCTTGGGGAATACTCTGGCCTGGTCTGAGGCTCTGCAGAGGCAGACAGCCATCTACTGCCAACAAATGAAATAGAAAGCAGCCCCACAGGCTTCCTGAGAGCTGCATTTACAGAAAACCATGCCTCACAGGAAACAGCTTTGCTTGGCACATCAGGCTATCCAAGCTAGCCAGCATCAGGACAAACCTGTCTCAGGAAATGTAATATTTTCTTCTCCCACTGACATGTTTGTGCTGCATCTAGGGGAAAAAAATAAGGAGCAGATGATGGAATGGAAGCCTTTTCCATACAGATATGCTGCAGGTTTTTGGATTCCATTTGTGGAAAATCCCTTCTCCCCCTCTCTCCACCCCCCTCAACATGCACAGTCAGATTCACAATGAATCCTCACAGACTGAAACGCTCTGAGCTCTGACATGGAAGGGCAGTGAATGGAGGCCAGCACTGCAAATTGGAGTGCTGGGAGCACACCGCAGGTAGCTGAGTATCAGATCATCCAGGCACCACAGACTACAGCTTCCACCTGGAAGGCAGAGAAACAAAAGCCTCCCTTTGTGTCCCAGGGTTCTGCAGGAATTAAACACAGCTCCTCTTTGTGGTAGACCCAGACTCTCACAAGGAACAGGGAGCAGCCAGTAAACTCCCAGGCTGTCCTCAGGGAATGGACTATTTTAAGCCTGCTTGCAAACATCTCCCTGCGTATGTGCTGTATTTTCACGGAAGAATAATTTAATCTTCATTGCCATCATTAATTTTTGACAGAGAGCACCATATGACATCCTGTTTACAGCCCACTAAATCTCCATTATGAAGCCATGCTTACAGAAAGAAGAACAATCTGAAGAGCTGTGTTAACTTTTATGATTACATTCCAGCCCTGAAATACAGAAACATGATTGAAGTTACACACACACATACAAAAAAAAAAAAAATTTTAAAAAATTAAATTTTGTTACGCTGTTTTCAGGATCCAGAGGAAAAGCTTCTTATTTAAACAACCTGTCCTAATACAGCAGATACCTTTAAAAACCCCTGTACAACATATTGGCATTCATCCTTATGCAATATTTACCCTGTTGTTTCCAGCTGTGTTGAACAGCACAGGTAAGTGCTGCTATTCAGAGAAATTCTGTGACAGCAGCAGAGATTTAACCCCGGTGAGTGGGATTTTTCTAATACTTCTTGTACTCACATCCTTTCATTTGGAAATCTAAGAAGAATTTTGGTGAGATCTGTTACTTTTCCCTGGGGGGTAAAACCGCTCGGAACTAAAAACCACCATTGGCAAGGAGAACTGAGGCGAGCCAAGAGCTCCAGAAGGCTTCTGACACAGAGGCATCACAACCACCAAGGTTCTGAGGGGAACTTGTAAAACCAGGAACAGCTCAGCAGCCACGACACAGCATGCAACCATTGCACCGGTTCAACAACAGGGAAATCCCATCGTTTAGGCCTAGATTTACCCAGCTAAGTTAGGCACACCCAAGTAATTTAACACTTCTTCAAAAATCAGGGAAACAAGAGAGGTCCCTGCAGGGACTAATTCTAGTCTTAGACTAAACTACTGGAAAGATAACATAAATCTAGGATTATCCTCTGGAGTTCTCCCACTCTTCCCCCACTTCAGAGAGTGCATAGAAATACTCAAATGAGTGCCTAAACTATGTGGGGTAAATGTGGACGATAACTGTCCTCTAACCCACCTTCTTAGAGATGAGACTTTCCCTTGGCAGTGGTTTGAAGAACATCCAAGACACAGCCAAGATTTCTAGTCCTACCTAACTATTCCAGGTGAGACTATTCTCTTCCACTATATACTTTAATAAGTATATATTCTATTAAGCATTTTATGAAGCATATAAGTATACATTTAATACAGTAATTCCCTTTCAATCCTGCTCCTAGCAGCAATCATTCTTCACACACACTCAATCTCCTTTGGATTTAAGAAAGTTGAGTCATGGCTTAATACTCTAAAATGATCCCCATTAACATCAGCTCCCAGTCACCAGTTTCTAAGGAAAACCTCAGTGGCACTATTGAGGTGACAGCTCATGACTACGCTGGGCAAAACCTGGGTTGTGTGGGTAACTCCATTCAGTGGGAGCCCCTGGAAAGTATATATCTGGAAATCAAGGTGATAAAAATTAGACACTACAGCCAACAGCCCTGTGGTTAATTTAATCCTCATAGATTAACCAAAAAGTTCTATAAAACTTTATCATTGTGTATATTGTACAAATTTCCACAAAGCGTGGGTTTCAGATTCATTGGTCTTTTCAACCTCCAAAAACCTAGCAGCAAGTACATGTACCTCTCTTTGTTAGAGGAATGAATAATTCTGGGGATTTTTTTTTTTTTGCATTATTTTCCTATTTGGGTGATAGAGACAAAATTAAGAACAACTAACAGTTTTGACTGTTTCCTACCAAGTTCTCTCACAGTCAAGAGTTTTACAAAAAGAGCAGGAGATGTTTTTGTCACCATCTTCAAGTATTCCATAGCATGAGACTACTGACGGCTATCAGATACGACCATATTTTTCTTTCTTTTTCATTCCCCTATTTTTTTGTTTTTATTAGTAGTACAGCCTGTTGAACCTCACACTCCATTGAGGGCATTGCACAGCCTTCCTCTGGGAAACCCCGATGTCCTGTTTGACACCTCTTCCACGACCCACATTTATGCTTCCTCAGTTCTGTTTTTTTTGCCTCCCCCATCCATTGTCTTAAAGAAAGGTTGTTCTCCTTTCTCAAAGCTTAATATTCCCAGCTGCCTCCTGCCTATTTCCCATATCGATGACAAGTGCCCTCCCCAAGACTTCTCCCTAGGCCCTCAGTACCTGTGCTCCTTTTCCTTAGGGTCACATTCCTGCTTCACAGCCCCGTCTCAGCTGTCATCAGGGGGCTGCAAAGAGCTGGTGAAAGAGCAGAGGAAAGTTGAGGACTGTTCCTCAACCCCTCAAGAGCCCACTTTGCCTTTGCTGCCCACAGTCCTCTGTGGAGCTCTCTCTGCTGGAGTTCCACCACTACCCACACCTGCCCCTTCACTTCAGGTTTCAGGGCTGCAGCATGAGGAGCGTGGGGTAGGAGGCAGACAGGGAGGGCACATCGACATGGTCTTGTTTTCTCTGAAGTTTACATCACATCTCAGTTGCCTGGGTCATCTCTCTCAGCCTGATGCCCTGCTCCTCTATCCCTCCCTGCCACAGCTGTGGTGAACCTTGCCCTCTGTGAGCCACCTGGCTTTCTTCTGTCTTTCCCTCCAGCATGCAGAGCGCAGAGAAAATAACAAAGCTTTTAGTGCAGGCTGTGGTCAGGAAAGAATTGAGTGAAACAGTTACTTTTACTGACATTTCTTTATTCCCATGGCTATTAGGGGCAAAATTGAATAAGGGGATAGGATTGGTGATCACATCAGCTCTGCGCTGTGGTTAAAGGGCGGTGAACCCTGCTGAGAAACTGGTGATCTTCTTTTTCCTCCCATCTACATCTAATGCGTTTCTATCTAATTGCTCTGACATTTACCTAGTGGAGATCAGATGTAGGATTTGGAAGAGAGAATAGGTTTCAATGAATGTAACAATTAGATTATGTAAATGAGAAGAGTGCTTAAATACTTAGGTAGCAGACTTTGCAGAAAGCTCAACACCCCAAACCTTTGCAAGCTCAGTTAATCCTACATGGTATAATAGCCATGACTACGTGTGGCTTTCCATGGGAAGGCAAAGGAAGTAATAAAGCCTCTGTAAAAGGATGACTAAAGGAAGCCACTCTCAGTACACAAGTTTTATTGGCCCTGCAAAATCAAAGAAGTGCGCTACACATCTTTGATCCTCTGTAATGAAATTATATTTATCGTTTACATGCATAGACCGATGCATATTCTGACATTAAAGAAAAAATAAAAGTGCAACAATCAGACCATAAGGGTGCGATTACATTTGGAAGGTTATAAAAAGCTAATCCCAAGGAGGTGCTCTAACTGCCTGAGTTGGCATTTGGATTTTTCTGAAAACAAGAGTTTCTCTTCACCTGCAGGTCATAGGCCAAGCCAAAAAGATGCAGGGATTTTGTGCACTGGATCTTTGCTCAAAAGGTCAGCTCTTCCTATTCATGACTTCAGAAGTTTTAAGTGAACTTGCTGAACTTGTTCTTTGGGAAGAAGAAAATGTTTTACCCACTTTAGTGTTAAAGTGACTTTTTGGCAAAACCTAATGTGTGACTTGTTTCCTGTGGGGAAAGGAGCCTGTTTGTGGGGAGCAGTGATTGCAGGTGCCATCAGTGTGCTTTAGGGCTACAAAGGATTTTGTTGGTAGGTGTGTTCTCCTCCCTCCATTGTTACTGTGAAAGGGCAGTAAATATTATAACTTGAAATGTTTACAGCTTGGGGAGAGTTGCTGGCAGAGCCCAAGAGAGCGATCCCAACCTGATTTGTGACTCCAGACCTCATGGGGACAGGAACCTCCAGCACGCAAAGAAAAGTGGCACGGGTTTCTCCTCACATGCCTAATGCAACCCCAACCCTTGTCCTCTCCTGCAGTATATGTTCCCTTCTTCCCTTCTGTTTCTCCTTTTTCTTCCCTGCCTCTGGGCCATTACACTTTTAGCTGTGTTTGAAGTGGTTTGCTGCTGTGCACACACTACAGATGGTGATAGAGCACACATTCATTTTATGACAGATATATGGAACCAGGCCCTAAACTCCAGCCTGCTCTATCTACTTAAGGCAGCAGCAGGAGCAAATCCTTCTCCTTCACCTTTCCCTGCAGCCCCAGGCAGCAGCAAATCCTCCTTCACCTTTCCCTCTAGCTCAAGGCAAAGTTTTATTGCTATTCATTTTCCTATTGTACACAGGATGGACTACAGTTTATTTCTGTGTTCAGAGGTTTACACTGAGACTCTCTTCAGACTCAGACTCCCCTGAGATGAGGGGAGAGAAAAGGAAGAAAATAAAAATAATAATAAGCCCCCCTGAAACTACTAGCTTGGATGACACTGCGGTTGAAGAACAGCAGTCTTGGCATGTGTGGAGAGAGAGTGACAGCATCACATGTCTCCCTTCTCCTTTTCCTGCCCTCCCCAACATGATGACAAGAAATCCCAACTTTGAGGTCTGGGAGCAAGAATGGGCTGGAAGGTCCTATCAGGATTGAAGCTCACACAGGGGAGGAAGCACACTCAAAGGAGCAGAGGATTTGCCACAGCCCAGATAGCCTGAGGGTTCATGTTTTGTTTAATAGCATGTTCATTATAATTTCCCTCAAAGCATGCCATAAATGGAGGGGGGTGGGGGGAGAGAGCTTCAGTAACTGAGTTCCTTTGAGGGTTCAGTCATGCTCATTATTTGAATCTCTTAAGTATGAGAATAAACAAAGAAGCTGTGGAAGCTGTCCATGTTACACGTTTCCACTGGTGGTTTTTTTCCAAGATGCATTTTTGACCAGAAATCAGGCTTTTTGTTTCCTTAACAATTGTGCTAACCATTAGGCTATTATATAAAGGGTGTGAAAAGAGGTACTGCACCTATACTTTTCTCGCTGGTATTTGCAGTGGATGGGAGAGAAGGAAGGAGTAAATGTTTTAGGACCCACCACAGCCAGAATAAGGTGGACATCAAAATTAGATGAATCAGATTTACTCTTTGGAGGTGTCTCTACAAAGTCAGTGTTGACCCAAAAAGCTTGATGAAGGTTAAATCAAATCATCCCACCTCTAAAAACAGGCACTTACCATACAGTTGTACATCTGCCTAAACTGATCCTAATTGCCCTGGGCCAATGCTGCTCTTCCCACCTCCTTGATTTAATGGTAAATTTTTGGGACAGTGCGCATTTTTGCCGTTTTACGAGGTTTATGTTGTAGCATCTCTCTGGGCTCTGTTACACCACAAATAAATACAGTTTCCTAAATGCAGGGTTCTCCTCTTAGCAGCTTTGCAACATTTGAGTACTTTGGCTCTCTAGGATGCAATGATCCTATCAGGTGGTGCTAGGAAAAATATATACTTTTTGTAAGGAGTAAGTAGGAAAACTGTCAAGAAGCCAGAATTCCTCAAAAACTGACATGGTTATCATGAGTTTTGGTATAAATAAGCTGCTATAAAAGCAGAAGTGTTTGTCACATCCACTTTATAATTTCCTACCTTAATTCCATTTCTTCCTGCCCTCCCACACACAACCACTTTACACATCTCCAGCCCCCTCAGCTGAAGTTTCCTCCAGGGCTGTTTAACTGCATCAGGCTTTCTTCCACTAAGAGACAGCTCAAAATATAAAAACAACACCTTTGTGTACTAGGGTCCAAACCCTGGACCTTTTAATGAGTGGCCAGCTGTGGCCAGGCATATGAAACATCCTCTGGCATCGCTTGTGCTCAATTTCTGCAGGAGCACGTAAACTAACCCCAAGGAACTGCCAGACAAGGCTTTCTGCCTTTTCACAAAAGATGGAAAGCAATGTTACTGTCCATTGAGCTGATGGAAATACATTTTTTAGGAAAACACAGGAGCCTTGATGCTATGGTTCTCCAGCAGGCCGAGGTTGGTAAGGACATCATGCACAAGCCAAGGAAATGGTCAGTAGTCTCACCCTTCATGAAGAATGCAAACAGGACTACAGTGGCTACACATGTGGGGGCCAGCCGGCCTGAAGGGAAAAAAATAGACAGGCAGCAGGATCCTGTCCTCCTGCCGAGGATATCAAGTACTAAAAGCAGTTATGCCACTGTGAGCACTTAAGTGGCTCAGCATTCCTCCTTTCCCTTCCCGTTTAGAGTAGGAAGGACATAGCTTTTACTTGTCTAGGGTAAAACATGACAAAATTATGTTCTTCCAAAAGAACTGCTACCTTTCCTCCTTCCACAACATGCAATACCAAAAGTCAGTGCAAAAATACCCATTTCAGCCTATCAAAGCCCTCTGAAATTTTCAGGATCACCGCAACGGAAGAGGACACAAAGGTCACAAATTTTGGTTAGAATGATGGCTTGACATGCATCCAGCCTCAATAGCTGTGACTGCTCAGCAGGCGAAGGGCTGCAGGGAATCACAGCTCCCAGGACCGTGTAACCCCATCCCTGCTCCCAGGACCGCGGGCTGTGCAGTATGAAGGCATATCGGTCACTGAATTTTTAAGATACTCTCTCCCTCTCCAAAGCCTTAAGCACTGCTGAAGTTAACGTTGTTCCTAATTATATCTTAAATAAACATGTGACATAAAAAAATTACTCTGTAGATTCTCCCTCATCTATATTTACTCAGGCATAATAGCAGCTGCCTACACGATTTTTGTCTTGCTAATGCACAGCAATAATCATAGAACCACCCACAGCCCATCTATTTTGGTAGAGTGCAGAAATAGACATTAAACCTATAAATGTCAGAACATGCCTTCATTTCAGATGTTAGTATTATTTAAATTAGCACTTGAATGATGTTTCCACAACGTGATAGCTTTTCAAATGATGGTATATTGCACATGAAGTGCTCTGGCCCCGCTTTAAGCACCTTCAACCCATTAGGCCCATCTATAATTTGGTGCTTTTAGAAATGCAAACGCACTGAAGAAGGGCTGTGGTCTCTTTGCTTATGCCCAGAGGTCCCCAGGGAATTGCTGATGCCATAATTACCTGAGTATGGTTTGAACGTGGGGCTCTGGTCGGGAGGTGAACAAGACTTGTGCTTGTTGTCCAGACCCATTTGGGAACGGCTATGTCTGGGTGGTTGGAACATCACGTTATCTGAACATGTCCTCACATTTCACAGTGAGCACAGTGTTCACTATGAAAGCAATGCCCTTGGAGGGAAAATGTGTTAACTGGAAAATGGAAGCAGCAAGTCACGCTTTTTCTGTAGGTCTAGGAAAATTAGGAGCAAATCCTCCATCTTCCTTCTGACCACTAAAACCCCGTAAGATTAATTAAAAGAAAACCAGGGAAGAAGAACGGACTATTTGAGATTTAGTGGACATGGAGAAGCTTATTGCAAGGAAACCTTATTTTAAGAAGACAAAAAAAGGGTAAGTGTGAAATCAGACAGCAGTTAGACCAGATCAACTCGATGCTGCTTTCAAGAAACACAAATTCTGCTCAGACAGAACAGTACAAAAGGAGACACCTGGGATCAGATTGCTGGGAACAATATATGCCGGTTTTAGAGTGAAGTGCTTCCATAATTCTCTTACACAAGAGCAGAGAATGAAAACTGTAAGACATCCATTTCTGAGAAGGCCTTATATGTCATTTCGTAAGTCCTCTCATTATAATAAAGGCTTTGACCACAAACATCACATTTTATTACAAACAGCATGCAAATAGAGCATCATGCTTCATCAGACAGGAGACAAAGTTCATTCTCCTCTCTAAAATATGAGCCACAGCAACCACCAGACCGCCACACACACACAAGCTGCATGTACAAAACCAACAGTGACACCTCGTGGGCGATATTCAAGCACAAATACAGGAACTACGATTTCTTCCAGAACATCAACTTTAGCAGACTGAGCATTAAAAAAAAATGAAGGCATATGTTCTTTTGTAGCACTGGAAAAAAAAAAAATCACCCTTTACTGAGTGCTGCAGAGGATAATGCAGACAGCCCCACAGCTCCACACAAAACTAGTGCTCCAGGAGCAGCATCAATGGAGTCCTGACTGGCACTAGGGGCCTGCCCACAGCAGCCTTTTCAATTAGAATCAGGTCAGCACTTCAAAGGACAGGTCCCCCTCATCCCTACTTTCTTCAGTTTGGTTTGCATGCCAGAGCTGTCCCCGCACCCAACACTGAACTGGAAGACAACATTCTGGAGCACAAACTGCACGGGACAAATGGGCACTCAGTGCACAGGCCAGGCCTGGCCTCACCTGCAGCAAGGAGCCCCAAGCTGCAGCATGGAGGTGATGGCCCAGAGCCTCCCACAGACTGGTCCTGGGTGTTTAGCAAGCCAGGCTTTGCATGGTGTTACTGTGGCTGCTTCTGGGCTCCAGCTAGCCTGGATCTGCACCTCACACTGTCCCCGGGGTATCTCTAGTCCCCATGTCCGCTGCTGGTATCAAACTAGGAGGAGCTGTGGACTCCCTCAAGGGTAAAGGGACATCTGGATAGACTACAGAGCTGGGCAATCACCAACTGTATGAAATTTAACAGGAGCAAGCGCTGTATTCGCTACCTAGGATGGGGCAATCCTGCTCACATGCACAAACTGGGGGATGAGAAGCTGCAGAGCAGTCCTGCAGAAAGTGATCTGCAGGAGTTTGGGCTGATGGCAAGTTAAATTTCAGCCAGCAGTAGCCATGACAGCAAAAGGGCCAACCATGCTCTGGGGTGCATCAGGCACAGAATACTTTTCCCCATGTAAGTTCCAGCAAGAGATGATATACGGCACTTGTGTCATCTCTCAGCACATGCTCTCATCAAAAATAAAACCTGTATAATAAAACCTACTTACTTTCCTTTATCAGAGTGAAGACTTGAGTAAGCTGCAAAGTGAGCACAGAAACAGTCTGGATAAGCTCCAGGAGAAGTTTTTTTAGTGGTAAGACTACAAACAACAATTCCCAAATCCCTTGTTAAAAGTGGCTGCTGAGCAAGAGTTCTGAAGAGAACAGTCAAGGACCGGAAGACTTCTCAACTCAAAGGAAATGCCAACTCAACATTTTGGTAAAGGACCACTGCCAGCTCCTTCCTTTGGTCCACAATTAAGGTCAACATTAAAATAAAACCAAACAGACCAAGTGCCAATCTGTCCAGATTCTCCTACACTGCAGGCCAGCCAGCACACAACCCATCAGCTGCTCAAGGCACCAGGCATCTTTGCTTCACTGCCCGGCTTTTTACTGTCACTGCAGAGTTCAACACACTTTCAGACAGAGCGAGCTAACATGTTAAACTTCAGGCATATAAACTCTCTCTTGCACACTGGAGCAAGGATATAGCTCAGCATTGGGTATGTCTTTTTTGAAAAGAGCATTAAATTTTGTTTTTTCTAGTCACTAGAAAGACTGAGGAAGGAAAAGCATATGTTAAATGTATTCAATAGCTAACACTGGCAGTAAAAGATGAAGCACAGAATCAATTACAATTCTTCTAAAGGATGGTGTAGCCTGGCATAAATCTTGACATGTTACAGTCTGCACATGCCTGTCAACACCCATCTATGACTACAAAGACTGACTGGATAATCACTATTAACACTGCCTGGGGTTATTCACCTCAGCACAGAAAAGGCTATTCACACTAATACCTATGTGGTTTCAGGTTTAGATTAAGTGTCCAGATGCAGACCCTCTGGTTCACACTAGTAATATCAAACTCTTGGATCAAACTGCTGAAATTCTTTTGTATGTTACAAATTGTTCAGCTTTCTTGTAGCGATATTGAGCTAAGAAGTGTCGTGTTGAAGAGGCCACAATCAAACCACTTAACTAGATTTGTGATTTCAAGTAAGGTCGATTTTCAGTAAAATCTAATGCTTTTTTTAGACAGAAGTGAACAAATGCAACTTTCAGGCACTTTAAATAAACATTCCTCTTTTGAGGAGAGAATACCCCTCATAAAGGAGTACTGAGGAGAGAAATACTCTACTTTGTAGGAGAATAAAAAAACCTCAACAACCAACTTTCTGGCCAGTGAATACCAGTCTCCTACATTAGCCCTTCTTACCAGACGGACTTATTTAGCTCTATTCCTGCCAAGTGGTACTCTTCACTTACCAGTCAGTTTGCCAGCTAAAAGGACATGTCTTCCCAGACTTTGAGAAAAGCCCTCTACCAGCAGAAAGCAGTCTAAGTTACCTGTTTCTGAAAACAGCAGATACTTTTTCCTCAAGAGTTAGTTCTCCACAAGTAAGTGCAAAAACCAAGAGCTCTGTTGTGCTTAGCTCAGAGAGAAAAATAGCTTTATTCTGCACAAATGTTTCCAATCAGAAAAACAAGATATAGAAGAGCAATTTGTCTAATCCCAGGAAATGCCCCTTCTCCCAAGGAATTATCCTTGCAGCTCTGCCTCTGGCCCACTGCACCTTAAGACCTCCCTCCTCACAGCTGCACAAGTGCAACTGCACAGAACAGCTGTAAAGCTGTCTATACATTAGACAGATGGACACAAACACACATCCAGTTCAGTCTTCCAGATAATCTTGCTGGTTATTCACCTGAAGATGGTCTGGAGGATGCTTGCTTGAGTGCAGACTTCAGGCTACACAGCCTAGAGATACTCATTTTCAAGGCACTCTTGGGTGCAGCACACAAACATTATCAGAAATGTCCTGATGCCATGAGGCACTTACCTCACTGTGGTTTTACTTCTGTAGTTTATTCCCACGTGTTGTTGCACTCTCCTCCCTCCCCCTTCAAAGCCTGATGCACAAAGTTCATCAAATTACTATTCTCAACATGCATGCGTACTAACTGAACTGCTACAGAACAAAAATACCTTCTAACAATTTCATCTTCAGTTAAGAACAATGCAAGATTATCCTCCCTGAGAAGAATATCTATCCTTGTGCTCTGTGTACTTTTACAAATGCTGCGGGTTTTCTTCCCCACAACTAGAAACTAAACCCAGATCCTTTTCATATTTCACGTGAACAGTACTATTGAAAATGAGATTGGTACTTGAAGTGTAGAAAAATAAAACTAGCCAGAGGCTATGGGAAATGCAGCAATGACATTTATTGGAATTTCTCCAGGCATTACATGAAAAAATTTTAAAGTGAAACAGAGGATAAAGCTCATTCAGTGCATCTTTAAAAAAAAGATGTATCTGAATAATCTTGATTCTTTGTAATAGACGCTGCTGCAGTTCCTGGGATTAGTTTTTTATGTACACATCAGATAAAACTCACGCTGAACAAAACTGCAAAGAACTGCCTTTTCACTCGGCATTTCCCCATCTAGTACAATACGACGTTCTTGAAATATCTAGACAGATTCCACATAATTTTATACACAGTGTTAAGACCTTTCACCCCAAATGTAATAAGAGAGACCGTTAAGGAAATCAGTATCTTTAATCAAATAAAACATCATGGAAGTAAAAAAACAACAACAAAAAACTCAGGAGAGCTGAAGCCCCTAAGTACCACAGCAGTGTGCAGCAAATAAGCGTTGTTGTTCCTCACTTTTATGGTAACGTAAAGCATAATACTTAGAAAGCAGTGATATTCAGTCCTTGCTGTCTAAATTGGACAATCTTATGCAAAAAGACACTGCTGGATTTGGCACTTTGCTTAATTGGTTTTCTTACTAAAATGAATAAGTGCTTCCTGAAATACAGTATAAACGGAAAGAGATAACATGAGCCACTGTAACACGCAATTAAGGGTTCAGACATGCATTCCAAAATACTTGTCTATTACACATTTGTCTAAGCCTTCTCAAAAATTCCACTCAAAAACATTTCCAAACCTATATGCAACTTTTTATACCTCTATAAACATAATTTCTCCCTTGAAATGATCAGAGTTTATCTCACCTTCTGTCCAGAACACACAAATTCATGACTTTTGTTTTAAAAAGAAGACCACAAAGCAGTATTAAAACAGGAATAGCCTGGAAAGCATTATTAAAACTGTGCCTGTGCTTCAGGATCCCCTTTGAAATGTATAACCACTGTATATGTGAAAACTGAAAGGTACATAATATCTGAGACTTGCTTGGTCCTCTCTGTGCCTCACTTCCTGCAACCTACCTCAATTTTCTTCTCAAATAAAATTTAAAACAGCTTTCTGCATCCCAATACAATTAGACAAGGCTCCTTGCAGCATTTCTTTGGTTAAATGAGAACCCCTTACACACCTAACGCTTATGACAGGCAAGTCTCCAGTGGAAAATTAACATCGGAATAAATCCCATCCCACTGTTGTGCTTCCTTTCGCTCCTCATCACGATCAAGGCCAGGACAGGTGGAAGCAAAGAGGCCAGGAAGGGAGCGGCAGTCACTTAGCTCTTGCCTTGGCGAGCTCTGCGAGTGCGTGCAGACACCTATTCCTCAGCTCTGGCTTACGGAGGCGGAGCTATGATGCAATGCTTTTTTGTTTCCAGTTCCAACATGCACGTGGAATTACACTGCTGCCCGGGACAGCCCAGGCGGCGGATGGCACTACAGCTCTTTCTGTGCAAACCATGTCATGATACTTTTTCTGCTTATTGGTCTGTGCTCACAATGTCAGTAGAATTAAAAGAGAGGCACGCACGAGTTCACACAGATTTTCCCACAGAAGATGTGAAACATGCTGCTCTTTGGAGGGAAAATTACATTCTCCTTTTTTTTTTTCTTCAAGTATTATTCAACATATTCAATATACATATATATAAAGACACACTATCCTCATTTCACTACAAGACAAGCACATCCAGAGTGAATTTGCACATCACCATTATCTTTGTCTACTCCAATTTCTCTTTTCCTTTAGGTCAACTCTAAATATACATCTACTCATCATAATTACATGTGAGAATCCTTTATTTCCCCCTTGTGATTTATTTACATAATCATAAAAAAATTAATAGCCTGAATTTGCATACTGACACTTGAAGGCCCATCTGTAGCTATGAGTGTCCCAGCACTATTTTTGGGTAATACCATTGCCTATTGCTAAGTAGCTATGGAAAGCAGCATACTCATTTTTTCGTTCCCTTTTTTTTTTTTTTTTTAAGAAATGCTGCCTAGAAAACCCTGTTTTATGGCTTACTCCATATTTTATTATTTGGGTTGTAGTTTACTTCCTTCAGGAGCAGTTCACAGTCAGACAACACTTCTGCTGGCAAATACTTCACTATCTGCTCAAGAGTCTTTTGATATGTTATCTTCTCCTGTTCCAGGGACTGAATTACAGTCTTCATTTTGCTCTCCCGAGTTAAAACAGTCTCCAGGCTCGTTTCCAGACTCTGAATTTTAGCATGAGCAACCTGTAAACAATAACATCATAATAAATTGATAAATTCTGAATAATTTTCTTTTAACATTATGATAAGGTATCTGTTAAGGAAAGAATTACATTGCTGCTTCTAAAAGACATCTGTGTAGGCAGACAATACAAAGAATGCACATCGTGTATCATACACAAAATCTCCTCACAGTGACCAGATCAATCTGAAGGATTTCTCAAAGCTTTACAGAGCGAAGGAGACACACAAGTTACAGCAAGCGAGGGACAGCTGAGAGTAACAAGGAACTGGAGCTGGAGGGGGAAAAAGGAAATCAGCAGCTGGAGTAGCACTGGAAGACATGACCTGTGTGACAGTGATGGAACAAGGGGAACCCTCTGCGGTAAAGTTAGAAGGATGGAGAGGTTGGAGGGAAAGAGAACCTCAACATTAAGTCTAGAAGCAGACAGTGTTCCCTATTGTCCAATTAAAAACCTACAGCTTCCTCTGACTAGTCAAAGAAACCCTGGACCATAGCAGTAGCAGTTCCCTCTGCAGGAACTGGAAGAATTCTGATTGTTCCTAGGAAAGGGTACAAGCAGAGGAATGAAGAAGTTATACAAACAAAAAGGTGAAGAGGTTAAGGAACTGAGAAAGGTGCATTATTGTGAGGCACTCTGAAAGAACAGAAAAGCTTCGTAGAGCCTTTCAAATCAGCCACTCAATTATTCTATGCCTTTGGTGCATTTTCAGAACAGAGGTAAAAGCCAAAGCTGCAGTCAATAAATAAAGAAAACCAAAAAAGAAAAATTATTAATAATAAAAAGTTCAAGTGATTCCTTTTTTCAGTATCAAAAGAACACAGCATAGCACCCTTAGCCCATAAACACAAAAATAATGAGGACTTGATCTTTCCTTTTTTCCTTCCTTCTATTTTCAGGTTTCAGAAGCTGAAAGTGCTTTCTGAGCTCTTTGCAATGCTTGATCAAATTAACAAATATAACAAGAAGTAGCCTGGTGATGAAAAAACGAGAACTTGTCTTTCAAGAAAATGCAAGACAATACTTACTGAAACTGAAACAAGTCTCGGCCAAGCTATGGCACAAAGGGTGAATAGTGAAGGAGGAAGGACTTTTTTAAAGCACAACTTCATCAGGCAAAGTCTGGAGGACTTTCAGGTGTAATCAGGTCTGCTACGAAAGACCACCTTCCAAAAGTGGGACTATGAGTTTCAGCAGAAAGAAACAAAACAACACTGCCTACAAAGGCCTGGAGAAAACAAGTCTGCTGCACTATGGATTATTTCTTAGAAATTTCCAATAGGGAAGCAAAGAGATGAAAGGATAGAGAACTTATTTTTTAGTAAGATACACAAATTTTGCCAACAGATTTTATGGGAGATAAGGGTAGAGAGATTTTGGGAAAAAAGAAATCTAAAACAAGAAGGAAAAGTCCAAGGAATGACAAAGGAATTCAAGTATGCCTAGCAGAAGTGAATCACTATAATTAAGAGAACTGCTCAACTGCACAAGGTCTTGCAGCAAGAAGACTTCCCACATACACTTAAAACAATGTTTTCTCCTCTGTTGGCTGACTCAACAGAAATGACTTCTCTATGAGTTTGTAGCTTAAGTCGTTTACCTGTAGCTTCTCCAACAAATCCATGTTCTGCCTCTTCAGATGACTGTTTGCCCTCTCCAGCTTCTCCAGGGGTTCGCCTTCATCACAGGGACTCACATTTTCCTGTAGTTCATCCTGAAGAACATGGTACTCTACTTCATAGGCATGGAGCTGTTTTGAAATATCCATCTCAAACACCTGCCATGAGAGAAAAAAACATTTCTAACTACAATAGGGAGGACTTATTCCATGTGAATGTTTGACTAAGAGTCAACTCTTCTTGATTAATGCTTTTCCTGTTCCCTTCAAAAAAGTGTTTTATGGAGATGTCTACAGTAAGAGCATTATAACATAGAGAGTTGTAGCCACAATAAATCATAGACCTCAGAATAAATTGGATCATGCCTTTTTCAATTACCAAATACCATCTCTTACTACGAGATGTATCGGCAGAAAAGTCTTATTCAATCCAAGAATTTTGTAATATGACAAAGTTTTACTGACTCTTGCTCAGGAATATCAAGAAGTTCATGACAAAATTTTCACATCTGGGATTCAACAGGTCTCTACGTTCAAAATTGGGTCCCTTGACTCCAAGAGCTCATTTACAGATTTTTATAAAAACATTCTTCATGGTTACAGTTTCCATGTGCTCTGTCTCTGCATGATGACACACTACTTTCTTCTTGGGACACTTTAGGGACAAAGCATTGTGAAGGCTACGGAACTGAGCATCTAACAGTGATGGGACATATGACCCTTATCTGTTTACACATCCAGCCACAGTCTCTCAGCTTTGGAAAGATTTTAGACTAGGATTGGTAGGATCTCTACATTGACATTAATTTTCTGTTCCTTGTCCTAGAGATAACAAACATTCCACCAACAGAAGACACACACGGATTCCATGAAAAACCAAGTTCTGTATCACTTACACTGTTCTTTTCTACTCAAATGAGATAAAACTTCAAATTATATAGTGTTCAAGCTGGGTAAGTACCATTTTCCTCTGCACAGCTACCTGATCAATCATCTGTGTATTACAGATCTGCATAATGTCTCCATTTTTCTTTCATTACCTATTATAAACGGATGGTCCTGGGAACTACAAGGCTGAAATAGCCAAACAACTGTCCCTGCAGCCAGGCTGGGTAGGAGCAATAGGATACAGGCAGTCTACACATGAATGCAGATCTGGAAGACTGCTCAGCATGAGACCACACCACAGGCCAGCAGAGCTGAGCTGAGCTGAGCTGAGCTGCAGGTAACCACATTAAGCTCTGCAGGCAACATAACCCATTCTTTACTCTGTCAGCCCTGGCCTCGCACAAAGCCATCTCTACCATGCCCACACAGCATGGCTGCTCCGCAACCCGTGCAGAGCACAGAACAGATTTAATGTCTGAAAGTATCGAAAGTATTAAACTACCATCTCTATCACTGCCAGAACCAATGAGTTGTGAAGAGAGACACGAAGTGCCTGACACAGGTTTAGCACAGCAATCACAGTCGATGCAATGAGGAAATGAAGATCTACATTGTCTAAAAATGAATTCTTATCCAACAGATAGACTCAAACCTGAACAAGCCACAGGAATGCATAAGTGTTTTCTCCACTCCTGCACATGGTTTTCTAGAGCTCTTCTGTTATCTCTGAACTACCACCTGAAGGGGGAAAGCTGCTCACAGGTTCACAATTAAGGTACTACACTGAGGCTCATTCTCAATTTGCAAATTCAGTGCAGAGGAACTTTAGGTATAGAGATGAAGATTCCAGCCACAGACAGTATTTCTCAAGAAGCTTTTCATATCTTCTTCTGAGAAGACTTTTGCATAGAGTGTAGACATGATTCTTTTAAAGTAAATGGAGGAAAAAAGTAAAGAGAAAAAACATCCTTACCTGAGTAATAATTTTTTCCATTTGAGGCTTAGTCATATCTGGAATAGTGGTTTTAAGAAAATCGACGATGTTCTCAAAACTCTCACATCCCATTATAGATGTCTCTTGACTGCTAAGCAGGCTCAGTGCTACTTTAAATATGACTTCTGTTCCTTGAAGAAAAATAATGTCTAAAAGAGAAAATAATTACAGTATCTTGAAAATGGGAGCTAAAGCCATTGGATAAACACATGTATTTGCTGGGACGTTCTTCTTTGTAATCAATCACAGTGCGGACGTATTCAGTTCAGAAGTGCAATCTGTCTTATTTCAACATGAGGATAAAGCATATAAAAGAATTTTCTTTCCTCTTACAGATGTGAGAGAGCATTAAAGAAAATACTGCACGCTTGTTATGTCTGTAGCAGTTATCTGCAATAAGCATTTCATCACTGCCTGCCACAGCCTGTCGACCAGTTGCTAACTGGTTTTATGTGCTCCTGTGACTGAAAAGCAACTGGGGAGCAGATCACAACACAACTGTTTTCTACAGGCAGGAGCTAGTCCTTAAAAAAACAATCATGTATATTCCATAACGGGTTACAATATTTTCAAAATTCATAGTAGTAGTCTTACTGGCTATAATCTAAGCCCCAAACCCTTACTTTGAGGTATAATTACATGGATAAGAGAGGAAAGTCTGGGCTCTGCAGGTCAGTAGGCACAGACTGTACAGAAATGTATTTACAGACAGTAAATAGAAATTCTGCTTCAGAAGCACCAGTGCACTTGCAGTTACTGAGATGAAGGCAGCACATGGGAATTTCAAATAAACCTCCTGAGCTGCCAGCTCTGTCACACCACAGGGGGTTTGTTCAGGGCTACACAACTGAAGAAATTCAACTCCTGATCCTGATACTCAAGAGGTCATCCCTGGCCCGATCCAGTATCACAGGGTAGCACAAGGACACTGATGAGGCAGTCATCCCCCTCAAATGCAGTTTCTGAAATTCTCCCTTTTCAAGTCTACGATGGACATTGAAACAGCATAAATATATAATTTGTGAAGGGTAGACAATAGCCATTTGTTCCTGGTATATTACAATGGCCCATGAGACACTGAAAATTCAGGAATTCAAAGCTTTAGGAAGTAAAACAACACAGTAACTTTTCAATTTTAAAATGGGAACATGCCTTGCTCAACTTATTTACAGAGAAATGAACACCAAACCTCTTTCCCACCTTACCCATCCTTAAAAAATTCATTTAGGGAAAAAAAAGCCCCAAACAACAAAAAAGAAAGAAACACGAAATTCTCAAGTGTCCCAGAATTCAATAATGCCACTGGGAAAGACATATTCACATGATTGGTACACCACTGAAAGAGAGATACACCAATCGTTTGTTCACCCAGAGAGCAGACAGAAAACACTTGCTGTAAATGGAAAAAACCCTGTATAATGGAGAAATCAGTGGGTAAAAAAAAATTAAAAACTTAAAACCAAACCCAACCAACCAAAACCCTCTTCCCGCCCCCGAGCCAACACACCACATGAACTGAGAAGCTAACACGCCTAACATGTATTAAAACATGAGAGAAAGTCAGGTTGAATTTCTTAAGAAAAGACAAAAGGTGCCATACGAAAACAGAAAGATCAAAGGGAAAAAAGTGTCTGATTTAAGAGGAAGTACCTTACACATGCATTTAGATTCTTGGTGCATATACAAGTACAGTGAGTTTTGCATTAATAAGTAACTTTAAATTTAAAAAAAAGGTGCATTACTAGAGATTCGACTAAGCTGGCAGTTCTTATGGATAAGAAAAGAAGACAAAAACGAATTACTTGACATTCTAATACTGTAAACACTACCAGGCATAATCCATATTTAGGCTTCTGTATTAGACATTACCTGAAGAGGAGCATATAATGAAAAAACTAGCTGAATGAAATCAGAGGCATACTAAGACTTGGAAATTGTTCAATATATACATGAATACCTAAACCAGCCTTTAAGTTCAAATTTGGTAGAATTTTTTTAGAAAGCACTTTAGAACCAGAATTCAGAAATGCATTTTCTTTTTTCAGTTTGCAAGTTCAACAAGATGAACTTTTCTATAGATATCAACTGAATACATTTGCATAAAATACATTTGCAACAACAAACTTTCTGCTGTTTACATTTCAGAAGTCTCTTAGGTAGTAAGAGAAGACATTTGCTCAAGACTGATGTTTCAAGGAATACCTTTTGGATTTTCCTCTTTAAGAAGGAGCTGACATCCCACCATGAAAAGTGTTGCTACTTGCCACCCACAACAGACACCCTAAATGTCCCCAGCATGTAGAAAACTACTCCTGGAGAGCTTCAAAACACAATGGACTGTTTATTATTGCAATAGAATAAACCTTCTTACCAAATACTCTGGCTACGAATCCTAATGGAAACTGAGATGCAAACAGTGTCAGAAACCACGGTGCAGCATAAAGACTGGGACTGATTTCATTTTCTTCAAGATGATTATACAGGTCTCTGTGATAATCATGCAGAAGCCTTGAGAGCTGATACATCTGAATCTACAGAGCATGAGGGGATTGGGGTTGGGGGAAAGGAAGTAAAGAAAGAAAAGTTCAGCTTTACTCAGTTTTCCCAATCATTCATATTTCATTCGAGGGAAATTAACTGCAGTACAGATGGCACAGTAAAATGAAGCTTAATTGCCGCCTGGGGCCTCGAGTGGTATCTACTCACATATAAACAACCTGCCACTAATGAATTAAAACCAACAGGGTAGTCAATAACAAAGAACAGTTTGAACCTGATTACTAATGAAGTATCATTTCAGATTCACAGGCTTAAGGTAAGAAGGGAATATACTGCTCCCACTTTGTCAACAAACCAGAACTTTCAGTCTTGCAGCAATGAAAGTAGAGGCACCTTTTCCAAGATGTCAAAACTCTCCATGAATTATTTCTGACTAAATTTACACATTCCAGCTTTCATTCTCTGAATTTTGGCCTTATTTTAGCTGCATTTAAAACTCCAGTGCTACAGTCATCACTTCAGACAGCTTCTGTACCCACAGAACACATTTTATACAGAGGTGTACCACATACATATTTCCCAGCACACCTCCCAGTGGTCCTGAGGAATTTAAGATATCGGTGCAAAAAGTGTTGCTATACAACCTATAGAAGGTTGCAAGGGAAAATGGTTAAAAGGTGCTATTCATTGCTAAAAATATCACTCAGTGGTAAATTATTTCCTTGCGACACTTCTCTCAGAAAGCAGACAATGAGAAGCAGACATATACTGATTAGTTGTCAGGCCCAATTTTGTTGTCAACAGTGCTTTATGCTTAAGGTGAATCTGCTCCTCAATAAGAGAATGACTCATTAGATCCAGCTATTTTCCTATTTCTTGAGTTCATGCTTGTTCCCTACCAAAAGCTGAGAGCCCTTGAAGCTACCTGTTCGTCAGCACTGTCCGCATGCAGAGGGATCACTTTCTTTTAGGCAAATCAGCTAAATTTGTGCACGCATTTGAGTCCTTGCTTTAATTGCAAAAGATACCAATTAAGCCCAGTTTGGACAGTGTCAACACAAAACACACTTCTGAAGTCAGAACCTCATTGCAGAGTAGTCCACCAGTTGGGATAGTTCATTATGAACTAACCATCTAGATTACTACTTTTTCCAGACAACAACTAGAAAATCGAAGACAAATAAGTTTTCATTCTCCTGAAGAATCATCCAACATTTTTCTTCTACAGGACTGAAGCCAATTCTGCCTAAAAACTTGCTTGTGTTTCACTACTTGTAAATGCAGAAGAATTTGCAATACTCCACTCCTATTAGAAAACAACCCAAATACAGTAAGATCCTCTAAGCCTTCTTGTCTAGTTTGTCTTGAGCAGACAAAATTTGACTTTAGCAGGAGAACTGCCTAGGAGCAAACTGTGGGAAAAGACAGGTCATTTAATTTAAAAGGCAAAGAGTACTACAAGTGTTTAATAGTGTTCTTACAAGGAAAGAGTCACATTCATTTAAACTAAAATGTGCAATCCTGGACATGTGAATGCTCTCAAATCATCAGATGTTGGAAGTCTACAACTGCAGTATAACACACACACACTTAGAGAGCATCTCCTAGGGAAAAAAAACCCCACAAACATGCATTTATCATACTTTGACCCTCACTGGTTTAAAACATATTTGTGGGGGGAAATGGAGCAGGAGGAGGTAAAACAATGATTTTTATGGCTGTTCACTCTCAATTCATCAACAACAAACTTGTTATAGCATACTTACATCCACAGTCCTCTATCATTTTTAGAATAAGCACATACAGTTTCTTTAACTATAATCTATTCCATTGCTCTGGACATTAGGTGCCAAATAAGCACCTAAAGTGACCGGTCATGAAAAGTGGGCTGAAACTCTCCCTTAAGTTTTACTTAATTATAACTGTTTTCTATGCAGGGAGCATGGGGGAAAAAAGGGAGACTTTTGTATCTGCTGCTTTGTTTTCTCTTCCTCCTCTGTGGATTATAAAAGCTCATTAGTGGTATATTCCTTTACATTATAAGGGGTTTATAATATATAATTATTCAAGTCAGTGGACAGTTGCATGTCAAGGTGAAAGATTTCTCAAAATTAACCCTGAAATTCATACAGATCTGAAAAATTTTGTCTCCTTCCTAAACAGCCTTGAGTAGCTATAGCTAGCTGTTAAATAATATTGCAGAGCATGCATCATTGCATAAGCTAATTAAACGATTAAAAATGCATCTGTTTTCTCTCTCTGAGGGTTATGGAGTAGAAGACAATGAGAGAAAAAGAGGTGAAATGATGAGTCAAGGCAGAGCAGCCCCAAGTACAAATGCCTGCGGAATGCATTGACTGGCCACTGTGTGTCACTATTTGACTTGACTTGGCCTTACAAGAGAGAAATCTGCATCCAAGTGCTCGTGGACTGAAGAGAAAAACAAAACCGAAATAATTTTTAAACTCCATCCACACATGACAAAGCATATCAGTGTTTTTCTGGCATAAGGAAGAGAGCAGTGAGGAAAAGAAAAGGAAGGGCAAAACAGCAGAAAGCAGAATTTCTGAAGAGGAGATGACAGGGATGTGCGACAGGAAAAAGTCTGCAAGTTTTAAACTTCTCTGTTTGCAAATTGAGAGGCAGAGATGGGTTTGACAGTAAAATATACATGTACCTTACAGCTTCCAAAACAGCCTATGAAGCTTCATAAGACCCTGGAGAACCTAAGCAACCCCTGAGAGCTCAAAAGTCATTTAAAAGTCTGGTTTGCTCCAGGACTGACTTACCTGTAGCGACATCATGTCTGGCCTGTACTGTTTACGGAAGCCAAGGTCATACATGAGGAATTTCAGCATTTCAAAGGCCTGTTCTTCACTCATATGCAGAAGCAGCACTCCAGCTACAAAGCTTATACCTTGACAATAACCCACTTCTTTGTCCAGCAAAGAGTATGCTTTCAAGAGATTAAACAGTGATAGCTGTCCTGCCCCAAGGTGGGTGGAAAAGTAAGGATGCGTAGGGAATGTCCTTCCTGATGTAAAGAGAGAAGAGCAGTTGATATGCAATTCTTCCGAAGAAAAACCCCAATCCATCTGACAAACAGCATTTCTCTTCCCTCAGACCATTTCTCTTTGCTTTCATATGCAGTTTGCCTTTAATCAGATCAATCTGTATCTTACCACTGATTTTAGACTGTACTTTTTGATCTCATGTAATATTCTCATCTGCACAGAACTTGCAGAAGCAACTGCCTGACTTCTCTTTTCAGACAGATGCAGAAGGGCATAAACATGAATGGCACAGCCTAAGAAATCATCTGCTTACAGGACTCTAAGTGGCATACACAGAATGTATCCTGATGACATAGAAAATGGTGCTCATAGAGCAGCGCCTATCTTCAGCAACAGCTTCTATTTTGACCGGTGTGTTTTTCACTCAAAGACCCACAAAACCAGTCAGAAAGAACAGACTTACCTAGATCTACAAGGATGGCGTGCTGTTGAGCAGTCAGCTGTTTCAGAAGTTCTTTGTAAGAGATGTCAGGAGGCTGCTGCTTGTTGGGCAGCCTGTGCCTGACTCGGTGTTGCACAGCCAAAAACTGCCAAATTTCTCCCCGACGACTTTTTGGTACACCTGCAGGTCAGTCAAAAAACAAGAGGCCTAAGCAGGGGGATACTTTTAGTGCTACAACACAAGAATTTGCTTTGTCATAATCTTGGCTGAGCCACTCTGGAGGACCCCGTACAGAGTGAACTCCACTCTGCAGTGCATTCACTCAGTAGCCACGGCTCAGTCCCACAAACTAAACATGAACTACAAACTTAAGGGCAATTACACTGAGCAGTACCCGGGGCAACTGAGGTACAGATATCCCTTGCTTTGCCACTTCTGAGCTGTTAGCCTCCAGCAGGAAAAGATGCACGACTACACAGAGAATGTAGAACGACCTGTTTAGAAAGGCTGACCTAAATTCACAAGTGTAAAGTACAGGGAAGTCCACCTCCTCTTTCCCTTCTCAAAGGGCTGCTCATGTCAGTCCATAGACGTGGAGAAATACATCTCCCTTCGATATCTGACTCTGTAAACCAACTTCTGAAAGTCAAAATGCTAACTTTGCTAATACCTTCTAGGTAAATAATTATTTAACAAGAATACAAGTTAAAAATACCATATCCTTGCTCCCAATTCTGAACTGAAATCCAAGAGCAGAAGACAGGGCGTCAAGGTAAGTAATTTGTTGGCAGACTTCTGCAGGTCACTGACAGGAACTGCTTTATATCTACTGCAATTTACTTTGGTAGCAATTTAAACTTCCCTTCTGTACCACAGCCAGATTACACTGAATTATTTTTCAGCATCTGTAACACAGATATGAGATTCTATGGAAGAGGGCAGAGCAGTGCAATCAGGCCCTACATCTGCATTATACTAACAAGGCCCTCTGGATACCCTCTTGGCCTATGGCTAGTCCACAGGAAGATCTACTTCAAGACAAAATCCCCAGCCTTTCACTCCAGGAAATGAAATACTAAGTCACCGTATTCCAGACTCTCCAAAGCTTGGCTCTGATTCCCCTAAATTTTGGGCACAGACCACAGTAGACTTTATGGTCCAGCCTTCTCAGTAAGCAAGTAAAATCAGAGCATCTGAAACTCAGAGTCAATTGTAGCCACTGATCAGAAACCAGAAGGTCAGAGGTGCAGAGGGTCCAAGTTCCATCTTGGATGTAATGATACATGGAAACAAGATGCTACTTTCAGGAGTATGACTGTACATGTTTCTGCATTGCTGGCATTGCAAGCTGCAGGCACAGCAGAACCTATTTTCTGGTTTGCAGGAGAAGGTGGGAGCCTCTGTGAAAAGAAGGCAATTTTCTGCTACTGGAAAAAGGGCATTGCTGGCAGATTTCTGTTGGATCAGAAGGGAACAAAAATACGATCTTCAGACTTCACAGGTAAAAGCCCTCCTACATAAATACCTTCTTTTAAAGTGGAATGAATATCTTCCATGTCACATCGGATTTTGGCTCTGCAGTTTAGTAACTTCTTATCCCAAATATTTATGGCATCTTTCTGACATGTCCCAACTTCATCATAGTCCAGTTTTACTTTTCTTGATTGAAGCTCATCTCTGCTTGCTAGAACACAGAACAAAAAGGAAGAGCACATGGAAAACCAGAATATCAGAAAATTACAAGATAACAACAAATACACAAACCCCATACAAGTTAGACATATCTATCCAATAATCTGATTGGGGATAAATGCATCTACAATTCATCAGTTTATAGCTTAGATGGGGACAGTTGTAAGATGCTGCATGTAACAATTTAACTTCTCTTACTGGGTCATGAGTATTAGCAATTCATGAAGCACATAAAAAAATTTTTTAAAGCTCGGGGCAAAAAAACCCACACTCAACAAAACCTCACAACACCTGCTCTGCAAAAACACCTTTGATCATTTTGTTCTTGTTTATATTGAACGTTACAATTGTTTTAGTATGGAAAGTCCCAAACATATGAATGTTTGCATTAGAGTTTGTATTGCAAGCTAAGCAAGTCTTCTGAACTGAAGTCAGTCACACTGGTTCCAGTTCTTACATGTCCCTCAAGAGAGTGAGAAGAGCTCCTGGCACTGCTACCTGGCATCTTCGGGCTGAGCAAACAGAATGAACCAACACGAACCATATCCAAAAAGATGCATTTGTGCACAAAGCTCTTGATGTTATAAACTAAAAAGCTTTGCTGCATAGGACTACCTGGTACAAAGTATTTATTACACTACTTCTGAAACAAAGCTGCATCGTCATCCTGGCATTTCATGGAGAAGCAGCTTTCATTTCCATTACTAAGAAATTAACTCTGGGTATTTTATTATTCATGATGCATGTGCAGAAAAACACTCCAGTTCCTCTAACTACTGGTACAATAAACTGAAATCAAGACTTGAATGTGTCTTAATTTAGAGAGACATGTTTAACTGTCACTGGAGTGGACTGCAAATTTCACAACTTGACCTTTGAGCTGCAGTTGAGTTTATCCCGAATTCGCCTTGATCTGTGCACAGTACTTCTTGCAGAAGCCTCCTTCCTCTTACAAATGTATCCCCTTCCCCACCTTTTACCTTTCCTAGGTAAAAGCAAACTCTCGCTCACATTTTTATACATCCTGCAAAACAAGACAATCCGTTCCTTTGCCTACTCCTCTCACTTCAGATAGAGTCAATATTGGATCAATCCACAGGATCATTGCCTAGCCCACTTCAAAAATGACAGATTATTTCCAAAAGCTCTATGTTACATCTCTGAGATCTTACCCATTCAATACTACAGGGACCCCTGCAGAAGCAGGTATTATGCAAGGTGCAGTACACTGCTATAAAAATGGGAATGTGATCTTGCCACAGGAATTTGCAGTTCAGCTGGGGCGATTTCAAATGCTTCCCTACCGCTGTAGGATTTCACCCAAGAATTCTCATTCTTGTAAGCAGCATGCAACAGATTCGAGACATCAGTAACATATTTCAGTGTGACAACAAGCTCCCACGTTAACTGTGCAGTTAACCCTAGTGAAAGTCAGCAAGTTTGCCCGTTGATCATCCGTGCCCTACCTACTACCCCATCCTTGGTTGTTTTCAACAGCCCTTGTTAACATTTTTCCTAATCATTGCTCGGTGGCCTGCTACTGTTTGCAGCTCTCACATTTCTAGGTGACCTACTGGAAAAAGGAGCTTCTAGCTTCTCAGAGAAAAAGAAAGGAAAAGAAAAACAAAGCAAGTTTGTGCAATTGACAGAACTTACCTTCTGTAAAATAAAGAACTAATAGCATTCAAGTCTCCTCGACAGCAAAAGGAATAGGAAAAGAGGTTCTATTAATATTTTGTACACAAAAGTCAACAAATGATTAACAGAGAACCACTAGAAACAGTTCCACAGCAATTCCAGTCTTAAACCAGTCGAACATCTACAACTAATAAATTCACAGCTAGGAACCTGGCTTCAAGTAAAGAAATTTCTGCATTTCTGTTACTACCTTTCCCTTTCCTGAGATGGACATTTAATTGTAGGCTAGGATGCCAAGAACCACCTGAACCAAGGCTTGTTTGGAATGTATCAGCTCTGCACACGTCCTGTCCATAAAATGGCCCATGTTATAACAGCCCACAGGAAGGAAACCTAGAGACAGGTGTTAGAATAGCTTCCTTTTCACCCTTTGAAAATAAGATGATGAATTCTAGCTAGCCAGAGCACCAGTTTCACTAGCAGTACTTATGAACCTGAAAATAAGAATGGAGGCATGCTCCTCAGAGCACAAACCAAGAATGTGGGCTGGCAAATGAATGCCAGTTTGGCATCTCCACTGCCAACACTCCTGTTTTCACCACAAATGATCAGGTAGGAAGAACCTCATTTCTACATATGTGTTACAGAATGGAAGCAACTTGTAACCGAGTCTTAAAGGAACTGAACTGATTTTACAGTTTTCAGTACCCTCAGCCACACAGGGTGGGTATAGCAAGGAGTTTATCCCTCAGCAGCTTGAAATAACAGAGGGAATAACATGAAATTAGTCACCCCAGCAGATCTCCAGCTTCCTCACCCCACAACAATAGACTATTTGCCAAAATGGTTTATGAAATGAAGATTCTGGCTGAAGTTCCCTCTAGATGTTCCCTATGAAGCTACGAGTTTCCACAGAACTGTGTGTCAACAGGGAGACAAACTGTAGAGAGAAATGGCACCGAGAAATACACTACGTGTGCAGGAAATACATTCAAGGATGTACACTTGGAGGGACATGGAAAGACTTCTGTCCTGATGTTTTTCTTTCCTCTCCCTGCCATCCCAGTAAGCTAGTCTAAACATGGAAAAAGAGTTAACTGACCTTAACAAGATCATTATGTTTTGTCTGAAGAATCAGACTACCATATAGGTTATACAGCTTAAAGGAGAAGATGAAGGCAGCAGTTGCAGAGAGGACACTTGGAATTTTCAACCTGCACCGAAAGCTTGTTAGTCTATTATACCGAAGAACGTCTATATGCTAGGACAGACATTGCATCCTATCTTTTATTTGTGTGAATCTTGACCAGTCATAATAAAATATCTTAGCCAGAAGCTCAGGCAACTGACAATCAGAATGGTCAACTTTAGAACCCTCACTAACAGCACTCAATTTTCAGTGTACAGTGCTCATGTTCCAAAAAACAGAACTTTCTGACATACCTCAAGAGCCAGTTGCTCAAAAATCATATTTGGACTCAAGCATTAATAAATTACCACTGTGATGTGGTTAATGAAGAACAAAAAGCCTGGAGAGAAAGGCCATGAGCTGCAAAGGACTGAAACGAGACAGAAAGGGTAAGGTTTACCATACCTAGGTGTTCACGCAGCACCTGTCCACCTCACTCCACTTCACATTAGAACTCCTAGACTCAGACAGATACAACACAGACTGTAGCATCCTTTGTCTAACATGCACTCAAAAAATTACCACTGTCTTCTGTCACTAAGATTACTAATTTAAAGTCAGGTAGACAAAGAACTTGGTAGACTGAGACGGGACTAGGAAAACACAGGTTTTTTTCTAGTACTGTTAACTAAAAATTACAGAACCACATCTCTGTTTGAGGTGCCCAACACCAGGACAGTTTTCATCTTCAGGCAGCAGCAACAGCTTTTAGGGGTATTTTCTAAATAGCTAACCTTCCAGCTTCTGGTTTTCTTTTTCCATTCGAAGTAACAGAATTTGTTGATGGATGGCTTTTCTCCACAGACTTTGTAGTTCTTCTGAGTTTTTCCTCTCTCCAGTTTTATCTGGACCATCCTCATTTTGCAATACTAGAACAAGAGGGTCCTCCTCCAGGGGTGGAGCAAGAGGAGATAAGGGTAACAATTCACTTCCATCATGACCATCTGCAAAGAATCAGAAAGCTATTACAGGAAACTCAGACTGTTTGACATATGAAAATCTATGTCATAGCAGAACAAAAATAGCTGCCTTTCACATTCAGCAGCGAGTTGCTGATTCCAAAGACAGAGAAAATGCAGTTCTACAGTAGAGAATTCTTTTTAAATAAGTGTTGTGTTTACATTAAATAAAGTTATATTCAAATTAAGTAGAGCGAAATAAAGGGTCACCCAGTATTTCAAATCTTTCCCCTGCCAGCTCCTTCCACAGGCCTTACCATGAGGCATTTATCCATAAAGTCTCCTTTACAGCTGAACTTGTTTACTGCTGTGATGTGGCACGGGTTCTATATTAAAAGCAACTTTTTTCCATCTGCTAACCTGCATTACAGAGAGTGCTATAGCACTTTATGCTCACTAAATACAGAGTTTGTCATCTGCCTATGGTATTGAATTCTGCCAAACAGGACTTTATCAATAGCACGATTTCAGCTATTTCAGAGGCTTCTACCTTAAATGGCTTAAAGCTGTAAGAATTATTAACACACTCAACAGGTGCTACGTGCACTACAAAGACATGACATAAAATTTACCATTTCCTGCAAATACTCCTATTATGTACACAGGCTAGGGTAAAAATTTCCTAACTGTTAAAAAGAGTATCTTTGTCAGCAAGAGACCTGTCTTCATTTCCTTGCTACAGCAGGTATGGCAGATTGCAATTAATTTGATTTTGATGCCAAAATCCTCTCTTCAAAGCAACAAAAACCTGAACAGTCTAAAGCCAAATGAGCACAACTGATCTCTGGCAAGGTTCTAGCATGAATATTGTACCACACTGACTCCCTTCTCCCTTTCATATTATCACATGTTGCAGTTCACTACAGTATTAAGTAACAACTGCTTGTTTATTTTCTTTAAAAGCACACACAGACCTGGATGCTGCATCTTGGAAGGAGATTTATTCATAGGTGAAGCTACCTGCAGGAATATTCTCCGCCGCCAGGAGATGCGGCGAGGTGTGAGCGTGGCCCCCACAGCATTTAGAGATTCACTGCTGCAGAAGGTTGATGTTCTTTTCTTTCCCTCCCCATCACTGAAGGAAAGAAAAAGCAGATGGGGTATTTAAAGTCAGTATTCCTTGTAGGGGAAAAAAAAAATCTTTATTAACTCTGTCTAATGTATAACCAAACCTGCAGGAGCATTTGCGGGGAAGCTTAAGAAGGCAAAGTGTGCTGTGTGTGAGCTTCACCTTGAATACTGAAGTGCCCAATTGTTTTCTTGTAGCACAGTGCTGTGAAGTTTGCACTATATACCCCCAGGAAGCATTCATAGCATTCATACATGGCCTAGCTGGAAGCTTAGAATAAAAGCTTAACTTTTGGAGAAGCTAAGAGAGACACATGACAATACTTAGCCTCTAACTTTGACAGCAAATGGGTTTTGTTTTGCCATACATCAGTCTTCTGGGAGCAATCTGATATAACACCCCTAAAAGCAGAGATGGTGCTCCAGTGGAGCACAACACTCCATTTAGTGCCATTTTAAATGTCATGCTGAGCTCACAGGTGAATACTTCACTGGAGACAATGTTCTGCCTTCTCATACAGTCTCTTTCCTAAGCTTCAAGAAGTGGAGGCTTCAGTTGGATAAATGGGGACAGATGTCCTCATGTTTCATCAGCATCTCCAGCTGTAGGAACAGAGCCCCTGCAAACAGAGGGCAGATCTTCTCCCCAGCTGCCATGTAGAAATATAATTACACATTAATTTTAATATTATCTTATGCTGCTGGAAGAAGCGAGGAGAAGATACAGGAAAGCTTTACTGGGAGGACGCACCAAGCACACCTTTCTACTGACTACTGCCAGAGAAAAAGACATTCAGCTTTCATAACTACTTGATCCATTTTCAGAAATATTTCAGAATTTTGCATTTGTGATAGTAAATTACGTGCACAGATATTATATAGCAATGGGTACATGGATTATCTGCCACAAACCCTTCCACAAACATCAACAGCACAAGGCACAATTACAAGCTTTCAGGAAGAGAGCATCAAACAGGGGGAGTTGTTTCTGCAGCTTCACCTTCATGGCAGGGAAAACTGCTATACCAAAACAGCAGCTACACTTAAATCATCATCCTGTAACAAATTTCCATGCTATAGTGCAAGGACCCTAAAAAGTTAGATGAAAGGAAAGCCCAGCATGTTCACTATGTTTTTAGTGGTAAGGCAGTTGCAGATGACTGCGGTCTGCCAGCTGCAGTCCATCCCCCCACATCTGGCTCGCACAGGAGAGATCTGTAAGGGTGGACTGTGAAGTTTCAGCTACACCAGTCTGCCAGCTTCACTATCTTCACTACACTATCAGCACTTCATAATTAATACTATGTGCTGAATGAATGTGCTGAATTCACCAAGCTGGAACCGGCCTTTTTGGTGACCAAAGCTGTCACGATGCTAATGATCTACAACAGCTCCCTGATATTCGTAAGCCTGAGTGACCACCTGGACTCACTATCATACCACGGTATAAGCCCCTCCTTCCATATCCTGGCAGAGAAATAACCATGGCTTCAAATTCACTTACCCAGCACCAGGCACCACCCCTGCTCTCCTCTAAGAACAGTGCTACCGGTTGGGAGCCCTGAGTAACACAGAGTCTGAACAGCTCTCCACTCCTGATTTAGCTTCCGTGGTGCCTCAGTTCCCTATGCATCACCCTACTGGTAGGCGGTAGGATCCCCACGTTGCATTAACCTAAACAGCAACTGTGACCATTTTCTTCATCTAACTCTGTGTCTTTGATGATGGGTAACCACTGCCCGTGGTAGCCAAACACAGACTGTAACGCTAATTCTGAATCTATAGGTGCTGTTTTTCAAAGGTATTTCAGTCCAACAGCTCTTGGAAATGGGATACGGAGTGTGGATATATATAATTCCAACTTATGTTTCTATAAATAACTGTAACAGAACTACTTCTTACTATTTCAAGTCTTACATATCATCACATGTTATAACACAAAAACTGAGTCATTCCAGGGCTTATAAAACAGACGCTACATGACAAGGGAATGAAAAGTTCCTTTCTACTGCTATGTACAAAAATCTATGTTCAGCCACTGTGCCTCTAGGCAGTCCTAGGAATAATGTTCAATTTACAATACCAAAATTCACAAAAAAGTCAGAATAAGAAGGTGGTTATTTTAGGGTATGAAACTAAGCTGTTTACACCATTTGAGTCATGGAGTTTACATTGGGATGAACTAATCACATACGCTACCTCATGAAGCATGCAAACCATACGGTTCTGAAAACCTGTATTTCTGTTGTTAAATCCTCCCTTCACAAAAATCCCCTGTCATTTTAGGCCACTAATATGAATCACCTCCTCTTTCAAAGAGCTGTCCAATAAGTGATTAGAGGAAAACTTTTGCAAGGCTCAGAAACACACCTTGTCATATTAACCCAGGAAAACAGCAAGACAGGAAAGGGAGGGTAGAAAGGGAGCAAAGAAAGTTTCCTCATTTCAAGACAGACAACTCCTATCTTAGTATCAGATCTCAAGGTGTGAAACAATACCCTACAGAGCAAAAGCAGGAAGAAGTCAGAGTAAAATGGTAGTGTCTCCTACCCTAAAGAAAAGATTCAGGAGGTTGGTGCAAAAACTAGTTACTCTAAACAGGGTGGGGGTAAAGAAAAAAAATTAGCTATCAGCTCCCAGCAAAATGAAGAGGTTTATTAATGTGAGAGGAGAGACTAAGAGCCAAAGCATCTCCAAAACAAGAAAAACAACTTCTTAAATAGAGTTCAGTCATTGCTACTGAAGAGCAGAGCACAGTTTTCACTACCACCTAAGCAGACATTTCTACATGGGAAACATGCTGCAAGGTCACCTAGCAGAAGAATCTCTGGACAAAGATAACAATATAATACTCTGTATTTAAGACATATGCATCACAACTCAGTTTGGAGAATAATGGTTCTCTGTTGGGCTACTTAGCCAACACTTCTGACCCAACACAGAAACCAAAACGCATTTATCAGCTTGTATACAGTCAAAAATGAACAGCTGTAAATTCAATATAATGCCTCAAATATTTCAGTCTGTACTTTCATCCTTAAGCTGTTCCAAGCAATAACCCAAGTACTCAAGAGCACAGAGTACTGATCATCTAAGGTTTTATCTCAGGTAACTGCAACGCAGTTTCACCCATTCGCTATTCTATCAGACAATGCATAGCATGAAGATGAGACAACTACTTCAGAGGAAGAAAAAAAAAAAAAGAGAAAAAAGAAGAAATCTCAAAAAATTGGTCAGATTACAAATATGCTTATTGCTTGGTTTTAATTATCTAACTCTCTTCCCAGAACTGTTCTTTAAAATGCTCCCGAAGACTGATATTTAAAAAACCACAATGCCACCCCATTTCTTGTGAACTCTTTACATAATACTTACCTGAATTATTTTGCACTTGGGTCCATGAAAGCCAACTGACTTGTGAATAAATACTGTTGTTGCTCATGCCAAGACTTGTATTCTTCCCCATTTAGCTTTCATTTCAACTTCTCTTCTTGACTGCTCTAAATAGCAATTGAATCAATGCAACCTACTTTGCAATTTGGAGGCTGAGAAGGTACAAAATCCCCCAGATCAAGTACAGAATTCAACTTCCCAGCACTTCAGCTGGCAGAAGCCTATATGTAAGACTAATACATGAAGCATTCCTCCCATCTGGGAAGAACAAAAACCAGTTTCTATCAGTTTACACCCCTCTACTGGTTCTCCCTCCTGTCATATATTTTTAATTCTGAATAATTACTTTCTGCTATTTTGTTTAAAGAATAGTCTCAGGTAGTTTACTTCCTTCATGAGACATGAAGCTGCTTTAAAAAAAAGGAATCTGTTCAAATTCAAATTCGGCTTAAATTATTCTTGCACAGCAATGCAATGAACAGAGAAATTGTGGGCTAGTCAAACCTACGCTGAAGGTTGCTCCATTTTTAACAGTGCTGCTTTTATGTTTATATTAAAAAGCCTTGTTTACCTCTATGTTGATCAGAAGAATTTTTTACTCCTTATCTGCAACTCTGTTCAATACTGAATGCTGTACAACACACTTGTCAAAAGTCAAGATTATGTGGAGACCATTTCCATCCTAGCCTTCTCTCCAGAGAAATGTATTGACAATGCCATAAAAACATTCTGAAGATACCTATAAACATTATGTTGATGCCAAAATTTACTATACTGTTCATTCCTTAAAGAATGGAACTGTATGGGAGGTTGTAACTAAAAGATCCTTACGGTCCCTTCCAACCCAAACCATTCTGTGATTCAATAAAAAAAACCTCAAAAAACAAATAAAACAAACAAACAAACAACAACCAAAAAAGCTCAACAAAAAATCCCATGCCCTTCTATAACATTCTCTTTGCATAGGCCCATCTGACTGCTACAAATCAAAAATTTTTCTAAAATGAATTCCAACTGGAACTGTCTCTGCTCCTGCACATTGAAGATGGCCAGAACACCAAGAAAAGCTGCCTGCTGCATCATGTGTAGTCTCAAAGCTATATGATAAAGAAGTGAGACTCTACAGAGCTTTTCTCCAGTGCAATAAGAATTCCACACTTCATGAATGCGTACCAACCTTGACTATTCTGGAAAATGCACTGAAGTTTTAATTAGGGTTCCTAACAATCAAACAGTTTATAGTCTGAAGCTTGCAGAGCTTAATTCCAACCTATCATATACTCACTCGTATGAGAATGCCAAGAACACCTCACACTGATCCTACTGGGATAGATGGTGGTCCTCTCTGAGAAAAAGAANGATAAAGAAGTGAGACTCTACAGAACTTTTCTCCAGTGCAATAGGAATTCCATACTTCATGAATGCGTAGTAACCATGATTATNTGAAGTTTTAATTAGGGTTCCTAACAATCAAACAGTTTATAGTCTGAAGCTTGCAGAGCTTAATTCCAACCTATCATATACTCACTCGTATGAGAATGCCAAGAACACCTCACACTGATCCTACTGGGATAGATGGTGGTCCTCTCTGAGAAAAAGAACCAAAGGAAAAAAACCCCAACAAACCAAAGAAGAAATCCACAAGAAAAAACACATTGTAAAAAATGGGAACTTCCTCTCATTCCTAAACCTGATGGCATAACATATATTTGCAAGTTTTGGCCACCATCAGTTGGACAATATATTTCACTCTCCATTAGCCAGATGAAGTGGATTACCTCAGTGGCCTTTATCACATCAGCACTATTCACTCGGCACTTCTTTCTGACTGTGTTTGTCACATTCCCTTCGCAAACCCAGCTAGATGCTAACTGTGCACTCCTGCTACTGCAATTTCCTCACCACGACAGTTCCGGCCCAGTTGCTACCAGCAAGACCTATTGCTAACAAGATTCCATTTTCACAAGAGTCTTCATACAAATTAAAGATCAAATCATATCATAAACGCGTATCCTGTAAAACCTAAGTAGAACATGGTGGTCTTCTGGGAATTACTCCTTGAAGATCTCCCCACCTTATGAGTTCAAAACTCCACTATAATGAAACACAGTAACTTGACCCAGGCCTGCATAACCAAAAACAGTATCTCAGAAATTTCAGTTTGGAATTATCTGGCAATAAAGTACAGTTTTCACACAATACTCAATCCTTCATTCTCCAAATCCAGAAAGCTTGGTTTAATGGTGTCCACTGCCTGTACAAACTGACCTGGGCATTGGTTCAGCTTGGATCAAATCTGCTATCTAAAGGGAACACAGAAACAAAGCTGGACTGGAACCCAAATCAGAGTAGTCTGTAAGACACAGGCTTGGGGGTTTTTTTGCCACTTCTCATACCTTTGCTTCTTCCCAAATCCTCTTCAACTGGCAGTTATTTGTTAATTCTCTCTAAACATCTCACAGTTAGTATCACTCAGTTAACTTGGTGCTTCCCCTTCCTCATGCACAGGCATCCCACATTAGCACTGTACACTCTTCACATCGCTCTTTTCTTATTTTCACATGCCAGTGACCATGGCAACACATGCTGGTTTGCATTCAGCAGAGAAAGCATTAAATTGGCATAACACTCCTACAATCCATTGCATTTCATGTGACCAATCAATGCAGCAGATTTGCAACACTACAACAGAAATAGGTAACAGCTACTAGGTGTCAGCACAGAAGCCTCTGTTTTTAACAGGCTTTTTTATCCAAAAGCCTGTTTGCCCATTTGCATCACGGAAGTCTGTTAGAAATGCAGGAGCACAAGGCAGAGTGGGAGAGATGCCATGTGCTGCATTCCACCGGGAATCCTGCAACTGTTAAGCTGGTGGCACTGGAGAACTAGGCAGGAGACAACGCTCTCACCTCTTGGAGAGGTCACTTTCTGAGTGCTGGAGCAACCTTCCTGAGCCCTGGTAAAAGCTTTTCAGGAAAGAAGGGGCAGAGAGAGAGGAGGGGAGACCAGGTGACGCAGATTCACTCTCACTGAGAGCGCGCCGAACCCCGACCACAGGACTGTGCAGGCAACAAGAGAACACAGCAGATGGGTCAGCACGGATTTGGATACAACAACAAAACCACCAGATTAGAGACACCAGCCAAATACCTTATCTTGGCTTACATTAACTCTGTTTCCCAGAAGATAAAATGTACCATGTGCACTCCTGGGCAGCTTCCCTGGGGATATTGATTTTCCTGTTACAGCTGATTTCTATTAAAAAACTTTTCAATGACATTGCAGAACAGGGAGACCACCTTATTTCTTTAGCTTTATTTATTCTCAAAGCAAATTTAGAAAAAAGAATCTCTTAAACATTCAGAAAATATCTTTGGAAACCTTCTTCCAATAATATGAACCGCATTGTTTCTTCCCCTTCAGTTTTCTTTTGCTTTTGTAAGCAACACATTAGGAAGTAGAAATTATTTAATTGCAGTCTTTCTGGATAAATTTTTGTGAAGCAATTAAATTAAGAAAGGTAGTCTTACTACACAGTTAAATATTACTTAACAGTAGTAACAAGTATTGGAGGGGACATAAAAAATAATTCAGTTTCTTTTGCTTAACATTTATGACTAATCCTCAAAAGGAAAGAATGAAAAATCTCAGCTTAGAACCACGCTGCTACAAACTGTTTTGACTAAAAATCTGCTGATGCCACTTAATCAGTGACTTCTTACAAGTTATTACAAAGGAATGTAGTCAGCAAGTCCTTCACTTTGAACTGTCAGGGTTTCCTGTTTGCCTACAACACGGGCAGTGGGAAAAAAGTTTATCTCAGTAAAAAACACATTATTTATCTCTTTAGAAACACAATGTAACAAAGGCCAGTTTCTTACCCTTCACTCCCTTCCATTCTCTCAGAACAAAATTTTTTGCCCTTCTCTACTAGCTGGTGCAGCATTCACACTGATATTTTAATGTAGACATCAAACAGGTGACAAATTACTATTTAAAGCCAATTTTAGAAAGAGCCCACAAAAAGTACGATTATAGCCAAGCACTGAAACAGACAAGAGATGGGAGAATGTGATCCTCCAACAGAAAAAAATTCAGCTCATCTGGACCGGAGTTTTGTAAAGGGTTTGGAGTTTGTATAGTCACTTACTGCAGGTAGCCAGTATAGAGGAGAAAAAGAAGGTACAACCAAAGAGGCCCACAATGAACTGTGGAGACCTCTTCTGCTGAGTGAAGGAACTCCTGAAGGAACAGTGTTCCATATGTAAATAGCTGGAGAGTCTCCAAAAAGGAAGGAGAAAGAAGTTACAGAGGGAAGCTACAGAGGGAAGCTCTGGAGAAAGGCAAACGGGGAAATCACACACTCCAGAGTTCAGTGGATGTGTTTAATCCTTATGCCCTTTTGCAAGACTCCTCACCAGTTTTATTTCTGGACATACTCTCTGTGAGCTTTGACTAACACAGCTACAGACAATTGAAGCTGTTAGTGCCTTTTTCATCCTGGCATAAAAGTTTCAGGCTGCCATCTCTGCCGTTCAAAGCGCTGAGCGCCTCTTCTCCAAAGGGTCTCACTACCAAGATTGCCAAAAAGGCTCAGTTCAGAGGTGACAAATAAATAAATAAACAGGTTGGTGCTGGTATCCAGCCAAATCATCAATTGGATGGATTGATGCCTCCCCTGAACCACTAATTCAGGGATTATTGAGTTACTGCAAAGTACCAAACGACCCGGAGGCAGAGAAGACAGGCTGAGAATAAATAAATAAATGAGCAAACCAACCCCGGAGAAGTGCAGAAACCAATCTGAGCTAAGCTCCTTACGTACTTTGTCAGTGGCGCGGCTGTTGCAGCCTCCGCAAGGAGGGACGCGGCTGGGGCTGGAGCACCGGAGTGGCAGGGGACCGCGGGCGGGTGGCACGGCATGCCCCGACTCACCTTGGCGCCTCCACGCAGTTCTGCCGCAGCAGCGGGGACCGGGCGCTCTGGGACCTGCCGTTCTGGAAGGTTATCCTCCGTCTGGCACTGGAGGGCGGGTGGCTGAAGGTGTGCGCGCGCCTCCTGAACTGAGGGGAGTCCGAGCCTTCCTCGGGAAACGTCTGCCAGGCCGAGGACACGGGGGACGCTGGAGGAGTAGCTGGCGGGGAATCGCCCGGCGAAGTGTCCTGAAAGGAAGTGCTGGCGGAGTAAGGCCTGAGGCTCTGTGCCCTACGAGAGCCCTCGCTTAACCCGCGGGCCGCCAGCGCCGGGGCACCAAAGCCTCTCCCCCTTCTGGGTCATGGCCTATTGTATGCTAATATCACCCAAACCAGACATCCTTTGATAGCTCACTCCAAACCAGCAGCGTCCTTCTTCCAAAAAGAGAAAGCGGAGGGAGGAATAAAAATGTATACGCAACACGAACAACATACTAATTATTCCAGGCATCCTCTCACAGGGATTGGCATTCCAGCTACCAGACTTCTGTCTCTTTCGGGAAAACACAGGAATGGAAAAGACTAGGGAAACTGCTTTTAGCTAGTTTCCTCGACATATCGCGAGCATACTTCCTGTACCGTCACAGCAACATCCTGGAAGAGAGACTGTTATTACACAGCCAGTTTATGAGTAACTGTAGCAGGAAAACCATAACAGAATCTTCACCTCCTGGGAAAACCAGTAACCAACCCTCGTGCGAGGTAAAACTTTGAAAACAGGAAATAAAAAGAAAGTGAACAGAGTTCCGCCCTCTTGCTACCATACAGCATCCCCAACAGCTGGGCTTAGGTCAAAAATTTTTACTTCCCTAAAGCAACTATTACTTACAGAAAGGATTCTTCACCTTCAGAGCACTTCCTTTTGTTGAGACATGACCTTAATTACTTCAGTAAAACAAGGCAGAAACCAGAAATTCCTTGTTTTTTTGTAAAAGCAAGGGAAGTGTAGGAAAAAAGGACTGGCAATCAGATTAAAGCCGAAGCTTCAAGTCAACATAAACCCCAGCTTTCTTACACCCTCTGCCTCCCAGTGGAAACATCTTTCAGCGTTATAAATTGATGTGCTTTGTTCTACTTCCTTCAAATTAAAGCAGAGCGCCGTATTTACGCTCCACTGACACCCGCGTATGAAAACACCGGTTTAAGCTAAGCTCCTTACGCACTCTGTCAGAAGCCAGGCTGCTGCAGCGCTCAAAGCTGTCCACGCTTCCCAGGCGGCCTCGCATTCTGTTGGCTCCCTGCGAGAAAAAAGGCAAGCAATTTAATCTGGTCTTTTTCCTCTTTTTCTGAAGGTTAGGCAAAGATGGCAACACCTGTGCAGGTGAGCACGGGACCGTCCAGGCATGCGACACGTCTGACATAAGACCACAGATCACAGGTCAAGCACCGGACTTTACAAAAAATGACATCTTTGACTGGCCACACTGTATCTTGTCCTGCATTGCTCCCAGGAGTTTTAAACCTGCAGCTCTATTGTTTGAGGCAAGTGAGTATTTCCTGACACGACCGAGGCAAAGTAGCTCAGTCGGCTTAAACAGCTGAGTTCAAAAAACCCCAGACTTCAGCACTGTGCGTGCACTGCTCCTGATGGATGCATCTGACACCCTACAGTCCCATGAGACACAGTTTATCGATATCTAAACATTTCAGACAAATCAAGTCCACTTGGGCAAAAGGAGTAAAAGTACTAAAACTGGGAAAAAATGCTCTCTTGGCAGCAAATCCAGCCAAATAGCACCAGACAAGACAAGATGTTTCATTTATAATGCAGATAAACCTGATGCAAATTTGCTAGAAATTTATGTTAAAAGAATCTTTGCTGAATTTGTAAGAGTCCTTTGCTTTCACAAGAAAAGGCAATAGATCCTCAACACTTTTGGCTACCTTTCACTCCTAACGTTAACTCCCTGGTGATGTTTGCTGTTGGACACTTATGACTGCTGAAGCAAGTTGCTTTCAGTACTTTATCAGGAGAAAAATAGCCTAGGTTTTAGAAAAACTATGGACAGAGCTCCTCTTGGTATGCTTGCAACTCCAGGGGAAGTTTTGTCAACATCATTAGAATTTATTTAGCCTACTTTTTCCTGGTAAGAGTTATTTTCAAGACTTAGAGTGCCCTTTAAGTACATTATCCCACTTAAGCGCATTACCAATAAATACTCTGCCTGAAGCATCTCTTCACTGAATCTCCCAAAAAACAAGAGCAAAGTATAACTTGGAAGTTTCTCACTACCTTTGAAAACGCACATTTTTGGCATTGTAAAAAAGACTTTTTGATTAAGAAAGAACAACAACAGAAGAGGTTAATGCAGCATGGACTGGATAAAATCTGTTCAAGAGGTCAAAGAAAGGTTATATTTATTTCTCTGAAGTACCTCATTAGGAAGCCTGTTTTTGGTTCAAACCTCACAAAAATAAGATCAGTCCAGCAAAACAAACAAGGGAAGAAGTGACATTCCTCTGGGACTATGTGAAGCCAGGGCACAGAAACCAGTATCTTTCCTAAGGCAAGTAGTGAGTGGCTTAAAATGCCTTTTGATGCTATTTACCTAGCTAAGAAGCCATCTACTTAAAGTGCTCCTAGATACTGGTTACTACATACTTCTTTCTTTCTAACTTTCCTAAGATTATGGCTGTCTAAGACTCTCCCCAACTTATACTGACTTCTAACTTTTATTTAAAAATTTTTATCTATAAAAAGATGCTGAATGTCGCCTTAAAAATACAAAACAAAACAAAACTAATGTAAGTTCTTTCTTGGTCTCTTTGTTACTAAATGTACTTTTAAATAAAGATGGCAACTTATGCATAATTAGCTCTATTACCTCAATACCATCTGCACCTGGCTTAAGGAGAGGAAAACCCACTACACCAACAGGTATTTAGTGCTTAAATACCTTTAGGAATTAACCATGATCCATTAGTCTTATTGTAATAGCCTGATGAAGAGTAAGAACTACTGAAACAGTCATTGTGTATCACATGTATGCACATAACACACAGCACACCTGCACAGAGACACTTGTATGTACCTGCTTTAAACAAATAATTAGTGGTTGAGCTGCACTCTAAGTAATTTTCCTTGGTCTTGCATTGTGTAACCTTTAAGTGGATCTGCAAGGATGAACCCCTATGTGTGTCATGACTCACTGCAACATGCTGCTGTTCTTGATCCATCATACTGTCAAGTTAAAGCTGAGACAACCTTTCCCACAATCGCAAATCCACTTCATAAACAGCAAATTTGAAATGGCCCTAATTCAGATTCAGGTGTCCCCTTCTCTTGAACTCAATCATGGGCTGTGGTAGATCCTTATATTATGATATGCAGCATGTCTCAGTGGCCCTGGTGAGAAGAAACATACTATACCAAAGAAACCCTAACATCTATTCATAAGAAATTTCCCTTCAGAGACTTTTCAATTTAAGCAGTGTGTTTCCTCCAAATGATTTTCCCTTGACATGACTGGAGTGCCAGCATGGCTGTATATGCTTTACTGAGTTATTTCAGTGATACAGGCTTCTTTCACAGCCACCACAGGGTTACTGACCCACCACCAGAGCTAGATCACTTGCCAGTCACATGTCCCTTAGATGTGGAAAAGAAACCGGACTCATCAAAGGCACAGCTGTAGCTGTCACCATTTGATGATATTCCAAACTGCTGAAATAACCCAGATCTTCTGACTGCTATCACTCTTTTGCATGTAGTCTCTCCTTCTCTCTCTCTCTCCATATTCACACCAAGTGCCTAGTTTGTAAAATCTGCTACAGCACGGAGGTCAAATTTGACCAGGAGAGTTCTACTGCTAGTTTCAGTCCTAGATCAAACTTACCTACCTGTAAGTTCTAAGGATTCTCTCTGGCTAAGACTTATCTGTTTCCTTTATAGGGAACATCCGTGGCATTCTACATTTGTAGGTTACTTTATGACATGTTCATGTAAGCAGCGGGACAAGCGCGCCTTAGTGCTTTTAAAGTTGCTAGCAGAAGGAACTTAATGTCACTGGTCCAAATTATCCTGTACTCACAGCTCATGACATTTCCTCTGTAATGACACACTGGATCCCAGGCACACAGCCTTCTTCAGATACTTCTCTATAGGCCTCTTCTCTGACTCACCCTTCTGAGTAGGGGACACTAAGCAAAACTTGCCATTCAGACTTCTTTACTAAAAGACTACTTAATGTAAGAGAGTTTCAGTGACTATCTGCAATTTCACATCATATCTGGCTAGGAACATTGAAATGAAGACCAACTCACTTTTAAAGACTATTGCTTTTTTTTCCCCTGCAAAAGAAACTTTGTTACTACATTTTAAAGATTCTTAGTGCCTAATAGGAGCAATTTTAGCTATGAGCTGGAAGGCATTACTTCTCAGAACAGAAAGATTTCTCGTATATGCAGGCACATTTACTCTCACTGTGAAAAACCAACACCATGTCTCTTTATGGGATCATGCAACCATCCTGATTAAATTTTATTCTGAAGCAACACATCTGACAATACTCAGCCAGCTCACTTGCCACCTACAATGAATGTTCGTTATTCAGAAATTTGTCTTTTTCCCCCTCAGGATGTGTGGCCTTATTGTCAACTTTCTAGTACAGTTAAGACACAATCAAGCCAGCTATAACACTCAGATTTCACAACAGGGATATTGCTTCATTAAGCATTTATCAGACTGAGGACAAAACAAAAAAAAATCTGATAGGTCTTTATTGTCAAGGGTATCTGGGACAGCCGATGATAATGAGTTGTTAAACTCACCCTTGAGAAGATATTTTCCAGAGAGCTAGTCAAGGATTTCTTGGCCTTGTTTTTCAGAATGTCAAGTTTAAACCTGCCACCACTGGTGGTGCTTTCTGGAATCGCACTGTTAGAAATGACCTGTTGAAAGGAGCAAGGACACCATTCAGCTTTGCCAATTATTTTTCTAATTGCGGAGACTATTTCCAAAGACTAGAGCTGAACCAAGTTACATAAGAAACAAAATACCCTTGGCCTTATTTAAAAAAAACACCACAAACACACTACCGTCCTTCAAAAAAAAAAAAACCCAAACAAAAAACCAAAACAGTCTCACAAACAAACAAACAAAGAAACCCACCGTTAAAGGCACATTCCATCCCCAAAGACGATATTGTAAAAGCATACCAATTTAACAATACTGTTGCCCATCTCCTTTGCAAGGTAAGTTCATTGTTTAAACTGAAACCAATGCCCTCTTCATTCCTAACCTCCCTAGATATTATTGCTTGGGAGTGGGGATCAAAGGGGAAAGAAAAAGAAGAGTTATCCTCACAACATAGGCATAAAAGTAATTGGTTGCCTTTCTTTCTGTCGTGTCCCCTCAACTTATAAAACCCAAGCAAGCCACTACAAAGTAAATCAGATTTCTTTTCCTGTACAGTCCTTTCTTAATTACAATACCCAGCTTCAGCCACTCCTGAAGAAATCTAGCAGTGGTCCTACTAGTAATTAAGACACCATTTTAATAGGGGGGGAAGAGGGAGAGGAATAATACAAAACCAAGCTTCACCGATGGTGCTTCACCAATGTGGATGTGCGTTTTCTGCTTAGTCTCACAGAGCTGACGGAGATGTAAGATCACAAGTTCATTTTCTTCCTGGTCATTGTCAGGCTTCATTTTCTGTCAGTAACAGCAAAGAAAGGAGTTTGTCTTTCAAGTCGTGATTTGCCTATTTTTCCTTCCTGTGTAGGTATTCTTTGAAATTAATACACTGGTGCACCAAACGCCAGAGTGCACTGTTACTATGCTGAATTGCAATTCTGTCTGTGTGCCTTCACACTCCTCAGCAAGACAGAACAAAAACTGGAAAATGTTACAGGCTGTAGAGAGAAGGGAGTATTATGCCCATACATTTTGTTTTCTAAGCTTGTCTGTTACTATACAGCCTTATAAATGGCATAAGGAAACCAAGTCACTCCATTCTTCAGGAATCTACAGAGGAGCAGAGCCTTTGGAAGCCTAAATCACTGTACACTTCATCCACTAGAGTACACTGCTTACACCAGAATGTTGTGCCAAAGTAAGTCAAAAAAGACAAATTCTGAAAATGACAGATATGTTCCTGACACCTGAATGTCTCTCCTGCTCTCAGTCTACTTCCACATCACTTTCAAGCAGGGAAACATGTTTACAGATGAAAAACTAAGCTCAGAATAAAAAATATACTCTGGGTAAAAACACGCATTATCTCAGCAGGTTTGGGAAACAAAACTTTTCCAACAGCAGTGTATCACACATAAAGTTAAGCTGGAGCATGCTATTTCAGTATGATGTTTGGTGGAAAAACAGTAAATTCTAGATCAACTGCATGACAAACCAAACATAATCAAAAGCAAAAATATCTAGTGCATTTTATCACGGTCTTTTTCGGATTAGGAAGAACAGCTTCTAAGGCATTACCTGAACACGTTCAAAAATGTCTGCTTGCTCATTATCAGTTAGTGATGACAGATGTCTCTGAATTACAAGTTTGGCTCTTGGTGGATAGAGTCCTGGAAAAGAAAGGACCATTAAAGCTTCTAGATTGCCAAGTGATCTCTCAAAAAAGTTTCAAGCAAAATGACAGTAGAAGATATAAACCTACATTTGAGTTTATACAAGTTAAATGGATGACAGTTGTATATCTGCTGTATACAGGATACAAAATAATTAAGGTTTTGCTAAACCACATGGCTTTATCTCCTTTCTTTGGCAGCAAAAATATAACCAGCAGCAGCAGCAAAGTGGCTGGCTCCTGTGTAAAAGGTCGTGCTCCCTTCCCCACCGACAGCTTCTGTCCTAATAGCAAGAGATCACTGACAGCTGGAAGCCTGACAACTGCATGGGAGAGGAGGAGGAAAGGAACAGATCAGGGTTATAACCGGAGAAATAATCAATGCATAGGATACTTGGAAGTTTTCAGATGCTTTTAACTGAAAAATTTAGACCCCTTTCTGCCCAAGAAAAGGACAGAGCAGAGGTCATACCAGAGAACTGAAGACACTTTTAAAAGCAAGGACAGCACAAAAGCTGTAAGAATAAAGGAAAGAATTTCTGATACTCAGTAAAGTGCACTTTTTGTCACAGAGCTCATTCTAGGAAGCTACGAAAAATGTGAGTGAAAACAAACCCCTTGTCTTTTTTCCATCTAAGGTAGATATCATTCATAGAAAATTGCAATCCGAACAGATAAAAGATTTTTTTCAAAATCATGCAGCTTTAGGTTTGATCTTGCTAAACTTCTAGACTCAAAACAAAGCAGATGGATAAAAAAAAAAGGGACACTAAAACAAGTCTTTCAGTCACTAAGTACAAAGTATATGAAACGACTACTACAGTACTCCAGTTGTTGCCCCAAGAGAGATTTTATTTTGATACTGGGTACTTATCCTGCAAGCACCAGTGTTCAAGACACTTACACTGCCTTACACAGCAGCCTCTATAGTTTATCGTTTGCAGAAAACTTTCCCAGCTAAGCTTTACCACTTCTGAACACCTGGAAACTATAAGTCCCAGCCTAACAAAAATTCCACCCCACTGGGATTTTACACTTCGCTTTTCACCCACCAGAGGGAAGCAAGTAGCAACAGTGACTTTCAATGAATGAGAGAACTGTAAATATGGAGCACAATGGTCACCAGACCAGAAGATACAAGACTATTTGCTTCTTGTAACATACTTGCTTTTTTTTTGCATACAATACTTTGCAAGGACACACAGCAGGGTGACTATAAAAATAGGATCCCAACTTTTTTTTTTAAAAATTCTAACTTGAAAGACTTTTTGCATGTGTTCTGGCATACTTCCAAGGAAACCACAAAAGTTTGTCTATTCACACCTGAAGTCAGGTAGTTGCCTTAACTTTCTTTATTAGATATTAATCTCCTAACTTAATAATTTATTTTCCCATAATATAACTAGATTTTGAAGTGTGAGAGAGAATAAACACAAAGAAGGAAAAAAATTACTCCACACAGGAAAGAAGGAACGCACAGGAAAGCAAGATCCTTTTTGATCACGACTGTCTTTTTATGAGTCATTTTGAAAGCATGCAACTTGAGAAAAAAAGCCCAAACAAATGGAAGGTCAAGCGGTGGGTTTTGATGCTCTGCTTAACATTTAAGAAAGGTATGATGATGAAAGAGTATCTATTTATAACAGAAGCTATACTATATTCTGTTGCAGTATCATTACTGCTAACATTCCACCTAAATACGGAGAATGCAAAGTGACAGAATTGCATACTGGGATACTTTTCCCTCTGTTCTTACATTGTCTAAATTATTCCTCTAGAAAAATCAGCAAACAACAATTAGAAAATAAACTCAGCTGCTACCTTCAATTCTTTCACAAAGCTTGTGCAATGAATGCATAGGGCAGGCCTCACACAGTTTAATCTGTGTCTTGGCATTTTGCAGAGCTGCAGCGGTGCTGAAGGCTTGTTTCAGGGTCAGCATTACCTCATCAACCTATGTGGGACAGAGGGAAAAGAGTATATAAACAAAAATGCATGCCATATACACGAAATTAGATTCATAAATCACATCACAGATGCTTTAGAATTAAAGGAAAAAAAAACTATACAAACCCATTTTCTGTTTTCTAAAGAGATCAAGGTTGAATTCTCAGCTTTCTACCTTTTCTGTAGATGCTCACCACCTTTAAGTTCAGCCAGACAGTGTAATTTTGATATCTAACCGCAGCTAGTCAAGCTTACTGGGAAGGCACCCACTATTTTAAGAAGCTGCAAGTGAGAATTTTTGGCCTGAATATATGCTGGCTAAATAAAAAGCATTAATTTCTTTAGCTTCAAGTTTCTCCTGTAAACTGCACATGCTCCCTCTTAACCTCTGTCCTCCCAGCACGAAACCTTTTTAGCACCAACACCCACAGACCCATCCCTGCTGCCAGACAGGAGCTCCCCACAGCAGTTCACTTTTCTCCCGGATACCAGACTGCCTACCAGCTCCATTACAGTCACCACATATCCTTAAGTACTGCTGGCCTGCCCTGCAGCCTGCCCTGATCTTTCCTCTGCTGCTACCACAAACACAGCAGTGCTATGTTCCCACACACCAGCACTGGAAAAGCTCAACTTGTATCTAAGAAAGGTTGAGCTCACAGCATTTCTCCACATTCATTCAAATATTCTGCCAGACCTTGCATATAAAGCATTTGGAGTTCCCCTCTCTGTACTTCAGGGGAATACAAGGCTTATTAAAAGCTGTTTGCTGAGTCTTAGCATTAGCAAAGAAAGAGGGAGACAGCAGCTTGAGAACAATTTTAGGAACGAAATCAGTATTCTACTTCAGGATCAGGTCCTCACCCTGCTTTTTCTATAAGCAGGAAGAAGAAAGCTGAAATATTTCATGCAGTTTAACATTGAAAACACACAGACTTTTTTGAGGGCCTGTCACGTGGGAGAAAAAAGAAAAAAAACATAGGAAGGGAACCTGAATGTAGAAATTTGAACTAGTTTATGTCCCAGTATGCCTAGGTTTGTTTTGCTTGCTTTAAACCTCGCAGTTTTAAGCATTACCAGTAATTTCTGGGTGCTTTCACTTCTTAGCAATAAAGCAGGACATTGAACAGTGAATGTCCATGTTAAAACATGGACTGGTAAGTTTTTAAAGCTGGCTACAATCCCTCTCCAATGCGAGATCCATAGAGCAGTACTAAGCATATAGATTATGACTACACTAAAATCATAAGAACTATGGCACAAACCGTAACTAGGCTCGGAGCAAATATACACGAGCCTCCCAATACAGCCTGCCTGGCATGGGGAATCTGGAAAGCTCTGCCCTGCCACAGTCAAGCTGCCACCAGGATCCAAGTGATTGCATCTGAAAGTAGCTCAGGAATGCTTATTTCATATTGCAATGTGGGCATACCCACACGTATCAGTACCAGAATAGGCAAAGAGGTACATAAAAACATGGTGGTTTTATACACCACTTGAGCCTTTGAATTATGCATGGTCAGATTTATCAATAGGTCAGATGTAACATTTTCTGTTAGTGCAATGATAAAGCTGATTCCATAACAAGCTCCCATTTTGACAAAAGTGCAGCCTCAGCTGCCATTGTACATCTAGAGCTGTTAGCTGTTTGAAGTTTTATTGATGTAAATCTATTCACTCTCAAGCTAGTCAATAGATTAACAAATTACATTTTCAGCTAGCTAGAAAAGTGATTTTTAGGTTTATCTGAGAAAGAGCTAGCAGCTGTTAGCAGAGCCGTCAGAAACAAACACATTTCAGAACAGGAAACAACTTCTTTTAAAGTGTGAGAGTTTTAAAATAAAAATAGAGTAGTCAAAATTATTTCCTGTATGCATCTCGCACTATTAAGCTACCTGTTATCAGTAAAATCACTGGCATCTCGAACTTCTGTTAATTGATACATACTTTATACAATGTCCTATGTACTTTTTTAATCGTTACAGACATCCACGAATACTATGGTTTTCTTCTTCTGCGACCAGATGCTGCTATTTTCTTCTCCTGAGGAACAAAACAGACTACAGGGAAAAAGCTAAAGCCACATGTAGGCTTAAGACACACGCAGGATCAGCCAGTAGTTTAAACTCTACCCTGAAGGGTATGTTTGGGTTTTATCATCAGCTTTGCTACTGATTCAACACACGTCTTTACATGTTTAACGGGGAACCAAGTCTCTCAACAGTTAGAACTGGAAGAGTTACAATCAAATACAGAGCCCGAATATGCTCACAGTCCGCATGCACGAACACACCCATATGGATTTATCTGTTTGTTGTTGATCCGTGCATCAGCAGAGTAGCAGGATACGGCTGTGTATGAACGGAATGTACGCATTTCCTACTGCAAATTTGCATATGCACAGCTGACGTCTTGCACCTGAGCAGATGTGACCACTGAGGCTCAGCTGACACAGCAGAGTAACAGAGACTCCTATTGTTCGGGAAGTGCCTTGGAAATGCTTTGATGAAAAGGTTAGGATCATTAACAAATACTCACCAGAGACTCGCTTGCACACTGGAACACATAGCAAATGTACTGGCTTAACCCAGGTTCCACAGATTCCCGGCAAATGAAACCAAAGTGATCAACGTGTTTTATACCCTAAAAGAGTTTTAAAACTGCATTAGTGGACTATTTTATAAACAGGTTTAGTTTCCAAAAATTTGAGAAACTGTAAATGCCTAGTCCTAATGATCTATTTTACAAGTAGTATTTTTAAAATCGCTTTTTGTATTTAAGTTATATAAAGATCTTTATACAAACGAAACCAAAGTTATACGGCAATAAATCTGGACCTGAATTTATTCCATTAGCAAAACTGGATTTTCAGGGAAGCAAACTAAAGACTGCTAGGTTGCATTTGGAATTGCCTCCACAGTGAAAATCTGGTGTAATAAGCCCATGCTAAAACACAGGATTGGACAAGTATCAGGGTAGCAGCAGATCCTTGCTTTCCTGTAAGACTACACAAAAAAAAAAAAAAAAAACCAAAAAAAAAACAAGCAGGGAATAAGTGGTAACATACAGAATTCGAACCAAATTCTGAAATAAATTCTTTGAGACTGAGTTACATATCAGAAGTTTCAAGACTTACTACACATTACTACTGACACTTTCTTTCAAGATCTTACTGTAACAGCTTGACAGGGAACGCTGCCTTGCTAAAAGCAGCGCTGAGAAGATCAAAGACAGCTGCTTCCTAAGAAGCACGATATTCCCAGTCTCAATTCATGGAACATGACTCACTATTGTTAAAGCTTTTGCCAATGTTTTTATCATCTGAGTACGGCAATAGTAGATTTTCTCAAAATGAAAGCCTAATCCCTCCAGTTCAAATACAACAAAAATCAGAACACGGCTGCTTGGATCCATCTCCAAAGAAAACACCTACATCATAAAAGAGAGGAGGAGGCAATGCAACTTGCCTGTCACTACAGAAAACACTCTAGACAATATTGGAAATGCAGTACGTGACAGACTGAACATACTGTCACTACACACTGTTGTTTTTAAAAACAAAATTCCAAAACTCACATTTGTGCCACTTAACAGGTGCAGAGGGTCACTAAGATGACACAAATGGCATTAGTTGAGCTATAGTCCAACTAATCTTGACTTCATTTTCTCGTGACACATGAAGTCTTCAAAAGCGTAAAATAAAAAAAGGTCAGACATATACACATGTTGATCTGTAGAACAGTGAAGTGTTGACCTCTGTTTTGCAAGAAAACATATTTATTAGACGTGGTTTGGTGAGATGCCAGTTCCCTCACTGCTGACAGTGCCTGAACAAGTCTACTGCTGCCTTGACTTCTCAGTCTCCACAGGAGAACATTTGAAGGGGGAGACGGATGTGACACTTGCCCTAATGAAACACAAATAGCACGGTATGTTCCTAAATCAACAGTTCTTCCATCACACTTCTTTAAGAAGGTGGCTGGACTTGTCATGACAAAAGAGCCAAGTTTTCTGTTTTTCTGGGTTCCCTTAAGGGGAAGGCTGCAACGAGAAAACTTCTACAGCTATTTGATATCTGAGTTTAGATTGCACACACAGAGGTTTATCACCAATTATGTCTGCTGCTTGACAATTATAAGGAGCGTGGATAATTAATTGAATGCAGCAGCTCAGCCCTGCTTAAGCTATAGGATAAAAAATACCTTTATTAGACCGGACTAAGAGAATCCAGAACGCAAACTGACGATAACATCTCCTTTTCATTGTTTGTGGAAGGACAAATATTCCTAAGCCGCAGTCCCACAATACACAGTAAATCACTGTCCTATAAATCCGTAACAGAGGAGCCCTGGGGCTAGCACCAAGTTCTTAAAGGAAGCACTGATGAGGTTTATGCAACCAATGCTTAGTCTTGAACATATTAATATTTTATTTCTATTGAACAGAGAACCCCCTCGACTTCTCTAAAGTAACTGTTTTCAATTAAAAAAAAAAAACAGTCAACCAAAATCCCCAAAGTATTGTGACTGCCTCTTTGAGTTATTCAAGAATGCAAAGTAACAGAAGCTTTGCTCCAAATGAAAGTGAAGAGGTGGAGTGAAAAACACCTCCAAAGCCCAACACACAGAATTACCTGACACTATTTACTGTACAAAGTTATTTTCCTCAAGGAAAGCTGGGCCTTGAAGGTCTTCCATGGTCTTATTGGTCACCGTACTTCAAAGTCAGCAGAAGAAAGGTTGCCCCCACTTAGGACTGTTTTGTTTGGCTATTATAAGTATGTATATACAACCTAGGAGCCCAGTACCTAAAGCTGAGGTGTCACTTTTATTAGTTCAGTACACACAAAAAGCGGGAGAAGACCCAAGTCATCTGCAAATTCTGCTTTCCGTACCCCTGCTTTAAGAATCATTTTGAGCTGTATTATAAAGCTATTACTAGATTGTTTGATTATACTGTCCCATTTGCATTACTTTTTTTCCTCCACCAAAAGCAATACAAATTGTAGTTAAAAAGTAGAGTTGATTTAAGGATCTGGACCTTTAGCTGGTAGCTCAAGACTCCACCTGAGTTACAATTATTGCCTAATTCTTAATTTGTCTAAGCATTGGTAGCCCAGTCATGCAAGAGCAGACTTGTTATTAGCATTAAAATGAAAGCACTTGGGGGTGAAATACAGGTTCAGAGAATGCCAAAAGTGCACTTTAAGCTGGAATAATCATTTTTAAGGAGGCCTGAAGTGATGATGTGGCATGGCAAATGAAAGGAGATAATAAAAAGTAAGACCTCAAACCAGAAAGTGTCTGTAGTAACTGGTGCTGAACAAGAGCAAGAGGGAAAGGTGAACCTCTTAGTCCTGACATTTAACTTCATAAGAAATATTTATTACTGAACACAGCTAGGTACACCTATTGCCATATTCTCCAGAAGAAACAATGCAGGTGAACTGCTGTTTTTCTGAAGGGTTGATTTGATGCTCTCGTCCTTTCACTCAGCAGGATTTCAGGAGCTTATCTGCTCAGAAACAGCACACTCAGAGCATCCTAAATGGAGATTAAACTATTTCCAAAAACATATCCAATACTCTCCCAAAGCAGAACAGTTTATACTTTGTTTGCTGATCAGTGATTGAAGTTGCTGCTATCACACAGCTCAGCCGGGTTATTTTGCACTCATATTTTCTGGACTTTTCTGGAAAAAGAATTCTACATTTCTTTTTTCTCCTGCCTATTGACCAGCAAGGCAACACAGCTGAAGAACAAGTAAAATCTTTTTCTCTTGATGATCTACATATTGCTTCTCATTAACGCTTACCTGAGAACACGAGGAGATATCTTTAAAATTCTTCTCAAACACAACAGATTTGGTGTCTGGACTGATGAGGTTAACTTCAAACCTTCCAACCTGAGGAGGAGGAAAACAAACCTAATTTATGACTGTCTTAGGGGCACAGCACTGACAGCAACAAAAGCGTCAGAATCTAGCCCTTTCTTGTTCACATAGAGCACCTTTTGGCACAACACCTTACTCAGCAGGAGCAAGGGTGCCAGGGTGCTGTAATTCGGCCTATGTTGAGTAAGAATATTTCAGCAAGAACAATGCACTCAGTTGAATAAGAAAATTGAAATAAGAAAAAATTCTTATTCAGTTGAATAAGAAAAAGACTTGGAAAGAAGACAGCTTTTCTCCCCCTCCCCCACCTTTTTTCTTCAAGTTATTTTAGTCCAAAGATCACATGTTTGACAGACAATACGAAAACCTTTAGGAAACATTGTGGCTAAACTAAAAGCTGCAGTCAAAAAAAAAGAATTTGGGGATTTTTGGTTTTTAAATTATACCACAGGTAAGCTGAGAAACTAAGACAATACTTTTTGGTTTGTACTAATTCCAAATGAGAAACAGCAGGTTCTACAGCAGACTACCTTTCAGCTTTCCCAAACTGCCTCTCAAGCCTATGGAACTTATTCTACAGACCTCAGAGATTTTTTCAGCTAAATCCTTTTCATTATTTGTGATAAGCTGTGGCTTTCTGAAGGGAAATGCATTCTCACTTCAGGTATCATTTCCCCAAGAGAATAAAAAACAAGAATGATCTTTAAAAAAACAGTGGAAAAGACAAAATACAGGCATTTAGTCTGTCATTATTTTAAGGTCCAAAGATTTTTCCTTTTATGGGTCACCTCCTTTATGTGTCCTTCTGTTTTCTCAAAACCAGCTCCAAAGATGTGAAATGCACTTCAGGCAAGAGAAGAAATAACCATTGGAATCTGAAGGAAGAAGCCTTCAGTGTAGAGATGTTTGAATACTCATCTGGGAAACAGGAGCCATTAATACAAATTATCAAAAAGAGGCTGGCTCAAACATAAGGCTGTGAAAGTCTTATGTGAAGTTGTGAGTTTCTTTGTAAGTGCACAGAAAAAGAGGTTTTGTTTGCATGGTAGTCTTCAATGATTCTCTTTTTGAAAGAATATTCACGTTTTCCAGCTAGGTTCTAGACATCACCAATACAGACAATCCAGAACTGCATATAGAATAATTATTTCTCTAAAAACTCTGCTCCTTTAAGTGATTACTCCACAAGTAATTACTTTTTCTTAAAATTTGCCTGAGCTCGTGAGCTGAGGTGACTTCCCTAAGAAAGTTCAGCTACTTGTATTCCAACCATTTATGAACAGGTACAAAACTTTTTATGACAAATTCAAATAATGAAGCCATACTGGATCCATATTACTTATCTCGCAAAACTCGTCCCAAACTGCACAGGGGAAGAAGATATGGTACAAAACTAACAGGAAATTAATTTCTCATCCTAGTACACACCTGGAACAACATTGTCCTGTTCTTCTCCGAATCAGAGGGCTGGACGTGACTGGGCGCACTGGCGTGTCTTCTGCGGGACTGTATTTTCAGGTTTGTGTCGTGAACCCTTCTCTGCATCACTGCGGTGACACTGCTGCACCGCGAGCGAAACTCCTGCTGCTCGTCAAAGCCAGAGTCCTCCAAAATCCTCTCTGGAAAGAAGCCACGAGTGCTGGCCAGGTTGGTTAAGTTGGTCTGGCTGCCAATTGTAAACATTGGAGCATGCCCTGAAGTGCTGTTTGGGCTGTCCAGCTCCTCAAATGGGCTGTCCAGTGGCGAAGCCGGCACATTTTCTTCACAGAGGGGCAAGTCCAAACTCGACTCATTATTCCGCTGCTCATTTAACAGTTTCAGGCGCTGGCGCTCATGAAGGCTGAATTTCTCTATGCAGTCGTCGATTAACGTGGAGGGAGCTTTCTTGTGAGCCACTGTCACCTTTCCACAGTACAAGACCTCAAATTTTTGAGAGTCATAGAAGGCATCTTCGCTGTCCTTACTTGGTTTGGCATCTTCTTTCAGTGCTGCTTTAGAGACTTGTCTTATGCTGCTGATGACATCAGGAACCTAAGGGGACAGCGTGAAAGGCCTTTTTAGTAACCACAAATGAGACAGCACAGACAAGGATGCGTCAAGCATTTGTTAAGGTAAGTATTTACACAAACTGTTTCTCCAGCAGAGTGCCACAAGCTTCTTGGCAAACAATATAAAACCAGTAAAGTCTAAATTCTGTATGGACAATTTATGCAGTGGAAGCAGAGCAAATAATTTCTAATTTTTTCCTGGAACATCTTCCAGCACGTAAGGTTTTAAATTACCAGAAGGTCGGCTGGCAAATGTTCACATCTTTTTTTGTTTGTTTGTTT
>VZTA01005460.1:0-17364 GCA_013398855.1 Mohoua ochrocephala | reverse complement strand
TGGGGCTCGTCTCGGGCGGCTGCGCTGCCCCTGGGGGGCCGTGTCCCGCACGGGTGCGAGGGGACAGCGCTGCCACCAGTCCCGGTGTGCACGGGAGGCGTGGTGGGATTGGGGAGTGATAAGCTCGCAGCGTCGAGGTCATACGTCAGGGGTACTGCCTGTTGAGGTTTTATGCTGGGGTTTTTATTCTTAAAATTATTTTTCCAGAAATGGAATTTCCGTCTTCTTTCACTAGAACTGAAAGAGCATTTGTTCACCGGCTCTGTCATTCTCTCGGGCTGGTATCTAAAAGTAAAGGGTAAGTTTGACTCTCGTTTTTCTGTATTATTTTCTCTTTTTGGTGCAAATTTATATGATTTCATTATCAGTGTTAAAACGACCTGTATTTTTTTTTTTTAAATCTTATCCTGCACTGTTGCAGGGGATGGTACTAGAGAAGAAACTTTAAAAAGTAGATCTAAGAATAAGCATCTGTGTGCTTTGCTTGATGTCTGAGTAAAAAGACTCGTGACGTGCTAGTTTGCGATGCAGTTTTGAGGATTTCATGTCCATAGAAAAGACTTCTCCTGAAGATCTGTCCTGGTTTTTTTTTTTCACTGCACTAATGTGTGTTCAGAGGTTTTGCATAGAATCTCCCACGTTCTGCTAAAGTGTAACTTAGAGCAGCACGTTCAAATTAATGCTTCTGTTGGGAAGCATAGGAGAGGGTTCAAGTGTTGCCAGCAGGCAGAGGGAGGTCATCCTTCACCTCTACTCTGCACTGATTAGGCTACATTGGGAGTGTTGTGTCTGTCCAGTGCTGGGATCACCAGGAGGACAGAGACCTAGACTGGGGAGAGTTCAGTGGAGGACCAACAAACTAGTGAGGGGGATGGAGCATCTCCTCTATGCAGAAAAGGCCAGAGTGCTAGGACTGTTCAGCCTGGAGAAGACAAGGTTCAGGGGGTCTCAGCAGTGTATGTAAGTGCTTGGAATGAGGATGTAAAGAGCACAGAGCCACGGGCTGCTGGAGGTGGCTGTGCCTTTCTTCACAGAGGCTGCCCCTGCCAGCGCCTGTGCACCTGCACCAATCTTCTGTCCCTGCCAGGGAGAGGCCACTGGGCTCTTAAGTGTGACCTCCTGTTCTTACCCTGAGGAGTCGTTTTGAAAGAGTTGATATGTCGGTTCTAGCCCAGGCACAAATTAGTTCCATTTCAAATATATGTACAACAATTCTTTGCACTTTCATGTCAGAGTTCAGTCTGAGTAGTGGTGCAGTGTTATGGTTATGTGTTTTGACTCCATTTCTACATAATAAATCTTTGATAATGAACATCCTGACATCTGTTATGTTTTACTGGATTTTGTTAAGGCTTGGAGTGTCACTAGCAGGGAGTTTTTTTGTCTGTTCTGCCTATTTGTTGATTCTTAGCTTTTAAATCTTTCAAGTTAGTCTAAAAGTCAGTTTGGTGTCCTAACTCTCAGTATTGATTGATAAGATGATTGGTAGAGCTGGCTGTATTTTGGGAGACAAATGTAGTGATAACCTGGGCATAGTCATCCGATGTCTGCACTGACACGTTCTGCACTACCCCCCACGAATAGAGGATGCTTTTGGTGATGACTGTTGTGAGTGTTGCATTATGCTATTTAGGACATTATTTGGACGATGCTAGTTATGACATTTTATTTGAAAATAAGCTGAAAGTCATCTTGAAAGAATTATTGTCAAAGATCATTGCATGAGGGTAACTAGTTTGTGTATTCCTAAAATGCCTTTTTTTCTTTCCTCCCAGAAAAGGAACAAATCGATACCTAACTGTAAGAAAAAAGGATGGATCAGAACTAAAACGTGCAGTAATGACTTGTGCCTTAACTCCTGGTACAAAACACGCTGTTCGTACTTTAATTCGGAATTTTCCTGTCACAAATAAAGAACGGACAGAACTTCTGCCAAAGACAGAACGAGGAAATGCCTATGCTGTTGAATCTGGTATGTTTGGTGTGTCTTGTGATATGGACTTGTCAATCAACAGGACTTGAAAAAACAACTCACAACCCAACCACAAAACAAACCCCTCTATGTTCTGCCTCCTCTTCTGTTCTAACTGACACCCTTCTTTCCAAACAAACCTATTAATTTTCTCAACTTGTAATTGTTAATATAAGGTCTTTTAAAACTGGTGTCATGAGGTGCTCAGACAGTCCTGTCACCCACAGGACTGTGGTCTCCCTTGTGTCAAATTAATTTTGATTCTTTGAGCCAGTTTCAGCCAGATTTTTTTTTAGATACAGTTGTGAAATGTGGATTCCTGCCAGTTCCATGGGGTGAGATTGAAGAGACAAGTGTTATCATCACTGTTTTTAAGAGAAAATGAGACTGGCTGTTGTGCCTTTAGAAATCCATGTTCTTGGTAAAAGAAGGAATTCATGGTTTGTTTTGTCATCTTCTAAAATAGATTCAGTCTCTAAGAACTATTAAGTAAACTAAGGCTATTATGTAAACTTCTTGATTTCTAGAGTATGTAAAATTCTCTAGAAGACAAACTCCTGATATAAGATGAGTTTTTTAAACAATGCTTCTAACCTGGGTGTTGCCTTAACAGTTATGACTGTGAAAGTTATGTTACATTTCTATGTACAAAGCTGGCTGTAGTGAACAGAAAACATAGCAGTATGCCTTGTTTCAATGGATATTTCTGATTAATTATGTTCCTGCTTTAAGTGCTTCCTTTGCTAGTTTTCTTTCTCGGTTGTTTAATTTGTTTAATAGGATTGTGTAATACCAAAAAGCAATTTCTTAGGGATGTAGGGTATAAATTAATAAATAATGTAAAATTTATCTTTCTTTACTTCTCCAGAATGGTCTTTGGCTCTTTTTACCTATTGAGTCCGTATTTGTCTTGGTAAAACAGTGTTTGTAATTTAATATATGAATCTGTTAATGCATTAAATAATTGCATTATGCTTATATAATTGCATTAAAATTGAGTTTACAGTGAGCTTCTCATTCTTCTGGAAAATAATTATTAGGGAAATACAGAGTAGCGTTTACAGTACTGATGTTGAAGTAGGCTCCTCAGAGGACCGCAGGTTTTTTAGCTACCTGTGCATTGCTTTCTGGTACATCACACTGCTGCGTGGCTCCAGGGCTGTCGATACATCCTGGTTCAATTAGTAGGTGTTAAGACAAATCTTACGGGCTAGACTGTTGGGTTACGTGAGACTGACTGAAAGGAGGTCTTAAGAGACCAATGAGGATGTGAAAGGAGGCACATGAATCACAGTAAAGTTGACTTTTTGTTGGAAAACATACTTGTCCGTTTGGAATAACTTAAATGTTTAACTCTATGGTGGATTTTTCTAGGCAAACTCTTGAGATGGGAATGTGTAAACAGATACAAAGGCCAAGAAAACGTGCCCAAGATTTTTTCCCTCTGGTTTAGTTTCTATTTCTCCTTAAGCTCTTCATGCCTTTTTTGAACTCGAGCAATACACTGGGGTAGTTCCAGTTGTGTTCAAAATTTCTGTGGAAGTAAAAAATCCTTTGAACTATATTTATTTCAAGTACCATAACAGGATGAGTTACCGTGAAAATGACTTTTAAATACGTCATGGGTTTCTCACTTGGTCAGCAGGGATGCTAATAAAATCAGGAGTGCTCATTAAGTACAATTTTAAGCAGTGCTTTAGTGACCTTCCTCTGTAATTTATTGACTTCTCTTCACAGAAAACAAAGAAATGAACAAGACAAATGGACGACTTAGTGATGGTATCCCCCAGGTTCCTGTGAAAAGAGGGGAATCAGAGTTTGATTCCTTCAGGCAATCACTACCAGTTTTTGAAAAACAGGAAGAAATTGTCCAGATAATAAAGGACCATAAAGTTGTTTTGATTGTAGGAGAGACTGGATCAGGAAAAACTACTCAAGTATGTAACTGATGCCAAATCTGTAATATTTCTGTAATAAGGAATTTTTTTATTCTAGTTTTAAGGCTTTTGTCTTCCTATGTGGTTCAAAGTCTTGTGCTCCAGTTAACTTCTTTGCTTTTGCAATACTAAGCCAGCAGATACATATTAAAAGCATAAATGATTCTGCAGAACTTTCTGATGGATATCAGTTTTTCTTTAAAACAATCATAGACTATTGAAGGGCAAGTAGCTATAGTTTTGTATACCCTTTTTCCTTCTAAGCTAGGTCTGTTCCTAGTATCTAGAGTATTATTGTGTTAAAATGAAAGATTACCTAGAGGGTTTTTTAAATAGATTTCCTTGAGGCTGGAGAGCGAAGCTTTAACTTTTTGTCGATTGGTTGGTTACTTGGGATTTTTTGGTTTTGTTGTTGTTGTTGTTGTTGTGTTTTGTTTGAAACAGACCAAACTTAATAGCAGAAATTGATTTTTGTGGCCTTTTTGCCACTTCAGGTACATTTGCAATGATAATCCTATTGTGAGTCATTTTGCAACCTGTGTGATATTGAGGTGCAGTTAAATTGGTTTCACTGTGATAAAAAATTTACGAGTTTATCAAACTAAAAAGTAAATTTAAACCACTTCTTTACAGATCCCCCAGTTTATTCTTGATGACTGTCACAAAAATGGAACTCCCTGCCGTATATTTTGCACGCAGCCAAGACGTTTGGCAGCACTCGCTGTGGCTGAAAGAGTGGCAGCAGAAAGAAGAGAAAAGATTGGCCAGACAGTTGGTTATCAGATCCGATTAGAAAGCAGGTACTGATGACATCTCTTTTAAAGTCAGTTGGTCTGGTGTTGGTGTCTTTAGTCAAGTGACTATTTAAAGTACAATGCAGTTGGGATGCAGCCCAGTAGAATATCAGTGTGTAAAGTATAGGCAGGATATGTTATTTTGGGTAATGAATGTTTAAGAGTTGAAAAGGACATTTTTTTCTCCTGTATTTTGCAGTTTCATGCTGTGAGTTGTTCTGTAGAACTGAAGTGCAAGTGCTTTCTTCTGGTTTCTTCTAGGGAGTATGTGTGTGGATATCCTTGTCCTCTCTGCTTTTAACATATGTAAATCCAAAAGTTCTGCAAGCTTTGAAAATAGGCAGGAAGACCAGCATGCTGTAACAAAAGCTATATGGTGAGAGTTGATAGGGCACATAAAAGGGAAAATAACAACATTGGAAAGTGAATGATGATGTTGAGCATTACCAATCTACTTTGGGTTAAATTTACTCTGTTTCAGCTTTTATGTTTAAAGCAAAAGCAAAAATTCTAGATGACCCGAGGAATTTGTTCCTAAAGCAGAACAGGGATGGATGAAAGTCTGAAGATTGTGTGTGGTTTCTAAACTCTTTGAATTGTGTAAATAGTGGGATTTTCAGAAATGGGCAGCAGTTGGGATACAAGCGAGAAGAAGGTGGCAAGAGGTATGGCTGGTTATGTTGCTTATATGGATGAAGATAATATATATTTCTAATGAAAACTAATGCACTTGAACAGCAAAGCCAAGTTAAAGAATTTTAATATGCATACCAAAGGTCACAAGGCTGTTAACGGATTAAAAGGGCGAGTAAAGATGAATTGCAAATAAGGTGGATAACTAGTCTGAGGAAGGATTATGCCGAATAAAGAAAAACAAAGTATAGGTCAGATGGAAGAATTACTGGAAGCAGTGGAGAAGAATCAAAAAGTTCACTGGAGAAAGTGCAAAAGGGAGAGATGGCAGTGTTTCTGTCTCGGCAAAAAGTGTTGGATGGAAGTGTTTGCAGTAACACAGAAACCAATTTTTTTAACTTTTAGTGTTTATTGGACAGTAGTGGTGATTTCTGGAAGGCTGCTGAAAGAGAAGAGTAGAGATTTTAAAATAAAGCACTTCCATCTGGTATGTGTTCCTTGAATTCCATGTGTAAGAGTATTTTTGAAATGAAGAAAAAATTCCAAACTTGAAAAGAAATACATACACACGTGTGTGTGTTCCTTTGTATGGTACTCTACATTTTTTTCTGGAAGTTTTCAGTACTTAAAGTGGCAGTGTTGGAGGAAGTAGAGGCAATTGCTGTTTTTACTTGCACAGCTAGCACTGCCACAGGTAGTAGGTACTTTTAAAGAATTTTAGATTCTTGAAAAATCAAAGCATTTGAAAAGGTTCAGCTGATTTCTTTGTGATTCAGTCAAGTATAGTGTATTGGGTTTGTGTGGCAAGGTTTTCATGGTGAAGAGGGGATTTTTTGTGAGAAGAAGCTTCCCACGTGTCTGATAAAGCCTCTGCCAGCTGGCTGTAAGAGAGACCTGCCTCTAGCCAAGGCTGAGCCCATCGGCAACAGTGAGCATGACTCTGGAATTATATTTGAGAAGAAAAAAAATCTGCACAGCAGTACAAATAGGAGTGAGAATATGTGGGAGGGACAGTTCTGCAGACGCCAAGGTCAGCGTAGAAGAAAAGGAAGGAGATGCTCCAGAAGCCAGAGCAGAGATTCTGCAGCCCATGGTGCAGACTGTGGTGAGGCAGGATGTGCCCCTGCAACCCATGGAGGTCCACAGTGGAGCACATATCCACCTGCAGCCTGTGGAGGACCCCAGTACCAGAGCAGGTGGTTGCCCGAAGGAGGCTGTGACCCTGTGGGAAGCCTGTGCTGGAACAGGCTCCTGACAGGACCTGTGGCCCCACTGAGAGCGGAGTTTTCACTGGAGCATTTTTGCTGGTGGGACTCTGTGAACCTGTGGGGGTCCCATGCTGGAGCAGTCTGTTCCTGAAGGACTGCACCACATGCAAGAGACCTACACTGGAGCAATTTGTGAAGAGTGTGAGAAATCCACCTCGTGAGGAGGAAGGAGCAGCAGAGACAAGATGTGGTGAACTGACCACAGCCCCCATTCCCTGTCCCCCTGTGCACTGAGGAGTAGGAATTAGAGAAAATTGGAAATTTAAGCCTGGGAAGAAGGGTGGGGTGGGGGGAAGTGTTGTAACATTTGATTCTGTTTCTCATTATCCTACTTGGATTTAACTGTAATACACTAAAGTAAGTTGCACAAGTCAAGTCTGTTTTGCCCGTAATGGTGACTGGTGAGTGATGTCTCCTTGTCCATACCTTGACCCATGAGCCTTTTGTTGTGTTCCTTCTCTCCTGTCCAGCTGAGGAAGAGAGGGATAGAGCAGCTTGGGTGGGTGCCTGGCATTCAGCCAAGGTCAGCCTACCACATGTAGACAAATTCAGAGACTATATTGGAGGATATTCTGAAGAATTGAAACCTGTTTTTTTCAAGGCAGTCCACACTGAATTTTCCAGTAAATTAATACAACATGGCAAGGTTCTCAAAGTTCTGTTTCACTTGCTTATTAATTTAGAAAAAAATGAGTCTCACCTTGTTAATTAATCCCTTGTCAGAAGTTTTGGAGCCTTAGCACTAAGAATCCTTAGGAACTCTTAGGAAACAGGCATAGTTTATAAACAAATAGTATGCATGAGCTCTTTGGTGACAGAACTGTGATTCCACTTCTGGTGAGGAGCTGTTCAATCTTTAATTTTCAGTAAATAGTGGAAAGCTAGCAGCATTTAAATGGTGAAAAAAGCCGAACCATCTTTGTGAACTGTTCACTAGGGTTTCTCCAAAGACACTGGTAACCTTTTGCACTAATGGCATACTGCTTCGCACGCTGATGGCAGGAGACAGCACCCTATCAACTGTGACACATGTTATTGTGGTAAGGATCTTGTATTTTGTGTGAGATGGAGCAGTATGTATTGTTTCTTAATAGGAAGACGAGATCCTAGTTTTCTGTGTTAATTTGACGAACATTCAAGGTGTTTTTGTTAAGTTAGAATCTGAATTAACTTTAAAGAGTTACTCATTTTTTTATTGTAGTATGCATATTTTTCTGGGGTTTGTTGGTTTTTTTTTCTTGTAAAAGAATCTTATTTTAGGTTCCATGCCAATAATTAATTTTGGAATTGTGATGTGATTGTGGAGGGCAGAGGTCTAAATTTTTCTGAGTTTTCTTAGTCAGCAGAAAAGCCTTAGAAAGACTTATGTAGATATAGTTCAGTGCGAGTGTGTCAGAATTGCTGTTATCATGTACTTGATTTTGCAGTACCAAGTTTGCAGTCCCTTTGTTTGCCCAATGTTTTCAAGATAAAATGCAGTCTAATTTCTAGCAAATTACTTGTTTTCATGTATGATTATGTGAATTTTCTATTGTGGAGTCTGATAAGTCAGTGGAACTAGAATGTTTACTGCAAGTTCTCCACTGCTGAAAACAGAAAAAAACATGGTAGTTTTAGGTGGCTGCCATTTTACCAAGGAGGAAAAAAGCACAAGAATGGTTTGTGCATTCTTGACTTCAGCCTGCAAATCTTGTGTTGCAGTTCTTGATTCATACATTCAGAATATAAACTAAACAGAAGATAGATAAAGATGATTAATCAGTCATGTGCCTTGATGATAAGCTTTGTAATGATGTAATTGGATGTAACGGATCTAAGAAATTGATCTTTTTTTCTCATTATGTAGTATCCCACAGTTCTTTTAATGCTCATCAGTTGTGAAGGGAAATTTTATTGAAATAAGATTTGTAGGATTTGCAGTTTGTGGCATTGTCTTGAAAATGAGATTCAAGTGCAAGAATTAGAGAAGCTACAGATACTCATTTTGATCTCTGAAATTGAGGTCTGCGTGGGTTGTGCATTACAGTGCAGTCTGCTCTGATGTCTTTATAAAACTTTTTGAAGTATACTTTTTACTTTTGGATAGTTTTTTAAAACATCCTTCTTAAGCTAAACTAAAACATTTTAATGCGTCTGCAGTGCACCACCAAATTACATATTTTAGTTTAAAAAAAAAATCGTATTTGTGAAAAGTTATGATCTTGGATCTGTGACGTTTGTCTGTTCTTTTTCTTTTTGTTTTCCTTTCCTTTCTTACAGGATGAAGTACATGAGAGGGATAGGTTCAGTGACTTCTTGCTAATAAAACTGAGAGATGTGTTGCAAAGCCACGCCAATTTAAAACTAATTATTTCTAGTGCTGCTCTAGATGCAGATCTCTTTATTAGGTATTTTGGATGTTGCCCAGTAATACACAGTAAGTAAACACTTAACTACACTTAAGTAAACTCCTAAATCTCAGTATACCTGCCCTGAGACCCATAGATCTTAACTGAACTGTACCAAACCATTCTGAGTAAAGGCACGTGATAAATACACTGACAGTTACAGGGGAGGTTGTTCTTTGTTTACTCATGTTTGTTGTTTCTTAACTGTTTGCATCTACCTCAGAAGGAAGTGTTTTTGTCAGTGGGTGTTCTGTAAAGGCAGGGATGTCCAGGCCCCCTCTGTGTTCAGTCCAGCAAGGAGGAAAAGATTCTTCAAGTGCTGGTCTGCATAGTGATACAGACCCTAGGATTTACATGAGTGTGATGCCTATTAGCATATTCCAGTAGATTCTAGTTCTGGCTTTAGAGATTGCTACTAGTTGCTGAATAAAACTCAGATAACTCTTATCTGTTCATTTCTGAAATACAGTCCTAGGCAAATTGGGGTTTATGTTTTAATCACATGATTCTTTGCTTCATTTAGAATTTTCTTTACGAATCATTGATTAATTTTAGGGGATGTTCACGAGAAAGAATTATTTTTTCTTATTTACACATAAAAGTGTTCGTTTCTGGTTTTCAGTTTTGAATTGTTGCCTAGGAAAATAAGGCTTGCAGCTTGTTGGAGGCAGGAATCTGCAAGTTATAAATGATTTTAATATTGAGCAATTTTTTTTGGAGAAGAAAAACCTCATTGTAATTTTTGTGTGGCTTTCCAGTTTCCTTTTTTTGCAGCATCTCGTCTTTTTAGATCAATAGATTTAGTTTGGAAATTCTGACTACTATCTCTTTCTTCAGTTTACCACCGTGGTTATACTGTTATCACATACTGGACTTCACAGGATAATCACAGTTGAAAAGATGCTTTTTCCAATTTTGCTAATTTAAGAATTTAAAAAAGTTCAAGATACTTTGTCTGTTAATGTAATGAAAAAGGCTGATTCTTCAGCAGTATAGCTGACACAATCCTGACCATGGAAACCAACATTTTTTAGTTCTGGGTTTCTGTAGTACACCGAATTTGTGATCAGTGTTAGAAGACTTCCTCTGTGACAGCTTCTAAAAATATGTGAATTGTAGCTTGTCCTTTCTGAAGGAGAGAAAAGTCATAGGTGATGTGAACTTAGCTATGGTAAATGTCTGCTAAGGAACCAAAAATAGATACTGTGTAAAAAAATAATTAAATGTCCTTAAATAAGGTCTAGAAAACAGTGATGTTAAAAGAGAAACCCAGGGTAAGTTCTTAGGAGAGAAAGACCATGGGAGGTAGTTGGTAAAGAAAGCCAAAATTGGCTACACTAATTGAGGACTTCGAGAGAAGTCCATCTCCTCATATACTTCTCATGAAAGAAGGTAGTTGAATACAAACATGGCAGTCTGCTTGTGGGATCTTACACTGAAACTGTCTTAATTGCTCTTATATTATGTAATTCACGTGGCTGACACAGTGAATTCTTTTTTGTACACCTAAACAAAAGTGGCTATTTTCTTCTTCTCCTTTGATAAAATTGCAGTAAATAACTGTCAATCTTACACCTCTTGCTATTAACACTTAATAGAATTGAAGAGGTTAATGAGAAACAAGGTACGCATCTGGCCCAATCACTTAAAGAAAGTAAACTCAAGTGAAGATACTCTTACAACACTTTCCAAGGAATGTAATAATTCATTAAATCAGGCCCTAATCATGTGTCATTCACTTTCCTGTCTATGAAAACTGTTTTTAAGAACTAATGTTCTTAAAGTGAATCTAGGGAGTATCTAATCCTTCATGAATTATTTCTGCTTTTAGTCCAAGGAAGACCTTTTGAAGTTAAGGAGATGTTTTTGGAGGACATTTTACGAAGTACTGGGTATACGAACAAAGAGATGGTGAAGTACAAAAAAGAGAAGCAGCAAGGTTGGTGAACTTGTTCATTGTAAAGGCTTGACAACGAGTCTCACTGATTGATTAAACAACAAATAGGATGATTCTCTGTCAAAATTCTAAAGGCAGATTGGTAAATTAGGCATGATTAGATAACAGCAAGTGTCTTTAAAACTCTGTGTTTACATTGTTGATGTAAATTGTGATTGAAAAAAATATTTTTACTTTCAGTTGCTATATTCTTACTTCTTTCAGTTGATAAATGTTATTTTTTTCCTAATTATTATGAAGTAAAATTATGTACAGCTGAGGGCTTTGCCCACATGAAAACTCTAGAAACATAAGATACAATATGCTGACATTTAGGTGCAAATTAAAGTGCAGCCATTAGAGAACGCAGGATTTTGTACATCTTGTACAGAAGTGGTTTCTATTATTAACATTCTTCGGTGCATTCTTCAGACATGGATGCATTTAAGATATTTAGCTCAGGAGCATTAGCACACTTGAACCAAATGTAGGGGGTTCTTTTCAATTGATTAAGTACTTGAGTGTATTGATTACAGTATTTAAGAAGTTTTCCTGACAGCTGAAAGTAATGATCCTAATGAGTATTAAAAGAAAATAAAAAAGGCCAACCCCAAAGCTGCAACATACAGTCCTAACTGCATGTTTATCATGGTGCTCGACTCTGATCACTCTGGATAGAAAAGCTCAGTTGAGGCCCTGATAGCTTCTACTGTTTCTTTTACTTGTACACAGAAGTTAGTCGTTACATGCAAGAGTTATATCACCGCTCTTTGGTATTTCACTTCTGGAGGGAGATCTGAACTGAGAATTGTGTAAAAGTTACTTAGGAAGCTCGTTGGAGTGCAGCAAGTTGGAGGCTTAATGGGTTAAGCACCCAAGTGGTATTTCTTATCCTGTTCTTATAGCAGATGTTTGCAGTGGTGCACTTTGGGTGCCCTTAATCGTGGAATTTATCTTGGACTGCTAACAATGTTCTAGATTAAATAAGAGATGTAATAGTTTTAACTTTGTTAAAGACTTGATATAGCTATTCTTTTAAAACTGAAAATAATGGATAATTTGGGTGACTGTAAAACTTTTCATGGAAATCCTTTATGCATTCTAGAAGAAAAACAGCAAAGCACTCTTACTGAGTGGTGTTCTGCTCAAGAAAATAATACTAAGCTGGAACGTGAGAGACCAAGATCTGTCCCAAGGGCAACTGAAGAGTGTTATCTCTTGGGTGATGGTGGTGACACAATATTTAATCAACTGGTAAGTTTTTCCTTTTGTTGGGAGACATGTTTAAATCTGCTTTAAAAACTGTTTTCTAAAGGTATTACTCCTGTAGAATTTCTCAAAGGATATTAACATATTTTAGAGATGATTTTTTTCTAATCATGACCTACTCTAGCCAAAGTGTGCTTTTCAACTACAGCGGTTTGTACATAACTTTTCTTCAGATTAAGTGGCTGAACTGCCATTGCTTGAAGTACTTGCATATGATACAATAAATGCTTTAACTGCGATAAATGCTTTAATTTAATGGATTTCTGATTGCCTCTTGGAAAATCAACCATTCAATTTCTTCATGTGTAATACATGAGAATAAAGATAAGTCTTGGAAGACATCCGTCTTTCATTACTGTGTTTTCTCTTCAGACTGAAAAAGATGTGAACTGCCTTGAACCATGGTTAATAAAAGAAATGGATTCTTGTCTTTCTGACATCTGGCTGCATAAAGATATTGATGCCTTTGCTCAGGTGTTCCATCTCATTTTAACTGAAAATGTCAGCGGTAAGTTTATCATCTCATTACATAAGAAAAAAGCAATAACAACATGATTCGAATTTCCATGGCTACTTTATCTCCATTCTCAAATGTCGTTAGGTTTGAATTCTGATGCCTATTGGAAAAGTGAATAGAACTAGCAGAATTAATGAATTGTTCAGTTATTCTTTGTTTGTACTTGTTTTGAAGTATTAACAGATGTTATGGTATGTCTAAAGCAGTGTAAAATTCACATGAACTGAGTGGTGGGATGAAGTCAGAAAACAAATTCTCTCTGGCCTGGATTTTAAAAGTCATACAAGTCACATTCATACCACATTTAGATGAAAAAGTAAGAATGTTTTTATTTGGTGTGCTGGTTTATTTGTTTATTTATTTATTTATACTTCTCAGTTGATTATAGGCACAGTGAAACCAGTGCGACTGCACTAATGATTGCTTCAGGGAGAGGCTTTTTGAGTCAAGTAGAGCAGCTGATCAGTTTGGGAGCAAGTATCCACTGCAGATCATCTAATGGCTGGTAAAAACAAACAGACAAACCAAAATACAGGTTTATTTGTCAATATACAAATGAGAGAGAAATTTCTATAACATTTAAACTAATTGCTAACTTAACAGACTACTGTAAGCAATAGTAAGTTTTGACAGTCGAAACATTTTCTAACTTCTGTTCATCACATTGTATTCTGGAAATTAAAAGTTGAATTCTTAATTCAGAGTCTTGGGGTGTGTGTCTTTTGAAGTGAGAAATTTAAAAAACATTTCTGTGTAACTCTTCCAGGATGGCTGTGGACTGGGCTAAGCGCTTTGGACAGACAGAGGTTGTTGACCTGTTGGAATCCTACAAGTAAGCTATAACTACTTTGCAGAAACAGTTGAAGGGAAATGTTGAAGGGAAATTTGCATTTTGTCTTCTAATCAGCACAGTTTTTAGCTTTTTATGCCTTTAAATCTGACCTAAATAGCAGGATTTCCTTGAGACTAGGTATGTTTGAAAACTACGCCTTTTTTAAAAAAATGTATGTTTGTATTCAGTGTCATAGTGATTATATTTGTGCAAATCCTGGGATAAATATAGTTAGAGTGGTGAAGGCTTCTTTCATGTCATTGTCTTTTATCATTTTGATGTTGGCATTGCTATCATGATTATATGTCTAGGCAGGATGTGAGGGTAGTAACTTAGATAAATAGACAGAGATGCTGATTCTGCCATGTATCATTTTAATTTCAGATGCTTATTTTAGAAACAAATCTGTTGTGTTTTTATCTATACATTGTTGATACATAGTAGCCATGTTAAAGAAACGTTATAGAAGTAACATTTACACTAGGTCATTCAGTAATTGGTTTTTGATTAACTTACAGTTACAGTTTCATTACCATTTTGTAGAGACCAGTGTTTTTAGAACACTTCTTAATGTAGTTTCTGTTTGTGTAGTACCTGCTTATGGGAGGAAAATGTTTGGGAAATACATTTCTTTTAAATATTTCTTATTTAACAGGTAAACAAGTGGTGTCTATACTTTGAGTTCTGACACTTTGCTTATGGTTGTGTTTCAGTGAAGAGTAAGAAAATTAAAGTTAATGCTAAAAATTGAAGTTTCATGTTTTGTTGGATTACACTTAAATCAGTGAACAGTAATAGTATTTTGGAGGTGCTGTTCTGCTACACTTCAAAATTAAAATTTGAAAGGAGTAGTCTTGTTGGTGTTGATCTAAGTTTAGTTGGTGGGGGAATGCAAACCTGAAACGAACAGCCGTGACTCCGGTCTGTGCATTTGTCTATTTTAGTGCTTCAGCAGGATTTGGAAATCTGGATGAAAGTTCCCTGGTCCGAACAAGTGGTAGTGACCTTAGTGCAGAGGACAGAGAACTGTTGACAGCTTATCATCACAGTTTTGATGATGAAAAAGTGGATCTGGACCTCATTATGCACTTACTTTATAACATCTGTCATAGTTGTGAGACTGGTAGGTATAAACACACACTCCCAGTAAATTACTGTACATTCAGCCTTTGATGAATCATGCCCTTCTTTTGGAAACACTAAATAGGTAAAACCTTCCAAGTGGTAGTCTACACAGTGCTGATATACATTTTAAGTGAATTTGCTGCTTAACTCTGCACACTTGCTTCTTTTTCAGGAGCAATTTTAATATTTCTTCCTGGATATGATGAGATAGTTAGCCTGAGGGACCGTATTCTTTTTGATGACAGGAGATTTGCTGACAATGCTCACAGGTAAAGCCTCTAGTTCCTATAGTTGAGGTTTTCATTCTTCTTTTAAAAATACTTAAATGTGCTCTTTGTCTTGCATTAGTTATCAGGTTTTCATGCTTCATTCAAATATGCAGACTTTGGATCAGAAGAAAGTGCTTAAAAGTCCACCTCCTGGAGTGCGCAAAATAGTGAGTTTTAGAGGACTTTGTCAGATATTTTATTAATCTATTTTGTCTTTGCTTTTAATTATAGTTTTGGTTGTTTCTTGTTTTATTTGCAGATTCTTTCTACAAATATTGCAGAAACCAGCATAACAGTCAGTGATGTTGTATTTGTCATTGACTCAGGCAAGGTGAAAGAGGTATGGTTGGTTAAAACTTCCTGTGGCAAGTAAACTTCTTGGTGTTATTCTGTAATACATAATAAGTAAATTTTAGAGTATTACTTTTTTATAGTAGGCTGAGAGCTGGTGCATGTCAAATAACAAAGATCACTGAGAAGTTTTGACATTCATTTGTTTTATGACAAATACTGTAAATAATTAGCTGTTATTAAACCTTCTAAAAACTATTGTAGCTTGAAATGTTAATTTTTTTTTTTAAATTTAGAGTTTCTGTTAGTTTTTTTTAAAACAAGTTCATCTGTTTAGACTACTCTCTTCCTGAGACTTAGGAGAGCATTGAGAGTTCCCTTTGTCCTACTATTATGTCAAGTCCAAATCTAATCCATTGAAGTTTTTAAGTATTCTTTCTGATGTATTGAATGCCTATTCCCAAATTACTTGTTAAGGAAAAGCGAGATAATATAATGAGGTAGTTTAAGACCTATTATATGTCTTTGAAAATGAAGTTGGATTTCATAGGGGAGATACATGCTGAATTTCTAAAGTTCTCATGGTAATACAATTTTTCTGTAACTTTGCATCAAATGTAGGAAAATAAGGATGTAATTTCCAAGTGAGACAAAGAAGACAACTTTCATCAATATAATAACATATTTTTTCCTGATTTGTGATAATTCAAAACACAGTTCATTTCTTTTATTGACTCACAGTTACCTACTGACTAGAAAACTTCCATTTAGAAAACTAGCACAAAGATAATGCGAAACAGGTATTGTAAATTCAATTGAAAAGAAGTACTTCAGAGCATATGTTTGTGCCAGAAGCTGCTGGTGTTTGTTCAAATTATTTTTTCTGGTTTTTGAAGAACTTCTGTTAATTGCTCATTAATAACTTTTATTTCATGTATCATATTTAATTGTGGTTTTATGTTCCTTGCTCTGCTTTTATAGAAGTCTTTTGATGCACTGAGTTGTGTTACAATGCTAAGAATGGTGTGGATTTCAAAAGCCAGTGCTATCCAGAGAAAAGGCAGGTAATAAATGCTTCATACTGATTTTTATTTTGCAGTTGTCCACCATCCCATATGTTAAGAGTAAAGTACAAACCTATAGTAGCCACACAGGGTAATGTTTCTAGCCTAGTCCAGTATCGTGTTGAACAATGGCTAATACTTCTTCTCTGCAGTAAATTAAGAGTCAGCATGTATTTCCTTGGAGTAATTTCCCAAGATATAGAAAAGTGACACTCAGGAATATCCCAGAACTTACATTACGTTTAGGTTGCCGCTCCCTCATGAACTTTCCCTCTTTCTGCCGTGTAGCACCAACAGCCGCAGTAACTTGTCTGTGGGCAAAGGGCTGCCTGCTGCTAGTTTTTAATTGATACCCTGGCATCCTTTCTTTAGAAGTGACACTGAGCAGTGATTCCTTATTGACTATCTCCAAAGTATTCATGACTTAACAGGCCATGATCATACTCTTCCCAGCACAGCGAGTGAGGGCTGAGAAGTTATGTGTGTAGATAGCAACAAATGCCTGTTTGGAGACATGATATTGTCATTATCCTTCAGGTTTTTGAGCATGAATTGTGAGCATTTCCTGTCTCTGTTCCTTCATTCACACATTATATGGTCTTCGTTCTACCATTTACATCTAGAGTAACTTCCAGCTGGGGAATGTGAAGAGGAAGAAATAAAGTTTGCAACTTATATTCCTTATGGCACAAGATGGCTGAGATTTGGATTGATCTCAAGTTAGCATAAAAATGATACCACTTTATTTAGATAGGCCTTACTTTTTTTTCTCCAGATTTTTCAGTGTAGGGTTAAAATTATAATAATTATTAAAAATAATTTTTTCTATAATACAATGTTATATATCTCCATACTGTCAATAATAATTCATGTACCGGAAAACTCTTTAAATTTGTCTGTGGGACTTCCTCTTAATAACAAAATTACGATTCTCTTAGACCTTCTTCTGCATTTGCATTCTAAATTTGGGTGGGTTGTTTTTTGTTTGGTTGGGTTTTTTTAAAAAAAGAAATCCTAATTTTCATAGCTTCCCATATTTTATTTTCCAGGGCTGGGCGCTGTCAGCCTGG